>CM065052.1:258185375-258412875 GCA_032883995.1 Coronaproctus castanopsis | reverse complement strand
ATTTTTCGTCTATTTCCGCCATCTTCTCTCACTGGCGTTTTAAACCGTAGTGTACGGTGCCAATTTCTTCAAGCCTGTTATCAAGTTATTCCACTTCCTCGGCAACTATATTCATACCATGCACCAGTCTAAGGTTTTTTAATTCTCCATCATTATTCTAACATTCAATTATTTTAGGACTAATATCATTATATTTACTTAGTAGATTTCTTGTTGTTAGTAACACTCCATTCAAACGTCAGTTTATCTGCTTGATAATGACGTAACGGTTCAAAAAGTTTAACGCTTAAATATGAAATATTTAGTAGTTTAATTTCGCGTCTGTATATATATATATATATATATATATATATATATATATATATATATATATATATATATAAAGAAAATATTTGTAAACGTCCGAAGTGTTTTATGTTTTATCACACTACTCGTTACCGAGATGTATCCACATATTGATAAATTGTGGACACTGTTAATTTTTTTTTTAAATATTTTTCGATAATGGATATATTTTAAAATGTTTAAATCTTTCCATTATCGTAATCATCGTTATTATTATTTTTATTATTTAAAGTTTGGAATGACTAGCTCGTTTATAGTCTTTTGCAACTTGTAACGGTTCAAATATTTTTTTTGCGTTTTTTACTCAATTCAAAAAATAACGGAAAAAATATGCGGTTCATTTTAAAATCGTATTTATCATTTAGCGGAAGAAATTCAATCGGTTATTTTCTTATGCACTCCGATGTAGTGAGTTTTCAAATTTGATTTCGTCGATAAACGTTTATCGCATAACGTACACTGAAACCGAAAAGCCTTTCCGCATTCGTGCTTCAAATGATACGTCAAATCCCAACTATGTTTGAACGTCCGTTTGCAATTAGATGAAGGACAAACGAGTCTGTTTATTAGGCCTGTTTAAAAAGTCAAAAAAAAAATATATATATAATTAGAATTAAAATTAGTCTTGGAAGGAACAAAAAATATATATATTAAAAAAAAAAAAAACAAAAAACATTCGGGGTAATATTTTATAAATCGATCCGGATAGCGGTCAAACCGAACGACAGACGTATAGACGTTTAACGGCAGCCGGAAGAGGTTCTTCGGACGCATCCGTAATGTTTGAAGATCATTATATTACCGCCTGCGAATTACTGCGTTAACTGTTTCAGTCGCGTACTATCAATTTTTTTTTTTCTAAAAAAATTATAAAAAATAAAAAATATTCGAAGCGAATGTGCATAAAGGTAATGTTTTCTTTAATTACTATTTTTTTTTTTCTTCCCATTAATGTTTTTAAGTGTCTCCTGGATAATTATGTCAGGAACATTGTGACTAGAAAGAATAAAAATATAAATATTTATATATAGTTTCCTCTCACTAAAAAAATGTATACATATATCGACAACGAATAATAAAAGTTTTATTTCGGATTTATAATTAATTTTCGTCATAACGGAAAACATTAATTTCAACCTATACGGTTAACATTTATCATTAAACTCGCAGTACGAGATATACGTCACATTTATAATATTATATTGGTGAAGCGACTTCCATATGTATATGTATGTGTGTGCGAAATTTTAGTAACTTGCACACAACGGCTAATATGAACGAGCACCTGAACAAAAGTACTAATTTTTTGCATAATAATCGCCATGTAACTTTATTGATTTACTTAGATTTAGAAATCAAAATATAAGAAACGTATAATAGATCCGTTTATTTCTCGTCCCTATCTGTGAAAAAATATATATATATAATATATATATATAATATATATATATAAATAAATATATGTATAAAACATAAAATTATTCAATTACAAAATTCGCGTTAGAAATATAATATTCGACGCGTGTATACCCGTTCACATTATTAAAAGAAAATATTACAAAGTAGTCGATGACCCGTGCAAATCATGTCCCCTATAGGATAATTAGTATACAGAAGGTTCTAAAATAATTTTCTAGGCCTTTTTTCTTCTTTGTGAAAAATTAAACGATACGATAAAAATGATATTTTCCAATTTGAAAAAAATCAATCGATCACTTGATGGACAGCGATCATGTGTTTTTTTAAACTGGATTTCGTACTTAAGACTTTGCCGCATAATCTACATTTCAAAGCTTCATTTCCGCATTCGTGCTTTAAATGATACTTCAAATCGGCGCTATGTTTGAACGTTCTAATACAGTTAGTCGAAGGACAAACTAGCCTGCGCTGTACGCCTGATTTAAAAAAAAAAAAAATATATATATATATAATAAAACTTAGTTATATTTTATTTTTGTAATTATTATAGTTATAATTTATGAATTTATATTATATATAAATAATATTAATCAACACGTGCGTTTAATATATACAAAAAAAAAAAAAATTAGAGATATAAGAGTAATTTAATTTTATAAAGCAAAACTATCCTAGACTTTTCGTCTGTATAATAGTTTATAAACTATGGCGCTATAAACCAATTTTTTTTTTTTTTTTTTTTTTTTTTTTTTTTTTTTTTTTATAATAATTACCGACCACCGCTAAAATTAACATTGCGTCAATTACCTAGTGATTTCTACGTTATAATAAAGAGAAATTGACCAAAAACCGATGAATAGAGGTGAAAACGGGTTTACATGACTCGGAACCTTAAACAACAATTGTAATTTATACGGAATTAGTCATTTGATATTATCGATGTAATAGAACACTGGAAGTAATACACAATTAACGTACGATTGCTTTTATTGGAAAGAAAAACATTTTAAGAAAAGTGTTGTCAACAGTCCCGATGCTAACTGTCGTGCATTTATCGACAGGCTGTCTTATTTAACCCGAAACTGGGCAATATCGTTTAATTTGCAAACTGTCTGTAAACCGGCAAAACATGTTCGTTACATCGGAGTAATCTTGGATAACAAACGAAATTTTTCTAAACACGTCAAAACAAAAGCATATACGCCATATATCCGTTAATTAACAGTAAATCATTACCGAATGTTAATAAATAGATTAATACCGTTTAAAACACCTATAATCACGTACTGTTGTCACCAGTTTGCAGTTTTGTTTCAAATACCAATTTTAACAAATTACAATTATTACAAAACAGCCGTCTCAGACGTCTGTTCCTAGATACTATAGAATCGTTGACACGCATACTTAAACAGGTCTTATATTAAGGATCGTATCTACGATGACTGCTTTTAGACTTCGTGATAATCATTTAATTCCTGTCGTTGGGTAATTACGATTCTACTTCCAATTTATGTCTACAGTATAAACATAGGAAGCTTAAACATTATAACCTATTGTGTATATACGGCACTTATTCTACGATTTATTATTTCTTTTATATTTATAATTATGTGTAACGTGGAATATAGAAATAATAGATTCATATACATATCTTGGATCAAGAATAAACAGTCATGGCGGAAGTGGAGAAGATATTAAACGTAGAGTGGTGCTAGCAAAATCTGCAATGACGAGATGAAATAAAATTTGGAAAGATCATTCCATTACTCGCTTAAGAAAAATAAGGCTAGTAAATACTTTAATATTTGCCATATTTACATATGGAGCTGAAACATGGACATTACATAAGCGAGATAAACAAAAAATTGACGCATTTGAGATGTGGATATGGCGTAGAATGCTTAAAATCCCATGGACAGCAAAGAAGACAAATTCTTCCATTCTAGAAGATCTAAAGGTGGAACAGCGCCTTTATACTTCATGCCAACAAAAAAAATCTTGAAATATTATGGACATATAACGCGAAAAAGCGAGAACTGCCTAGTAAAAAGCATAGTAATTGGACAGATCGAAGGCAAAAGAAGTAAAGGAAGACCTCCGACTCGATGGATAGATACGGTCACGACCCTTACTGCATTAACAAGGGTTCAAGCTATATTGGAAAGCCGAAATAGGGTCAAGTGGAGAAAAATTATATCAGATGCATTAAAATAGAGGTCACGTTACTCAGTCAATGAGTTATCGATTATGAATGAATGTAACGTGTTTTATTATTATTATTATTATTATTATTATTATTATAATTAGCTGCGCGGTTTTTTATTATTTATTTTTACTGTCGTAGCCATTTTAATCTAGGTTATTATAACAATATAATTTCGTTCCAAGTTTCGCGTCTTTAACTCAAAATTATAATTATAAAAGAAAAAATGGCGATTTATTTTTATTTAGGTTTTTTCATAGACCGTTTCGGTTAAAGCGCGAGGTCTTTCGTATTCACAAATTTCGTTTTCCACATGGACGACTGGATAATTTTTACACAAACGAAATATTTTCAGAAATAGAAAGTTTATCCCTTATTATGACAGGAAAATAGACAATTTATCTCTTAGGATTAATCAATGTACCATATAGGGAATGACTGAAAGAATCGCTTTATTATTACGAAGAAAATATTCGCGCGTATGTATTAAAATATTATTTCAAACCGGCCGTTAATGAATTAAATTAATTAATAAACAATTTCTTTTCGTTTATTCGAATTGTTCGTTCTCTCTCGAATTTACTCCGCGAAATATTTCTATACTTTCACCGTGTATAAAAATTATAACGAAACGCATTTAAACCATCTTGGACGACCATACAGAATCTTTATTACATACACCGATCCCGTCTGCTTCAAATGTAAAAAAAGACAACTGTAAAACAGAAGATTGTCCAAATATTGAATATGAACAAGATACCGCAGAGGCTACTCCATTAAACTTATCTACTTTTTCCTTAAATCTCTAATTAAAATTGATTCTATCAAAATTTTCTAAAAAGAAATTACCAGAAATTCCAGTCAAAAGACAGCTATCGAGTTCGTCAACTTCAATTAACATTGAAACAATTACAAAATCGCAACCTGATCACGATTCAATGACAACGAAGGGTTTTCGAAAAAAAAAAAAAAAAAAAAGTGTTGATATAACTAAAAACTCTGATAACACCCGAAGCAATAACGTCGGGTGATGAGAGTTCGTACGAAAATAATCAGAATAATAAAAGCATGAAAACAATTTTTGAACCATTGGAGCCAATTCTCTCAGAAAAAAAATATCCTATCGCCTCTACTACTAATCTAAGTCTGTTGACGCGTGTCACAAAAATGTAGACCCTCTAATGGTTGCGCAAGAATTTACAGATGATATACCAGCTCTTATAAATATATTACAAGAAATGCGCAAACTTATAACACACAGAAGTACTAAAATTCGTATCTCTAAAATCTTTTAAACTAAACAGCGCGACCAAACCAACTTCATATTAATTCGGATCGTGGCTATGGACAAACAGTCAACTTCGGTGGTTCTCAATTGAAATTGTAATTGCCTTTTTCGTAATTACGAAGTATACCTGTTATAGTCCTTCAATTATATGTTTGCAGAAACTCATCTTAAGAACCGGCACAATTTTAAACTGACTGATTATTCTGTAATAAGTAACAATAATCAAAGTGGCATAATTGCATAGTTGTTCTTGTAGCAGTTAAAAATTATACATACCATCGAGAAATTTATCTGCAAACTAATCTACAAATTATTGCAGTTCGATTTGAATACTGTGTTACAATATGTTGTGTTTATCTACCATCTAATCAGTGCATTGATTTGGAGCAATTATTAGACGTTGTTAAACGATTACCGACGTCTGTAATACTCGCAAGTGATTTCAACGCTCACGGTCCAACATGGTCAGTGTACAACTTTAAGAGGTAAATCGAAAATCTAATTTATAAAAGTAACTTTATTCCAGATAACCCACAAATCCAACCCATTTCAATTTCTCATATCGCAAATGGTCAACATTGGATCTAGTCATGTCATCTGCAGTAATTGCACGGACATTCTATCACCATGATCTAGCGGGAAGTGATCATATGTTCTCATTAATGGGATTACACAAAATCTACAGCACCAACTACGCAAACTATCGCATACTTCTTATGGTGCAGATAAAGACTCATTATTAAAAATTAACAGAACCTCGATACGTTTATTACGGATTTCCAGCTTATTCATCCGGTAAACCAACACAGTTACGTTCCTTAGATTTAATACGTAACAAAGCATCTCGCTCTCGGAGCTTTCCCTATAACGCCAATTATCCAAATGTAGATCTACATCGCCACAATGTCATTTTAAAATTTTACATACACTTACTTAGTTTTAATACCATTTACAAATAGCTGACATCATGAAAGGTTTAAGATTACCGTATACGAATACCAATCTTTCATACAAAGTAAAAACAGCGCTACTTACTATTCAGCTTTTTGATCTCCCAACAATGAGGGCTATCGATCCATTCGTGTTACCTCCTTCGAAGACAAACCTTGTCATTCCTAATACTGATTTTGGACCAAAACATATCTGAACAGAAAAATAAATTCCTTTCTCAATACAGCACCTTTTCAATATACTATACAGATGGATCAAAAAATGAAGATCGATGTGGCTGTGTTGTCGTGTATAATGATGACATAGTCCATTACCCGCTTCCACCGTACTATATAGTTTCTTAATTCTGCAGGCTATATTAATTGCATCTTTTAAAAATGAAATTGTCACAGACTCCATGTATTCGACCAAACAGCTGAATGAAAATTCCAGATGCATGCGTCCATTGGCTGTGAAAATTAATTCTACAATCAGCAAGCGAAGTTTGTAGACTCGTGTACTTTGAATTCCTGGACATGAAGCAGATCGAGCTGCGAAAGAACCCGCCTTCATATTATTTCCAGCAACGTGTTCCGATATGCGTCGCTGCATGTTCCATAAATTTAAGAAATAAGCAACAGCCAGATTTTCCGGTTTACCTCAACACAGTGGCATCTGGCCTATTCAACATGTTCATCGCGCAAGACAGGATGAAGTGACGCTGTTCCGTGTCCGCACAATACTCGTTTCACTCATTCTTATGTCCTATCCAAAACCGATCCTCCTACTTGTTCATCCTGTAATGTTCAAAAATCGCTATAGCTCATATCTTACTCCACTGTTCTCTGTTTAACTCTATTCGCTCTTCATTACAGTTTTCGAACACACTTTGAAATACTTTTTTTACCTAAAAGTAAAAATACTCTTATAACATTTCTCATTCGCACTAAATTATCTTCATATCTATAGTGACGTAATAATAGGCTCTGTGCTTTTAGCCTTTGTAGCAGTACATGATATGGAAGATTTAAAAAAAAAATAATGTACACATTATAACAGTCCGAGTTTATTACGCGCAGGACCGGTACACATTACCATTCTATAACAACAACTAGTAAACATAAAAAAAAAACATCATAATAATAAATTAGGAAGAGAAAAATAAAAGAAATCTCATAAAAAACTGCTAGCGCAGCCGGTAGCGAAAATTAGAATTAAAATAAAAATGGAAATGAAAAATAGTATCTATTTTAATAATACAGTAGTTTTAGCTGTTTATTTAATGATATAATAAATTATTTTCTTTAATCGTTCACGTACATATTACAGAATTGACTAGAATTACAATCTGTAATATTAGCTGTTAAATCACGTTATCGAAGAGGCACCTCTGAAAAAAGCCTATTTAAAATAATTATATATATATATATATATATATATATATATACATATATAAAAGAACAAGAAATGAGTTAAAATTACTAAACGTTGAATATAAATCAGACCCATATTTCTTGTTTATTTTTATTTTTTTAAATCATTTCATTTCACATTTGTCCACACACACACACACACATATATATATATATATATATATATATATATATATATATATATATATATATATATATAAAAAGAATAGTTAGAGGGAACTTGTATTATATTGACAGATGCTAATCGCAATGGTATACACATCAGAATTCTTAAAATTACGTTAACAAAAAACGGTAATTGCAATCTAAACGTACATTATTCTTTCCTCACAAATGTACGCATTAGATTAAACATTTCATCGCATATTTACAAATGCAAATTATTCTATAAATAATACATTACTGCGATAATTACAAGATCATTTTACAAACAATTACTTACGTAAAAATGGGAAAAGCTCAAATGCAACAAAAAACATTAGCAACACACCCCATAAAGAATGGAAATTTCAATAGTGTACAATGGGACATATATGTATATAATATGGGTACATAACATTAGCATAAATTAATTAACCCTTCAGTCGCGCTGTATACGGTATATGGAATGTTTTAAACGATAACAAGCTTATATATTTTCATATAAGCAGTAGAGTCCATCTAGAATATCTCGATTCCAAAAATGCCTATACACCGTGTTAAAAATTGTCTAAAGTCGTCTATAAAGTTTTTACCGTAGCCAAAATATCGAGCGTTCTCGCCTTCATCATCGTGCTATTATTTTGGATAGTATACGTAAAGCACTACATCTAAAAAAACGAAAATTCCTACCGAACACGATTAGATGTGTGTTTCATTTGATACAACATGAACCGCACGACGAAACATTTGATAGGCATAACCTACGACCGGAAAAAATTGGAAACAACTGGTGAAAATCCACGTTTAACAGTCGACTGATATCTAGTATTACGAAATTTGTAATTTCACGTCGTCGAAAATCGATAACGTCAGCTTAAATATAAACATCTATAAATATACTTTACATAATCATAATTTTTTATATAACAAATCCCTGTTTTTGGTTTATAATATATACATATTTTGTAATATACTGTATAACATGAAAATAAGCAAAAAACGAAGATATGGGAGGTAAACAAATAGATGAACATAAGAAAATAATGGGAAAAAAATAAAAAATTAAATAAAAAAATCAATGGTAAGAGAATTAATGGAACAAATAGAAACAAAAACATGTAGGCAGAGCCTCATAACAGAAGATGGAAAATTCGACTATATATATATATATATACGAAATTAAAACGCTTATTTCCGTATGACGGGGCAATATATTGAAACTTCGCCAATCTCAAAGTTTACGAATTAAAGTTAAAATTTTGAATTTTGTGAACGTTGGCGTAATGTCTGTTTAAATTTGACTTATAATACATTTTCCCGCATAATTTACATTGTAATTTGCCACACTCGAATTTTAGATGATGCTTCAAACTGCCCGCATACTTGAACGATTTGTCGCAATTGATCGAGGGACACACAATTCTAGTTTTACCTGTTGGAAGAAACCGATAGAAAATAAGTTATTAATAATAATATTAATAACAATAATAATTCGTTCTGAATAATATAATTCATTTCCCGCTACACTTGATAAAACAAAATCAAAATAAAGTATAATAAACGCCCATACGAACGTGTCATAAAATTGGCATATACATATATACTACACAAAATGAGTTGGAATTAAAATTGGCGAATTATAATTATATAATCCAACTAGACTAAAAGTTAAATTAATCAACCGAACTTGGCGAATAATTTCATATGACATAAAATAAAAAATACACAAAAAATTAAAATAAATATCACAACTGTAAAACCGAGT
Organism: Coronaproctus castanopsis; assembly: GCA_032883995.1. Classification (NCBI taxonomy): domain Eukaryota; kingdom Metazoa; phylum Arthropoda; class Insecta; order Hemiptera; family Monophlebidae; genus Coronaproctus; species Coronaproctus castanopsis. The sequence continues at coordinate 258,403,351 of CM065052.1, read as the reverse complement.
AATATCACAGATCAAATTGTTTAATGGTTATACCTACACGAATACTTGTGAAAATGTATTGTACCCTTGTTCAATAATATTTTTGCAGCGTCACGATCATTTCAGCTTCTATTGATATGTCTTCACATGAAATACAGGAGAAAATGATTACGTAAAAAAAAATAAGAACATGTATAGAAAAAATATAGTACACACACAGATATATATATATATATATATATATATATGTTAGTATGTATATATGTATATATCAAACCGTATCCAACTAAGTAGGAACATAGCGATTCAGGAGTTCCCGCGATTTTATGATATATGAATATAGTAAAGAAATTTCCTGGTGTTATTATTGATAGTAATAAATTATACAAGTTTAAGGCATAATTGATTTTATCTTTAAATATTCAAATTCCAAATTCCAAATCGGAAGTTATTGAACAACAGAATTATAGTTATTAATTAGTATTAATTTGTAGGATAAAAAGTAATATTTCAAAACTGAGTAAAAGAAAAAATAAAAAAATGACGATTTATAATATAAAAATCCGTATTTTTTTTTATATATGTATCTATAAATAACTATATATCATAAAATATATTTCGCGATACTATATGTCCAGAGTATTTTTATTTTATTTGCAATACGTATCCCCAAGAAAACACTACAGGCATATTATATATATATATAAAATATGTCACATTTGTTATTAATCATAATGAAGAAATATTTAATATCTTGTGAACGCTAATAATATGCCTTTTCAGATTTGATTTAGTAGAATGTTTTTTCAAACAGGTCGTGCATGTCAATCTGGCTGACTGATTTTCCACATTCGTGTTTCAGATGATAAATTACGCCCCTGTAATGCTTAAAGCTTCGGTTACAATTTTTCGAAGGGCAAAAATCCCTATTAACGCCTGAATGTAAAAACCGCTTTAATAACATTATAGAAAGTAAATATACATACAATTACACACACATATATATATATATGCATATATTTATTCGAAACTGCAGACTACGTATGTATTTAGAAAACTGATTTTACCTGCGGCGTTTAAATCTGAAAAAAATTCTAAATACAACACAACCGCTCAAAAATTATAAAATGATGTACAGCACAAAAGTAAATTCGTTCATTGCGAAAGCTTTTATTAGTTAATATTTTATTAATTACATTTCAAAATTTCAAATTACTTTTAATAGTACTAACTTTGTTCTCGTGCGTTAAAAAACTTACTTGGAAATATGTGCAAAGTAGAATAAGATATATATATATATATATATATATATATATATATATATATATATATATATACATTTAATTGAAACCGTTATTATAACTTTCTTTACACACTGATTAAATAATAACGTAAATATATGTAATAAAAAAAATGTTTCATTTCACATTTTTAATAAATAAACTAATTACAATGTTCGCTTAATTATTTCCGTAAAAACACGAAATTATAGTAATTAATAACTCACGTATTCTGCAAAATAAGAAAGTAAAATTTAAATACAAGACGTTTCAAGAAACGAAGTCTTCCACTCCGTCTTATAAATGTACTATCTAAAGTTTATCCCCCGTATGTGGACTCCAAAATTATAGTAATGCAAAAAAGAAGTTGCTACTTTCTGAACTATATTTTGTAAGGTCCGCAGTCTGTCTAATATAATACACTGTGTTTTGATTTTCTTTAGCCGACGATATTGAAATATCAGATAGCGATGATGATGATGCAACTCCAGAAGGTACTGACGATGACATCTACAAGGATGAAGAAGAATCCGAGAAAACCGAGCTTACCTTACCGCAAGGAACAGCTCTAATAATGGCGAACAGACATATGCCTCGTTTTTCAAAAGAACAGTGTAAATTTTTTTTCATTTAGCTTGTGTTAACAGTTGGTTACTTTATCGAGAATCCACAAATTGAGAGTGCCATCTAAGAATATACTAGGATGCGTTTGATTTAAACTTTAATTAGTAATTACTGTTTAAGCATAGTTGTCAGATTCAGAGAAGAACAGAATCCTGACATGTCCACTAATATATCCAGTATAGCTTTTCGATGAAAAAGGGCCTACCCGAAGTAGTAGCGAGCAAAAACAGAAATAAACGTCGTAGTGAAGGATGTAATGAAAAATCGAGAACAAGGTGCATTAAATGTAACGCGTTCTGTGTTGCACAGCACAGAAGAATTGTTTAGATTTTCTTTTTTCACGGAATTCAAACAGTGCAAAATATCGTAATATTATTTTCACGGTTATTTTCATTTTTAAAAACATAGGCTTCATTTTTAAATTTCATATTTATTTATTTCTGTATTTTATTTCATTTACAGTAGAAATTATCTTGTTAAGACTTCTTTCTTTTTTCACGTGTAGAATGTTTAATGGATTTTACTTAACGTACCTACAAAATTTATTCTGTATTGTAAATAAGAAGTTATGTGACACCGTAAAGTACTTATAACTTTTTTTCTTCATTATTACTGAATGCATTATAGGTATTAGCGAATTAAATTCAAGTTCGTCGTGGCGTCCACATATGAGGACATTTCATTTTTCATATATGTAGATAACAAATATATATATATATATATATATATATATATATATATATATATATATATATATATATATAGTGGAACAAAATTTTAATTTTATAAAAAAAATGATTTCCATACAGATTCGAAGACAAAAATTTTTCAAGAGTAAAGAAAAAAAATTTGCCAATTTAAAATGCAAATAAATGAAACGTACTACATCGATGATTTTACCAAAATTATATATATACACAGATACATACATATATATATACAGTGTTATATGTAGACACGATAGGAGAAGCCAATAAAAATTTACAAATTAATGCGTTTTAAAATATGATAAAATATTTATAATCCGTATGTAAATAAATATATCTACGCTTCGCTGGAACTGTTGCCTACACTTAATTGAATAAATCGTCGTGATTATTAATAAGATGATATTTTAAGTTGGATTCCGTAGCACAATTCTTCGAACAAAATTGACATATGAACTGGGTATTTGTTTCACATCCGCGTTTTAGGTGACGTTTTAAGCACCAGCGATTTTTAAACGATTTTTTACAATTCTTCGAAGGACAAGAATGTTTAGTATTTCCTAAACATATTAAAAATAACGAAGTATGATTAATACGGTGATTAACACAAACATATATATATGTATATATATATATATATATATATATATATATATATGCATATATATATATATATATATATATATATATATATATATATATATATATATGTATATGTAAAATTTGTACATAAATAAATAACGTCGATTATTCTCTCGCGATAAATGAAAAGAAATGAATTAAACAAAATAATAGCGGAAGTTTCAAATAAAATACAAAATTATTATGCGGTTTAACAATTTTTTAAGCCGAAATTTTAACGCGAAAGTTTGTTAGAAAGCAAAAATATGCAATTATACAATATAATTAAAAAGTAGTCCTGGGTTTAACACGGGGTGTTCTCCATAAAGATTTGTCTATGTATTTGTCAGATTAAGAATTGGTCATAAGTGCACACATAGTCATCCTGGCAAGTTATGGATCATCAGAAGCGGACTTAACGAGGTACGTAATATTGAAGATAATATTTGATCTTGTCCCAAAAACAAAAACCAATATACCCTTCTCGGTGTCTGAACTTCTACTGATAGGGACACGCCACTAACACAATTTCAAGATCCTACCTTCTTGAAATGCGCGTAAATTATATAATTTTATTAAGGTTAATAATATAAATTTATAATTCAAACGGTACGCTTAAACGGGCAAAAAGACAAAAAATGGGTAAAAAAAGGGAATATATATATATATATCGCGAAAAACTTTAATTTTAAATTCTAATTCGCATACATTAAAATATAAACATATTTCGGGAATAATTATAAACGTTCTACCAAATCCGCCAATTTATCAAAAGATTAAAATGTCACTTATATATATACGTTATCAACTGGTCTTGCCATTTTTCTTCCTTTTTTTTCTATACTGCTCATCCTTTCACTGTCCTTTTTTTTTCGTTCTTCGGTCCATAAAATACCAGTTCTTCCTCCTTGCTTTTCCGCGAATACTTTACAATTAATATATATATATATATATATATATATATATATATATATATATATATATATATATATATATAAAACATGACACCATTAACGCAAAAATTGATAAGGCTGCTGCTGTGTAAACCATTCTCTTCAACTTGAAGTTTGATAAAGAACCAGTCACCCACGCACACTCGCATACATGGATAATACACATCCATCAGGTCGACCATTTTACTTCCAAAGAAAACTAAATCATCTTCCTCGCCAAAAAATAATAATTTTAAATGCAATAAAAAATGTAAGGCATAGTTTAAATATTTTTTAATTAAACAATATGATCAATATATTTTTATCGCATAATACATATCCGTATATATATTATATTATATATATATATATATATATATATATATATATATATATATATATATATATATATAATTTCGTAAATATTAATAATGGAGATTTCGATGCGTGATCGCGAATATAATTAACGGTCCCAATTTCCAAAGCATACGCAGCCGATTTGCCAACAGACTTTGTCCTCCTTTAAATACAAGAGCATCCTGTCTGATTTTAGAAGACGATACATCCTATCTTACTACCCTAATTATGACGAAGCGTTTAGCGGTCCAAAAGAGGCAACCATACTTTGGGAAATCGCTAAACTAACAACCGCCAAACGATTTCCTCATTTCGCCGGAAATTTTGTCTCCTTCCTGCCGATTGTATTCGCAATAAAACCCGAATGGAATAAATACATACACGCTTTCAATGGTCAAATAACGAAGCAGGTTTCACTGTATCTCCCGTTGCTAGGACGCTGTTTGATTTTATAGAATCCTTCCCTATTTAAGTTATTCATCCTCACCTCCTGATCTCATACTAAATACTGAGCGTAGACGGCACATCGGTCGACCATTCCACAGCTCTTCGATGTTATCGGCTGTCTTTAATATTTTGTAACCAGTCAGTGTTTCTTCTACCCAAACCACCACGACCAGCGTTTTTTCTTTACAGTACGATACGAACTTTCCGGGATTTTCCGTTGATCGATTATATTACGTTGTGCGTTTTTCGAGACATCTTCATTTGCCATTGACGCGTTCGTGCGCAAAAATTTTATAAACAGTCGTAAAATAAATTAAAATAAAATAAACAAACCGGTAATAACCGAAGTAAGTAAAATGTTAACGATCTAAGTACGATAAGTGTCACACGATCGAAATAGTAATAAGTGTGATTTTATAGCATCCGCTTCGGAACGATAGAATGTACGCAAATTAGATGCTGCCGCAGACGAAACATATGAGCGAACAGCTTAGGACAGAATTTACAAACGAATTGACGTTTTTTACCGCATTCGTACTTCATATGCCTGTTCAAAGCGCCTCGCGTTTTATAGCGTCGATTGCAAAAGTTATTGCGACAAACGTAAATCTGAACATTTTCCAGCGACATTCCTACGTAAACAGAATAATATAATGATAATTCGAAATAATTATATATCCTAAAATTTATTTTAAACGAACGTGATATTACAATTATAAGCTACATTATCTTACAGGATCAAACACGAACTATTGCAATAGTTTTTAAATTTTTCTATTCGCTTTACAACTGAAAAATAAAAATAAATAATTCACCGATGTCTGGCACCATTACACTTTCTACCATCAAACACAAAGTGCTAGATTTTGTTCGTCTCATTTCAGGAAAATCATCCAAACACATTTGCATCAGAGCCGTTGGACACGGCCGTAAGACCCTTTAGATGTAGAAAAAACCCAGGATCTTAAGTGGATGTTAGTAGCTTCCTGTTATGCCAGTCGCCTAAATACTTCGAAATGATCTCGTTGGTCAGCTTATAGTAAATATTAATAATAATAATAATAATAATAATAACACTTAACGTTTAACGATTCCGCAATTGATAACAATAGTGTTAACAAAATAAAAATGTTAATTATTTCTTTGAACAACTCAATATTGTCATTATTGCTATTATTATTATTAATAGCTTTTGTAAGGACATACGGGGAACGTAATTTATTAATTTAATAATAATTTACAGAATCAATACACAAGTTCGATTTGAAATTTTAATTATCCAATTAAGATTTTAATTAAATTAACTAATATCATGTTAATACTGTCTTTAAGTATCTATTCTTCATTTTATATTTGTAAATTTGCGATCTTAAATTTATATTTTGTTTTTATTTTTTAAATCTTTATTTTTATTTAAATATCATTTGATAATAGCGTAATTACCGAAAAGCTTTGTGATTTTTTCAAGAAAACAAACGTTTAGTGATTTTAACTAATTTCTATAATTAAATTAATGCTAATTACTTGCTGATATTTTTGTCGAAATTTTAATTTTTCTCTTCTTTTATTGTAGTACACGGTTGATTTTAAAATACCGAATAATATTTTTAAAACATATTATCATCTAAAGTAATAAAATTATGTGTGTGTGTGTCATATATTGCAGCAATATATATGTGTTGCACCATCAGTATTCATGATGCATCGGTATAATGAACACCGATCTCACATATATGCTATGCAATTCAAAATGTACAAATAAATATATATATAATGATTTCTTTAGATGATAATATATTTTAAAAGTATTATTGATATCTAAATCGATCGTGTACAATGAAGGGAAAAAAACGAAAAAATTTGGATAAAAGTATTAATACGTAATTCGGATTTGTATTCATTTAAAGGGAAGAAAATTAATTTAAAAAGAAGACTTTAAAGAACGAATTAATAAATTTTATTTCATTTTACTTTATTTAAAAAAAAAAAAATTCTACTTTAATCGAAGCATTTGTATTATTTATGTTTTACATCGCAACAGAACTAACAAATTACAAGAAATTCTTATATATTTTATTAAGTACCTATTTTCACAATTACAGTTCGTATGATCGACTATTTTACATTGGTTACAAATATTAAACTTAAAACCAAAAATTTGACCTTATATACGTAATAATAAATATAAGATCGTAGTTTAAATGTCAAAAATTATTATTAATAAAGCTTTACTAACAAACGTCTATTCTCTACTGGAAAGTTGGATTATATTTAAAGTTAAAAATTGTCGAGTATATTTATATATATGATGTATCATCATATCGTTCTTTGTTGAACATTGTGACCAGCCAATACAATACAGTCCAGAATAAACAACATTATAAGCGAGAGGTCACCGCCTATTTTGTGAACTTACAGCTTTATGCGATGCCCTAAGATCAATCGTCGGTTTGACAGTGAACCACTCTCAACAATTTTGTCATGGATATACGATTGAAAATTCGATTTTTTTTCCCCTTAGCCTATAATTAATTTATGAAATATACGTAGTATGTGTTAAAAAAATATTCCTATTTTAATTATAAAATTTCAAAGTAGATTTTATCGAACGACAGAATTACAGTTATTAATTTGTCGCGATTAGATTTAAAAGTCGCATTTAAAAATATAGTAATAAAAAAAATTCTTTATAACATATATTCACTCGTTTAAAATTTTGGTACCCATCTATTTATAAAAATATATATGTATGTATATACATATATAATAAAGTATACATAGAGTACTTTTATTTTCAATATGTATCGCAGGTAGCTCTATTTTTGTATGATATTCGATATTATCTTCAATATTGCATACCTCGATAGATCTCTAACTTAGAAATATGATCGGGTGTACAGTTATGACCACTTCTTAATCTGACGAATACAGAGACAAAAATCTTTATGAACAAGATGCCTATATTTAAACTGGGACTCTTGAAATTGCTTTTTAAATAGTAGCATATTTTTCACCTTTTAACAAGCTTTTAGATTCGTCTATTATTTATATTAACGCATTATATTAACATTGATGATAAGGACGATTATCATTATTATTATTATTATAAAGCTTGAAATTTTTTATTTTATTTTGCAGATCATCGAGGTTGGTGAATAACGATAAGAATTTTAACTTCGTTGCTTTGATGATATATTTTGACATTATTTTTTTTTGTCCTCCGATAGAATGGTTTCTGCATAATGAAATTAACAAATTAAATGTTATGTTTTTAGATGAAAAGTTAAATTATATATATATATATATATATATATATATATATATATATATATATATATATATATATATATATATATATATATATATATATAGTTGCTAGAGTGCTCGACTGTCAACTAGATTGTCGAGGGTTCGAAACCAACACGCGACATAGAAAGTTTTTCACAGTTATGTGATTCTTAATTATCATGAAGAAGAAAGTGGCACCCCACTCCGTATAACATCATATACGCGTGCATCTGCGTCGCATATAAATAGTGCCTTGAATGCTAGTTCATTTTGTACGTAAAAATAAATGTACAATGGTTAGTCACAATGTTCGACAACGAGAACAATTGATATATATATAAAATATTTTTCACGAGAACCAACCGAAACATGATTCTTCACATATGAAAATTTCTGTTCAGACGAAACAGATACCATTTTTTTTAAACGTACGTTACATTTGTAATTAATTTATAACGAATTAAAAATTCGCTATATTATGAACCGTAATAATGCGTCTTTTCAGATTTGATTTTGTAGATTTCGAACAGATCGCGCATTTTAACCCAACCGATTTTCCGTGTTTCAGACGATAGTTAATTCGTGTAATATTTAAAGCTTCTGTCACGATTTTTCGAAGGGCAAAAGAGCATATTAACGGCTGAGAAACCCCCCGGTATAATAATAAAGTTAGGCAAAAGCAATATGAATACAAACAAAAATTTTACAACACACACACACACACACACACACACACAATGCAATAAACTATATTAAATTACAGACCGCGTATGTATTAAAGAAAACAGAATTTACCTATAGCGTCTAAACCGATGCCAAAAAATTCGTGCGATATATTCGGCAGATCTATTTTTATAAATCGATCGTAATGAAAAACGGAAATAAAAAAAATTCTCATACTTTTGCGAAATGTAAAATTGTAAAACTATATGCCGAAACACAAAAATTCAAACCGCGAGATTGTAAGTAAATCTTGAAATTTTGATTACGTACATATTAGTGGGGGAAAAAAAATATAAAATAGTTGTACCGCTTGCGATTTGTGGAACTTAGTAATATTTGCGAAAAGTTAAGGTAAGAAAATCTCTAAAATAGACGCGCTGCTTTCTAGATCGAAGGTGCGTAATTTTGCAAAATTGCTATGGAGATCTCAAAAATGGGGATATATCGTTTTCGATTTCTACTAAGTTAGAAGTGCTCTAGTTAATAGAAAATTTGCAATCGGAATAAATTTCTCGTTTATCTATCGCGGATTAGGAATAAATAACCAGCTTTTCACAGCTGCCTGCATTAACCAACTTTTCATTTCGCTTAAGGCGAATATTAAGAAGCGTAATTATAAGACCTGTTAATTAATCAAATTGCGAGCGTAAATTTCGCTTAAGAAGAAAATACTTTACGCCGGTTTAAGAAAACTCAATCAGTACAGTTTATTTAGAATAAACTAGATCGGAATAATTTTCGAACAGAAATTATTTTATAAAACTCGATAGAGACTTGAAATTAATTATTATATAAAACTCGATTAGAAATTAAAAATTAAAAATTAAAATTAAGATTATTAATAGTGGTACTTTCTAACAGATAACTTACTAGGATTTGTGCATAGATAGGAACAATATATAGAACAGTTTTAAAAATAAAAAACCAACTTTATACCGCAAATATGTATAAACATAAATGCGAAATCGTTAAAGTATTGTAAATTCCATATTATGTACGTACGCTTAATATAAAGTCGATATTTAATTAATTACATTTTAAATTACTTTAAACAGTGTCGGCACTCTCGTTCACAACATACCGCGTACCTTCTACCTATACCGACATACATGCAAAACATATCAATATTCTAATTTTTATTATACATACATACTAGAGTAAATATGACAGAAATATACATAATGTATACATATATATATATATATATATAAGCGTTTCACCGATGTTCACATTTTAAATAAATACAGTGTCATTACAACGTTCATTTCATGATTAATGTAGATGAAAATATAATAATTAAAATTGACACATTCCGCAAAATGAGGAAATAACATATAAATAGAAAACATTTAGAGAAACGATTAAAATGTTGTTCGGATATATAATAAAATCAACATTAAGACGGTTCGAATCTCATAATAACGTTAGTGATTACATTCAAATATACAATTGCTGCGTTTTAACGGAAAGTAACTAAATATACATCTACGCTACAAGACGATTGCTTCCTACTTCCACTAATATATGTGAAAATGAATATTAATAAGATGAGACTTTAAGTTTGATTTTGTTGTAAACTGTTTCGAACAAATTTTACATAAGAACTGGGTAGTTTTTCCACATTCGTGCTTCAGATGATATGTTAAATTCCACTGATGTTTAAACGTTCTTTTACAATTCTTCGAAGGACAGAAAAGTCTGTTATTTCCTAAACATTTTAAATAACATAGTAATGTTAAAGCGATGATCAACACAAAATACATACATAACATTTCGAGAAATATATATATATATATATATATATATATATATATATATATATATATATATATATATATATATACGAGGCGAGTGGAGTGGTAAAATTAACGATCTCGTCCAATAAAACAGACACATACCCGTAACTTTTCGAAATATCATTAACTTAAGATATTTCATCTCGTCTTAAACCTGTTGGACACGACTGGCGATGTAAGACCCTTAAGACCAGAAAAAAAAACATTATGTAATCAAAGGTCATGGTTACCGGGAGTGTACCATTCCTAATCTATTAAGTAGACTCGCACATACGAATATACATTATTAAACATTAAACCGAAGAAGGAAATGAATTGAAAAATATTGACATTAAGGGATGTATTAAAAAAAAATAAAAAAGAGCATTTATTTATACTCTACATTGAAACAATATCAATAAATTACAAGAAATTCTCGTTTATTAATTAAAACTTTATTAAGTATCTACCATTTTTCACAATTATAATTCAAATGATCTAATATTTTTACATTCGTCAGAAATATTAAATTTAAACTTATATACGTAATAATCAAGTTTTAACACTTCTAACAAACATATGATCGTTATAAGAATGTTGAAAATTATAATTTATGAGACTTTACGAAAAACGACTCCGAATTCTCTAATTGAAATCATATTAGACTTTATTCAGTGTCAAAAACTGTTACAATTAAATATATATCTGGGGAAAAGACGAGTTCCTTCCAGGAGCTCCAAAATTAGTGATTTTTGGAACACAAGTTAAATTTGCATAAAAAAGGCTAGTGAAGAAAGAATTTTTTGTCGGAAACGACTTTTTTTTTTTTTTTTAATTCTACTGCTATACAGCCGAAATAAACGCCGATTCTACCTACTGAATCTAACCTAACCTAGGTTTTTTGGAACACAAGTTAAATTTGCATAAAAAAGGCTAGTGAAGAAAGAATTTTTTGTCGGAAACGACTTTTTTTTTTTTTTAATTCTACTGCTATACAGCCGAAATAAACGCCGATTCTACCTACTGAATCTAACCTAACCTAGGTATTAATGTGTCATTCTCGTTTTTTTTTTTAATTCTACTGCTATACAGCCGAAATAAACAGGCCGATTCTAACCTAACTGAATTTAACCTAACCTAACCTAGGTATACTGGAAAGAACTCATCTTATATGTATGTATGTATGTATGTATGTGTGTGTGTGTGTGTGTGTGTGTGTGAATGGATGGATGATCATTTGGTCGTTGTAGAACAATGTGACTAGCCAATACATTATTTCTCACACGAAGGATTACATTAAACATAAAGTTATAGCAAGTGAGATGTCGTTAAATTTTTGGTGAACCTATAACTGTATGTTACGAGCTGAAATCCAACCCAAACCGTCGCTAAGCCAATGAATCACTCTAACAATTATCATATATATAAATCATTCATATTTAACAAAATATACCGAATCCTATTTCGATGAATTAAATTAACTCGAAAACACCCTCTACCGAACTGACATATATTCGAAAGATACCATAATTTTAATTTGTATTATACATAAATAACCAGAGTAAATATGACACAAATTTAAGGATAAAAATAAAATGACGTTTCACCATTTTAAATAAATACAATACTTACAATTTTCGCTTCATTATAAATTTTAGAACATGAAAATATAGTAATGAAAATTTACATATTCCGCAAAATGGGGGAATAAAATTTAACCCGAAGACATGTATTAAAATGAATTAAATTTTGCTCCTCACATATAGTGGATATATTGTAAGACAGGTTGATTTTGATCATTGTATAATAACATTAGTGATTCCTTAAAAATTATATATAATATATATTGTGGCGACCTGTACGATATATACCTATAAATACATATACACATGCAGATCGCTAACATATATTTATTTTACGTTATATTTTTAAATATAGGGATATAAATATTAAAATATAACGTTACCGACTTCTGGTTTCGAGGTATGCCCGGGATGCCACATGGGAGAGGCCCATGACCGATTATTATAATAAAATAAATTAAATGACAAGAATAAAAATGCGGTTTTTATTTTATTGAAAATTTATTACTTTTCGGAAGAAATAAAATTACGAATCGAACGCGTGCGATATCCGGCTACGTTTATTTTTAGTATACAAAATTTTTTATATATATATATATTGAAACTTTTCGAACGATTATTAATATAGTATAATACACGGAACCGTCCCTAGCCTAGATGGACCAACTTCACGGTCGAAGTCCCGACGATCCATCCTAACTTCTTCGAAAACTATCCGACTTGACTTTACTCCACCTCGACTAAAATTCAACTAACTGTGTCTTTCGACTGACAAGATTCAACTAACTCCACTAACTCCACTGGCGAATTCGTGAACTAAAAACTCCGACAAAACTCGTCTGTTTATTACACTCCAGGACTCTGGAGGCGACACAGGTATCTTAGCATTATTATACTTATTATGTACTTTACGGTCGACGAAATGCCGGTTTCTTTGCAATTATTGTTTTGATCTTTTCTTAAATCTTTTTCTCCTCCATAATGGGTTTTTTGTCTATTTTCGACGTACATAGTTGAACCAAGGTCAAGTTCCATTGTCCCTTATTTTTAAGTTATATACTTATACATATATATATATATAGTCTTATACATAGTTATTAGTACGGCAGCCAGCATCAGGTAACATAACACATATACACATACACTCAACATACTTGCTTTCTAGGAACTCTATAGATATTAGAAATTCCTAAATTGACGGTTTTCGGTGGAACCCTCCGACTTCTCTTTTGGACTAGCCAATCAGAAAATTCGGACTGTTTCTTTTGGTGTTTGACCAAAATACCGACTGAATACATTTTATATGCTATTTATCTTCTTCTTTTTGCTCTCGCCATGTCAACGCTTGATTTATTATATATATGTCCTTTCGACATTTTTCATATATTAACTTTGACAGATCTTTTACAATTCTAATCTTATCGGCGCCAGCGTGCTTTCCCCAATACATATATCTCTATATTTATATCAGTCTAACTATTCTATTTTCTTTTTATTATATTTCTTTTTATTATATTTCCTTTGGGAAAGTCACGTTCGCAATGCCGACCGGATGTATAAACACATACCTATATATATATACAATATTTCTTTTTCTTTCATCACCTTTTACGTACATATTATTAAATTTAATCTTCCAAATATACCTTTTAACTCAAATTTCAATTTACCAACTTTAGTCACTCACTACTACTAACAATGTAACAAGCATGGTTGTTACAATATATATATATATAAGTGTTGTTGTGTGTGTGTATGCATGTATGTTATACTCGCTCGGTTGTAACGAATAGAGCATGATAAAATGTATTTATGTATAACTCGTATTAAAATGTAATCTCGATGCATATGACTAACTAAATATATCTATATAGATGGTCCACGAGGATTGTTGCCTACTTCAACAAATATCTGTGAGCCCCACTATGAATATTGATAAGATGAAACTTTAAATTTGACTTTGTAGTAAATTGCTTCAAACAAATTTTACATACGAACTGAGTAGCTTTTCCACATTCGTGTTTCAGATGATATTTTAAACTCCCGTGATGTTTAAACGTTCTTTTACAATTCTTCGAAGGACAGAAATGTCTGTCATTTCCTAAACATTTTAAATAACGGAATAAGGTTAAAGCTATGATTAACACAAAATACATACACTTATTTACATAAAATTTCCCGACAAATATCTATACCCATATGTATTGAACGATCTTCTCTAATTTTTAAAAATAACATTCGATTTTTAGTATCTAACTATGTATTAAATATGGACCATTAATAAAGGCTAATAAAATTCACTCGTCGCAGGCTAATTTCAATAAATCCGCGTTAAATATTTCGATTATCACCTATCACCACGTGATATACATATCTATAAACACATATATATATATATATATATATATTGTGGTCGATTTTATTAGACATAAGAGCACCATTACTTCTTGTACAGATGATCAGGCGGTTATATGAAAAAACCACGGAAAAAGTTCGCATCAATAAAGGTACTTTTACTCGGAGAAGTTTCATCCTGAGCGAGGTGTTCACCAGAGTTGTATCCTTTCACCGCTACTGTTTAACCTCTACAGTGAATGTTTAATGCGCAGAACTCTCCAAATCGACGCATCAAATGGAGCACTAAATTGGGATGAATGCATTTCAATTTGAGACGTGTACATTAATAACCTCCGGTATGCAGATGGCATAACGTTAGTGGCAAAAAACGTGGATGAAATGTCATATAATTTTAAACCGGTTAATAAGAATTAGTGCGGAGTATGGCCTACTCGTCAACAAGGCCGAAACTAAAATTATGATCATTAATCGTCCAAAGAATAACTTTTCCGCGATACGAGAAATTGATGGAATTGAAGTGGTAAACCGGTTTACATATCTAGGATCTATAGTAGAAAATAGCAGGGGCTGCAGAAGTGAAATACGCCATAGAGCCCAACTAACCCGATAAGCAATGAGCCGTTTGAATAGAATCTGGCCGACTCCGCAGTTAGCAAATCGGTTAAAATTAAAATTCAGTGTTCCTTTATGGCTCGGAGATGCACTGGAAATGTGGTGTTGGAGACGAATGCTGCGTGTCTCATGGCCAGCTAGGAGAAGCAATGCTTCGATTTTGGACGATATTGGTAATCTGGAAAGATTAAAATCGATCGTTCTCAACAGAAAACTACGATTTTTTTAATCACGTAGTTAAAGCAGAAAATATGGAGGCGCTTTTCGTTCAAGATGTAGTGGCTGGTAAAAGAGAGCGCAGTCGCGTACCTCTACGATGGTCGGACGCGATTTGCAAGTCAACTGGCCGTACTTTTCACGATTGTGTAAATATCGCACGCGACCGTATTTGCTGGCGTAGCCTAGTTTGTCATGTGACATATCATGGTCACGATACCCCCGCACGGGGTGACACAACTCACTGATGATGATATATATATATATATATATATATATATATATATATATATATATATATATAAAAGCCAAAGCTAATGCAAATAAAATGGGGGGGAAAATTTAAACAGAAGACATTTCAAGAAACTAATTAAATTGTGCTCCTCACACATAGTACATATATTGTAGGACAGCTCGATTTTGATCATTTTATAATAACAATAACGATTCCTTTAAAATTAATGTTACACGTAGTTACGAATCAAAATTTACAAATCGCTACAGATAATATATGATAAAAAATATATTTATAACTCGTTTTAAAATGTAATCTCGATGGGTACGAGTATAACCAAATATATTTATCGACGCTCCACGAACTTCCACTAATATATGTGAAAATATACCATACTATGAATATGAATAAGATGATATTTTAAGCTTGATTTTGCAGTAAATTGCTGGGAGCAAATTCGACATACGAACTTGTTAGTTTTTCCACATTCGTGTTTCAGGTGATACGTCAAGTGCCGATGATGCTTAAACGTTCTTTTACAATTCTTCGAAGGACAGAAATGTCTATTATTTCCTAAACATGTTAAATAATGGAGTAAGGTAAAAGCGATGATTAGCACCAAATACATACACTTATTTGGATAAAATTTCGCGACATATATATATATATACATACGTATATGTGTAACGTCTGAAAGAACATAATTTTCACATCACATAAAACACACACAGCCCCGTCACTTTTCGAAATATGATCAATTAATAAGTTAAGATATTTCATCGGTTTTTGAAAAATTAAAAATGTTAAAAATACCGAATATAACAATGTTAGTACAATTAAGTACTAAAATTGTTTATTTATATATATATATATATATATATATGTACGTATATATATTGCGACGCCACTCTCATACCGTCTACCAATACATACACGGATTCGTGCGACATCACATGTAATTATTATTATTACGGTTATTAAATTATATTGTTATTATTATTACATTATTATTATTATTGCTATTAGAATTATATTTAATTGTTATTATTATCGTTAGTATTATTATAAAAAAAAAGTGTTGAAATTAACAATATATAATATATAGATATATATATATGTAGATAGATAGATAGATAGATATATAGAGTACACATTACCGACATTGGTTTATACTCCTCGAACTCGCCTGCCTAGATGGGATGCCACGTGGGATGGCCCACGACCGTTAATTGAATTTAGATAAATAAAAAAAAAAAAACGCAGTTTTTACTTTTATTAAAATTTATTATATTTTCGCGAATAAAATATTTTGGTGAAAAAAACATTACGATATTCTTAGCGCACGCGATTTTCGGATATTATTAGGACTTTTACGGAGTTTTATAAATTATCTATAAAATTGACGGAACTTTCCCTGGCCTGGATGGACGTGACCACAACTTCGATTCGTCCCCAACTTAACTAACTTGAACTTTACTGACTAACTTAACTCGACTGGACTAACTATCCGACTAACTACTTTCTAACTACTTAGATCTCCAGAGCTCTAGAGGTGCTGCAGGTCTCGTTATTATTATTATTCTCTCTTACCTTATTTTTGGCGAAATGTTGGTTTCTTTGTATTACAAGGATTCTAACGATTTTTCTCTTAATGTATTTTGCCTTTTTTATAGTTCGACCAATGAAAAGCTTCGTTGTTTCTTATGTTTTAAGGTTTTATATATATATATATATATTGTTATACTTACTTTTATCATTAGTACGGCGGCCAGCAGTAACATACTTCTACCATTGTATATGGTTCTAGGAATTGTCTAAATTCGTTATTTCGGCGAAATCCTCCGATTTCTCTTTTGGGATCGCCAATCAGAAAATACGGAATTCTAAAAAGCGGATGGAGCCAATTTCATGAGGTATATTTTCACCTCCTTTTGTCTGCTCTTGCTACATTTGTTATAGATATTTTTCTTATTTTTTATAAATACATTACCTTCGACGAAATTCTCAAAACTCTAATCTTACTGTCGTCAGTATGCCCTCTTCTGAACAAGCTGCATCCTTGCCTGGCCCCCTCCCTAATCATTGTTTCAGCTTCTACTTCTCTTATTTTTATTATTGTTTTTTGATCTTTGTATAATGTTTTTATCATCCATCTATCTCTATGATCTATATGAATCTTCTAATATTTCATTGAACAGTTTCCAGTCACATCTATCAAACGCTTATTCCGCTAAAACACGAGTAAACTGCAGCCACTAATTTCTAAATATCGTAAATTGATTATTTTCAATAAATGAATGTAATTTTTCAAAATAAAGGATAACATGACAAAAATAAATATGTTTTATTAATAAATGCTATTATCACATATCACCACACTATATATATATATATATATATATATATATATATATATATATATATATATATATATATATATATATATTACAAGGTTAACAGAAGCCCCAACGAAGAGTATTTTTTCAATTATTAAACCGTTGGTGTATGATATTGAGAAGCATATTAATATTTTATTAATAAAAAATAATGTAAATACAACTTACGAATTTAACAACACGCAATATCAGCATCCATACTATTTGCATCAAGAAAAAAAGCTAACAATTAAACAATTCAAAATAATATCGGATGAATATTATGTTAAAAAATATCAAAGGTTATGGGATGAATACAATGGACTAGCGAAACAATATTTTCCCAGTGTAGACAGAAGACTAAAAAATGTTGTATTCGTGCCAAATTATTTCAATACACAGTTTATTAGCGGACATGGATTATTTAAAGACTATTTATATAAGTACGGAATATCGCATACGAATAAATGTGCAATATGTAATTTAACCGATCATGTAAAGCATATACTGACAGGATTACGTCAACGCTGATTTCGCAGATATAAATGCAACAGAATTGGTGGATAAACAGTTCAAAATATTTGACGTTTAACATACCGCAAAATACATCTACATATATTTTAATCAAATTAATTGTATAATATCACCTTAATGTAAAATGGGCCGAACTGAGTAAACTTAATTGGATGGGCTCTTTTCAGTTCATTATTTATAAATTACATGTATATCACTTATAAATAAATTTACCCCATCGTAATTTACGAACTGGGGACCAAAAAAAAAAAAAAAAAAAGAATAAACTACGCCTTGCCATTTACAATTTGCTATAAATATTATTTTTTCATTAAGGATTATTCGGTCTTCACTCTAACATGGCGTATTAAAATACATAGACACATAAACAAATGTATACATCAATACAAAAATATGAATACCTCCGATTAACGATGGTCGATTAAAAATGTTCACACATCAAAAATTAAGCATATATTTCGCATATATATTTGTATATTAATAATCCACCGAAAGTGTCTATTTTCTATTAATCCAATTAGTCTTGTATACATTCAATCGTCCTTAATATTACGTTACATAATTTTAAATCTAATACGTGCATCTCTCAATAAAATGATCGACATTACATGCGCACAGCCGTTGTGTACGTTATCATCATTATCACGACTACTATGACCTTATTACTCCCTATACTTATTATTATCTATGCGAATGATATACATAATATTTCTAATGCAAAAAAAATATGCTATTATATTGACAACTAATAATACGACTTCGAGAATATCCTTATATAATTTTGATCGAGGGAAATAATATAAATTTATAATCCAAACAGTCCGCTTAAATTAGCATAAAAGCGAAAATTAAACATATACGCATATATATATCGAGAAAAAATTTAAATCTTAACACCTGCTTAATTTGCACGAATTAAAATATATAAATATTTCAGGAGAAATTATAAAGTCTATACCAAATCCGTGAGCTAATCGAAAGAATATAATGTCACTTGCACCCGATAAAGTGTTGGCCTATAGTACAAATTAAAACTTAAATTACCTCACGAGTACTATCAGCTAATGAAATCGTACTTAAACGGATATTTCCATTTAAATGCAAACAGAATTAATTCAATACAATCAGGTTTGCCGCAAGGCAGTGTACTTGGACCTATAACACATACGACTGTTCCAGTTAACGAAAATACAAAGCTACGTTTGCCGACAACGCCGCAATTCTCTCAACCCATCGTGAAATAAATATGAAAATTTCCCGATTAAACTAAATCGACATACAATTCCCAAAATCGTATAACGTAAAATATCATGAATTGATAAACGACTCACCTGGAAAAATCGTGTTATTGTCAAAACGTAAACAATTCTAGATACCGTAACATGTACTATAGTTGATAAGTATTACTTTATAAAGCAATTTTAAAACCAATATAGACATAC
Organism: Coronaproctus castanopsis; assembly: GCA_032883995.1. NCBI lineage: Eukaryota > Metazoa > Arthropoda > Insecta > Hemiptera > Monophlebidae > Coronaproctus > Coronaproctus castanopsis. Next base: position 258,383,263 of record CM065052.1, on the reverse strand, counting down.
GGTATCCAGATTTGCGGTACAACGAGCAACTGTAACATAGACATAGTAGAAAAGCTTCAATCTAAAGTCTTTCGGAATATCGTGTCAGCACCATGGTATGTCCGCAACGACGACATACGCATTGATCTCCGTTAGCCGTCTGTTAAAGAAGTAATTAGAAGTTGTGCTGGAAGATACCTGTGTCGGCTTGAAACCCAAATCAATCCAGTAGCAACCAACGTCCTAAGCAATGGCGTGTAAATCAAACGATTGAAGAGACCCAATCAGATCGAATTTATATAATCCAACTATAAATTAAGAAATAGCGACCGCTGGGAAGCAATCCATTATAGTTTTAAAGCAGATTAATGCTGCCTATTGTTCACCGGAACACACTGCATGCATCTTATAACCTTTATATCTATATCTATATATATATATATATATATATATATATATATATATATATATATATATATATATATATATATATATATATATATATATATATATATATATAACACGAATAAAGAATACACATGAATGTGAAAGTTCCATTATTTTCAAGTTGAAGATTGATAAGGATCCAGGCATATACATGAACAAAAACGAATCCTATTTCCTGCTCGCACCAAAACAATAGTTAATGTAATAAAAAATGTAGACTGTAGTTTAATTATGTTTTAATTAAACAGTAAAATTAAAGCATATGATCAATATATTTTAATTAAACAAACGTTAAAATTAAAACATATGATCAATATCGTCTTATCGCGTAATACATATTCCTATATATTTATATATAAAATAACATTTCGTGATTTACGTACTACATAAATAACGGAGATCTATACGCGTGATCTCGAAAATAATTACCGTTCCAATTACAGGAACGTAGCCGATATGCTAACAGACTTGAAGATTCCTTCTTTAACTACAAGAACGTACTGTCTGACTATTACCCTCGTCAGATTTTAAAAGACGATTGATCCTATCATACTAACACGTCAAACGGTCGTAAAGAAACGGCCAGACTTCGGGAAATCGCTAAAATAACAACACGATCTCCGATCTCTTCATTCGGACGATTGGGTTTTTCTTCTTGTGTTTTAACAAAAACAATACACGCAAAACACTTTCCTTATTTATACACGTGCTATTATTCGCATCAATGGCCAAATTTCACTGCCTAATAACAATAGCGAAGCCGACTGTATGTTGTGTAGGCCACGATGCTATTTGATTTTACAGAACGTTCGATATTTAACTTCTTCATCCTCTCGACCCGACGATACTGAGCATATACGCCGTCACATCACTCAACCATCCTCTCTTCAGTTGCACGATGTTATCCGCCGCTGCACAATCTTCAATACTTTTTAACCAGTCAGTTTTTCTTTTACCGAAACCCCCTCGCAGAGCGATTTTCCCTTACAGTACAAATTGCGGGTCGTCGTATTCTTCTCCACGGACGATATACGAACTGACTGGGATCTTTCGTTGGTCGATTATATTACATTGCGCATTTTTCGAGACATCTTCATTTGTCATTGATACATTCGCGCGCAAAAATTTTATAAACAGTCGTAAAATAAATTAAAATAAAATAAACAACCAAGTAAAATTTTAACAGTCTAAGTAGGATAAATAATAATTGTGACTTTATAGCATCGGCTTCGGAACGATAGAATGTACGCAAATTAGATGCTGTCTCAGGTGAAACATATGAGCGAACAGCTTAGGACAGAATTTACAAACGAATCGACGTCTTTTACCGCATTCGTACTTCAAATGCCTCGTCAAAGCGCCTCGCGTTTTATAGCGTCGATTGCAAAAATTATTGCGACAAACGTAAATCTGAACATTTTCCAGCGACATTCCTACACGTAAACAGAATAATATAATGATAATTCGAAATAATTATATATCCTAAAATTTATTTTAAACGAACGTGATATTACATATTATAATCTACATTATCTTACAGGATCGATCACGAACTGCAATAATTTTTACATGTTTTTGTACACTTTACAACTTATTTAAACGAAAAATGAAAATAAATAATTCACCAATGTCTTAGCATCATTACATTTTTTTACGGTCGAGCACATAGCGCTAGATTTTGTTCATCTCATCTCAGCAAAATCATCCAAATACCCTTGCATCAGAGCTGTTGCACACTAAGACGTTTAAGACGTACGAAAAACCCAGTATCTAATCTAAGTTCAAGTTTAACGGTTGTGTACCAGCGGGTGCTATTCATTTTTTATTAGTTAATATTTTTTTTAATGTATTTTTTTTTTTTTTAAAGGTCTATTTTAATCAATGCATTTACGTTATTTATATTTTACATTCAAACGGAATGAATACAACAAAAAATCCAGAATTAATCAACTACAAGAAATTTAAAACTTTATTAAACTTTCAATGCCCAGAAGTTTTTTTTGTCGATTTTGTTTTTATGAAATTCAGGATTTATAGTGTAACTGACGCGAGAAAAAAATATTAAGTAAAAATGTGGATTCAGAATCAGGTGCTCCCAGAAAGGTCGCAACTATTATTAACATACTTTTGGGTGTATTTCCCGCGATTATTGACTCGAATACTGACAAAATAATTAGAAACAAAGCCGTAATGTTTTCAAAACATATTTAAATATACATTTTTTTTTTTTAATATTTGGTGTCTTAACGTTTTACATATCTACTATTTTATGTATAAAAAATGTGAATGATTTTATTAGTTTTTACTATAACTTCGGTACTATTTACAATGATGGAGGAGCACACCTACTTATATTTCACTGTTTACTAAATACACGCCTTATAATTATTAATTTTACATGGAAAATTTTCATACTTACCAATAAAAAAGATGTAACACTTTCTCATGCATCCCGGAGCATATTTGCTGGAACTTATTTATTACTACAAACTATTATTATTTACACCTAGAGCTACCAATAAAAAAATTACCTACACACATTCACTCGCATTCTATCATATATCTCGAATCAAACACTGTTAAGCTTTGAAACATTTCACACATAAATCTACGTAGAATTTTCCTGTCCTCACTTTGAACGAGCAATCTTTCTCTGCATAACGTCTTCTAGTTTCGATAGAGACAATCATATGATTTACCCCCCCATCATATCTAGCTTCAAATGGAACCGTTCTAGAAGATCCTGGGATGACAGAAGGCTTACCATATATCGTGAGGTAGGTGACTGCAAACTCCCACCTAAACATCCAAGATATCAAGTATTTCATAAAGCTTTAGTCTAAAATGGAAAATAGAAAACTGAATTAGGGAAAAAGTATCTTTCCACGCCATAAGCGAAAAAAAAGTTAGGAAATACAAAGTAAAACAAAGATTTAAACCTACTGAAAATAGGAATAAAATGAATAATTCGTACCGCAATACTATTACTGTATCGGTAAATATCGATACTCTAATAAACGAAGATACTTACCGAGAAATGATTCCGTAATGTAAAAATTAAAAAATGATTAAACTTATTACTAATACAGATTTTTTAACGAATTTATTATATAAATACTTCTAAATGTACCCGAGCAGTAACGCCCAGCGTTAGGGGAACGCTAATATTTACATATTTATAAAACCCGTATATGTTGATGGATCTTATTAAAATTTTAACTAAACTTATATTGCACGCTTTTCTAAATATTCCTTAATATTTCACGATGTTAGAAGTAATAGGTAAAAAGTTGTAGTACTTACGAGATCTATGATGAGCCATGAACTTTTTATGAAAAAATAACAGAAACTTCGGAACGTACTAAATACTCAGGCAATAATAGAAAATAAACAGTTACTAATTACAACCGTCCTTCCGACACAATACGAGACCTAGATTTTCTAGCTACATCAGCTGATGTACAGAACCTGATTCTTTACCAGCCATCAAGTGTTAACGGGAACGCTGGGCGTTCGAAGGTTAAGTATGCATAATTTTTAACAATTACAAATGATTGAATATTATACATTTGTCAGAAACTATTAAACGTAAAACTAAAAATTAAGCTTCACACATACGTAATAATTAAATTTAAATAAAGCACTACATATAACGTCCTTTCGAATACTCTATTTGAAAACATATTACACTGTATTTAAAATCAAAAACTGTTACAACGATTTTACATAATGACTAGCAACACATTATTTCGCACACGAAAGCAGTCCATTATTAACAAAGTTATAGCCGAGATCGAACTTATAACTTTATGTTACGAGCTGAAATCGAAAATAAGCCGGTTGGACAGCGAACTACTTTAGCTATTATGCCATCGTGGTATACATTATATATACGTAAAACATTCGTACTTAATAATATACCAACTCGTATTCCGATGAATTAGATTAACTCGAAAACAAAATCCACCTTCTACCTAACTGACATACGCAAGAAAGATACCAAAATTTTAATTTTTATTATACACACACACACTAGAGTAAATATGACACAAATATACAGGAAAAAATGGCGTTTCACTTAACACCTAAAATAAATACAATCGTTATCCGTACTAGTGTTAGAACATGAAAATATAGTAATTAAAATTGACATAGGGAATAAAATTTAAATAAAAGACATTTCAAGAAACGAATAAAATTTTGCTACTCACATATAATGGATATATCGTAATATTATGACAGCTCGATTTTGATCATTTTATAATTACATTAGTGATTTTTTTTTAAATGATGTACCTATGTTACACGTAGTTATGAATCGAAATTTATAAATCGCTGCATCATAAAAGATAAAACACGATAAAATATATTTATATATAACTCGTATTAAAATGTAATCTCGATGCGTACGAGTAACTAAATATATCTATGGACGCTCCACGAATACTATACATCCACTAATATATGTGAAAATCGGTCGTACTATGAATATTAATAAGATGCGATTTTAAGTTCGATTTTGTAGCACATTTTTTCGAGCAAATTTGACATTCGAACTGAGTAGCTTTTCCACATTCGTGTTTCAGATGATATTTTAAGCCCCGCTGATGCTTAAACGTTCTTTTACAATTCTTCGAAGGACAGAAATGTCTATTATTTCCTAAACATTTTAAATAACGAAGTAAGGTTAAAGCGATGATTAACACAAAATACACACCCTTATTTACATAAAATTTCGCGACATATATATATATATATATACACCTATATGTCTAATGTCCAGAAAGAACAGCATTTTCATATTACATAAAACACACACAGCCCCGTCACTTTTCCAAGTACGATCAATTAATAAGTAAAGATATTCCATCGCTTTTTGAAAAATCGAAAATATTAGAATTACCGAATATAACAATGTTAGTACGTAGTAAAGTGCTCAAAATTATTATTATTATTATATATATAAACATTCCACTAACACACGAATTTCTAAATATCGTAAATTCATTATTTTCAATTAATCTTCCAAAAGAAAGGACAGCATGACAAAATTAAATATAGAGAGAGAGAGAGAGGGAGAGAGAGAGACACACAAAGTTAACAGAAGGCGTAATGAGGAGTATTTTTTCCACACAATAAACCACGATAACAAATAATTTAATTTATTTATTCATTAAGGATTACTGGATAGTGTTCTTCTTTCACTCTAATAGTGCGTGTCAAAATACACACTCACACATATATACATCAATGCAAGTATGGGTATTCGTCAATGGAACATAACCAAAAATTTCAAATTATATTATAGTATTATTTCCCTACAGAAGTATTCCGTTCTTTATATAGATAGTGATCGCCACAGATGGAAGAAGAACGATTATATCCATCAGTGGATTGATATCAGCTCATCGTGATCATCATATATATATATATATATATATATATATATATATATATATATAAATATAAATGAAGAGAGATTATTTTTTTTTAATCTATTCAAACTTATTCATAGAATAGTAATGAATGACATCGACTCTTTCAACACCAAAAATGTAAAGAAATTAATTTAACAAATAGGAGAAATTTTTAATAAAATATAATATTATTAAACAGTTTAACAATTTTTTAAAGAAAATTATATATATATATATATATATATATATATATATATATATATGGATGTGTGTGTATATATGTTAACCTAAGCAATTTTATCATCAAATTTGCGGTTAACTGATGTCATCTTCCCAATGAACAATGTACTAATGCACCATCAGACATGCTTTAGTGATGACTGTTTTCTTACAAAGTTTACAACATCACTGGGGACCACCGTTGTTATTAGTACCACATACGTGTTTCAAGTGAAACCTTAAATTTTTAGCTCTTTTGAAAACTCTGTCACAATCCGGTGACCAGCAAACAATTCTACTCGAAATACGAACAAATTAATAAGTATAGCGATTTTATATACACATTATATATATATATATATATATATATATATACTTATGCATATATTAATTCATTTACAAGGTTCATTTTTTATTATACCGATTAGCGGTGCATATACATTATTCAATCGTCATTAGTACCGCGTATAGTGTACACAATTTTAAACCTATTAAACGTTATCAATATTCATTACAAACACAACCGTCGTACGTCATTATCATCGCCAAAGCTGTCGTGACCTGATTACCCTCTGAAGTGTGTATGCGCGAAAAACTGAATTCTAAACTTTCATTTAATTTGCAAACTATATAGATATTTCAGGAAGAATTACCAACTTTTTACTAAATCAGCGTTCAATAGATTATAATGTCACTTATGTGATAAGTAAAGAATCCCCCCCCAACCTAAGCAAAGTTGATAAAGACGCCGTGTATATAAATCATTCTTTCAACTTGAACTAGGCATGTGACGTGTGCAAAGCAAATCGAAGTACGGAATCGAAGTACGGACTGGTTTACTATCGCTATCGCCGGAAGATATTAAGCGTATACGGCCGTGATCCAAAAGCGATCCATGACCCTTTTTGAACTCCAGCTAGGAGCTGTCGTGTAAATGCCAAATTAAACGATGGGACAAGATTCTACGGTGGTCTTTTATGATTATTATTATTTCTGGTGATTCGTTCCACCCAAAAACGTATACATATATATATATATATATATATATATATATATATATATATATATATATATATATATATATATATATATATATATACACATGTGGGAAAAAAAGAGGTAGTTTTATCTAAGGGTAGAGTTAGCTGCTAATATATATATATATATATATATGCGTATTATATACATTACTACACGTGCATTTGCATCGACCGGAGAATATTACACACTGGCTGTGAATTGAAAAGAAGTGGAAATATGTAACTAATTTATACTAGAGAGTGATAAAAATCTATTCGACATACGCAGCTAGAAGCGAAAGTTCTTTAAAGATTAACAATAATAATAATGAAGAGAATAACATAATAATAATAATACCTCTGACTATTATTGTAAGTATAATGACGAAAATAACACGTATATTAATAATAATAATAATTATTCAAATTAAAATTATAATTTATTTCAAATTATGATAAAATTAAACGCTTATTCGCAATAATGTGTAAATGGCAAAATACACGCTGCTGCTTATTCACGACAAATATACGTTAATACATTCCGGTAGATGCATACAGGCAGATCATCATGTGCATATTACAGGAAACATTTGTTATGTTAATTTATTATTCAGACGATAATTATTAACATAGATGTACATATATTTTTATTTTTCAATTTTTTTTTTTTTTTTACATTTACCAGAAACAAGAAAAATAAATTAATCATAAAATTCGGAAATGCGTATTATCTATGCGTGCAACGAAAAATAAATTTATGCATAATAGCAAATTCGATTGTCTTAATTTATTACATTGTTATCAAACAGAAATTAATTTCGGAAAATAAATTATCGATACCTTTTACGAAATTAAAAAGTAAAAAGTAATAACGAACGACTGTATACAGCAGGTAAATATTATATAAGGTTAATATATGTACATACATACACATACATAAATAAACAATAATAATAATACTTATGTGGCCAATATTTACAAATAATTCCAAAATTTTTTATTTTTGTATATGCATTTATATGTGGAAGTATATGAAGGAATTAATAATCTGATTTTTAAACGTTTCTTTACATAATTTTTTCATATGCTTAAAAACAGAATTTGCAATTTCGTATATTCAGATCCTATACACTGTGTGAACAACGAATGATCAAAAGGAACCTCATCTATATTTTATCGATCTATTTCTGATTTTCTCTGCGGCAGCGCCTGATAATTCGGATCCGCATCCATTTGTCCGAAGTCTCTGATCTTTATCTCTGATTCGGACTGTATCTCCTTTATCACTTAAAATTGTCGATTATAATCTGAATGGAAGGATTCAGGTCCATTCGTCGTTCTTGGACTCGTTGATTGTGTAGCAGACCACATCTGAGGAGGAAAAGGCGATGTATACGCCACATAATTTTCGAATATGTAATCTGAAAAATTCTTGGCTGAAGGATTTGGTGGTTGCCTAGCAATTTGCCAAAAAGTGGAATAAACCAAATTTGGAGGCAGAAATGCTAGTCCGAAAAATCGTTTTAACCACCGTCCGACATCGGAATCTGTCGTATAATCTCTTCTTAAATTTCCGATACTAATTATTTTTCGATACCATGATTGTCCCAAATGAAACCGACAACCGAATATTTCGCACTCCGGAAAAACTGAAGTGACGGCATTTTTCGCGGCTTTTTCAAAATCTAACGTAATTTTTCTAATATTTAAGTCTACATTCATCGACAATGCAATTTGAATTAGGAATGTTCACATTGCAATGTATGTTGACGATATTTTGCAAGTATCTGACAATTTGAGAGAAATGAACGTCATTATTAAGATGTTGGGTAACAGTTTTAAAATGATTGATCTAAGTACTGCCAAAAATTTGTTGGTATTAATATTGTGCGTGATGGATCGACGATGAAATTACATCAAATTGATTTTATTGAGAAGTTATTGATCGATTATTGTATGTCGGAATGTAAACCTATTACTACGCCAATGGAAGCGAGTTTTTTATCTAATGAATGTACAAAGGATGAAATATGTGAAGAACCTTACCGAGAATTAGTAGGTTCATTGTTATATTTAGCAGGTAGTACTCGACCAGATATAATGTTTTCTGTACATTTTTTAAGTCGTTTCCAAGAAAATCCTACGAAGTCAAAATGGATAGCTTTAAAGAGAATTCTTCAATATTTAAAGGGTACTATGAATGTTGGATTAATGTATATCCGTGAAAAAATGAGTATATTGAATGGATATGCAGATGCCGATTATGCTGCAGATCGTTTAGATAGGAAATCAGTTAGTAGTTTTGTGATTTAAGTATTTGGTAATGTAGTAGGATGGTGAACAAGAAAGCAGAATGTTATTGCTCTGAGTTCTACGGAAGCAGAGTATACTGCATATCAGTAATGATTAGTGAGTGTTAAGAGTATTAGAGGTGTTAGAGGATCTCGGTGTGAAGACCAGATATGTCGTTTTCGAAGATAATGAGTTTTCTATACATATTAGTAAAGCGGTTGAAGGCATTAACAGAACAAAACACATCGATATTCGCTATCATTTCATTCGTGATTATATCGAGACAGGTATTATAGAAGTTAAATATATTAATACTAAACAGTAAAAGGCTGATGGATGGGGTTAACGAAATCATTTCCAAAGTTGTTATTTGACCAAATGCGTGATTTAATGGGCTTAGGTGTATAAATATTTTATAATTTGTTATTGTTTATAATAAATATAAATTATTGCGTGCGGAGTTTGAGGGGGAATGTTAAGTGTAACAAGCTCTGCATACAATCATAATTTTATGTATTAATAGTGGCATCACTGTTTAGCTTATTACGTTGTAAGTCGTTCAATTATGTTACGTTGTATTAAGAGTTTATTTTTTAATGAAGCGTGTGATACAACGTTCCTACCTTTTTCATTCATCAGTGACTACAATCATTTAAATAATTAAAATAAATAATGTATCCTACGAACGTAAAAAATATAATAATAAACGTTTAAATTTTACATTAAAACTTAAAAAAAAAACAATTCAATATAAATTAGTGTACCATAATGTAGACACGTGTATATTTTCACATATATATATATATATATATATATATATATATATATATGCACCTGCGTATAATATATATATATATATATATATATATATATATATATATATATATATACATATATATAAAACTACGTATATATATATATTATAAAGAGAGTGTGTTAGGGAGAGAAAAAAGAAAAGATTTTATTTTCTATCCAAAACAGTGAACGAGCGCGCATATATATATATATATATATATATATATATATATATATATATATATATATATATATATATATATATATATATATAAAGGTCGTTTTATCTAAGGGTAGAGTTAGCTGCTAATATATATATATATATATATATATATATATATATATATATATATATATATATATATATATATATATATATATATTAATATATATATATATATATATATATATATATATATATATATATATATATAATGTAACCTAAAAAGAAAAAAAGATCGTTGGATGGTTGTATCGATCTTAGGGGGGTCCGTAGGCAATAAATTACTCATCCTATCGATGTAAGTGTGGTCCTTCGTCTGGATCTATTTCGTTCGCCTGCGAGCGTATACACCAAAAATAAGTACTATACCTTGTGCACATATATATTATATATATCATCAATTTCTTATATAAAACAGTGTATCCGCGAAAAATTTTCAGATGTACAATGGTTTTATTTTATTTCTCTACTATCAAATTTGAATGTAACATCGGGTACGCTATTTTAAACTTCTCTCTTTAAACGTGTACAAGATTCTGCACTGAGATCAGAACGGTCATATATGACCGAAAACCAAATGATGAGAGTATATGCAGGCGTACAAAATGTTATATCCGAATTTAGAGCGTAACAAAAAAATAATCCGATATGGTTAATTTTTGACGTTAAATTACTTTCTAGCGCTTATCGTAGAAATTTTATCGGATTTATCTTAAACATTAGTGTAATTAACAACGCATAATAAAGATAAAACACGCTATAATAAAATTGTCTATTTAAAAGTTATATACGTCGAATATGCATTATTATTATTATTATTATTATTATGTTTATTGGGTCGAGGGTGTGACCAATTAATATTGTGCGATAAAAAATAATGCACTTTCAAATTGGATTTGGTAGAATATACTTTCTGACATATTTTACACGTGAAGGCCGCTTCCTTGCCGCATTCGTGTCTTAAATGGTACATCAAACCATTTTTATATTTGAACGTTCTAGAACAATTTGCCGACGGGCACTCGAGTCTTTTAACGTCTAAAAAAAAAAAAAAAAAATTAAAAACGAATTATTATTATTATTAATTCGTACTAAGTTTTTAACACACACGCACAGGCAGGCAAGTAATACGGACGCACGAATTCAATATCGAAATAATTGTCATCTTCAATAATTTAATTTTAAAAAAAACTTACCGAACTTCATCATGAATTAATATCGACTTATTATTTAACGGGTTTATCGTACACCCGGCCATGATTACGTAGAAGAATGTATATACGTTAAGGAGGTAACATTTGCTTCTACGCGATAATTAAGAGTTACACGGATGAAAAAGTTCCTATCGCCAATTAAGATCCAATCCACGATTAGAAGTTGACTGTCTGGAACCCTACAAAAATTACGTATCAAATCTTAAAGATGACACCATCGAATATATTAGATTATTTATCGAAAATAACGACAGTTAGGACATAGTCAGAAAACAGTGTGGTGCGTTAATTTAAATAATAAAAAAAAAAAAATATTGGCGAAAAATACTTACTCGGCACGAATGTACGCACGATCATCGAGACGGTTCCTTTACGAAGAGAATTAATCATCACACAAATAATAAACGCTTGCAATTTTCGAATTACCAAATTTCAAATTGCAACCGGTCTGGATGAAAACTTCGGACCGAATAATATAGGATAAAGTTATTGAAATTAATTTAATTCCTACGGTCAGTTCTATGGTTCGGTGTACAATATTTACGATAGATAATGACGTATAAATTACCAAGTTAAAACAAATAAATCAATCGCTGATAAATTACCGGAAATCAATTATAAATCTAAGGTAATTCTAAATATATTATATATATATATATATGTTTGGATAAAGTCATTAATATTAGAACGGGGAACTAAACGACAAATATTCAAAATTATAACTATCGCAAAAATCGAACTGTTTCGTACGTTACTATTTCTAAAATTACGTTATATAGCGTAGCACGTCGATCTTAGATCTGTAATCTTCGATGCTAGAAAAGAAGATTATTGTTTCATTTGTTCACTGCCCCGTGTCCGAAGTTCGGCATTAAGTGCACTTCTTGGTAAGCGAAAGAGTTCCTCTTGCTGGCAGGAACAGGTAATGTGATTTAAATTTAAAATCTCCTAGTTTTCAATTGGCCTTTCAGTCGACCCTGACCACAGAACCGGTTCTTATAGCGTGGTCAACTATTCTTATTTTTTTATTTTAGTTTAACTTTAATCTTTAACTTTGCTCTAATTAGTGTTTAAGTATTTTATTTAATTTGTAAGTTTTCTCTTATTCTGTTCAATTGTACTGAAGTTTTTCTTTTTTCACCCCCTCTTCAAACGGATTATTTTGTTTTGCGATGGTAGTAGTAATGCCGATTTATAATGTACTTAATTTCATTTTCCGATTGGTATAAGATGATACTATTCTTCTATTTATTTAATATTTTTTCTTTTTTCACTTTTCTATTTCATCTTGAAGCGAATTGTTATTCCAGTTGCGGTGTAGTTACATTTATACAAATGTTTCGGTGTTCAATTTTTTCGTTCTTTATTATTTTTCAATTATTATTATTTTAAGTTATTCTTTCAAGTTTGGCATAAACTCTTTAATTATTGTAATTGATGGAAGAAGGGACACTATGTAATCTCATCCCTTCTTTCATCGCAATAAGTTAATGTAAGCGTGTGGACGACTCTGCCCATCAACATATTAAAACTCCCTTTTGTTCTATAGAGGGAGGTGGTTTTTAGCGGGTGAAAATCCCGCACGCTGATTTTGGGTCCCTTGCGGTGTATTTTGTTTATATGCACTGCATTAATAAAAATTAATTTTTTTATTATATCAGTGTCTTTTGAAGATTTTCCACCTCCCGCTTAAAAAATGAAAAATAAAAATAAAGTACTACTTCCAACGAATTTAAAATAAGATGGGACGTATTAACGAAAAAGTTTCTGATAACGTTTTAAAAATAAAAAAATATTTACAATAAATTATATGGCAGGACGAAAATATTTTCCCCGGTCATGGTTCTATTGTTTATTAATTCTTCTTCATGTTACGCCATCTGCAATCGAAGATCATCGATCGTCATAGCTGCTAAACCCTTATCTATGGACGCCTCTTAGAACCCGGGGTGGTGATATTTGATACCGTCTTCTCATATGTATTTCCCAGGAAAGTTTTCGCCTACCAAGTTTTCTATAGCCAATAATCTGGCCATATTATAAAAGATGGAACACGGGTCATATTTTTCTACGCGTCTATGTGTATAGTATTTTAACTTTCCGTGTCGGACGACTTAAGTTAAATATTATCCAGGATGATCCACGTTATAACTTCAAAAGTAACAAGGTACAAAACGTTCAACACATAATGTACAAGCGCCGCAGAGTATAATCGTCATCGACTGCATTCTACAGAATACTTTGTACATTTCAAGTTAATGTAATTATTTTATTAGATTAATTTTCGGTTTTTATCTGTAAATTATTCAAAATTATATATATATATATATATATATATATATATATATATATATATATATATATATATATATAGATTCTGCAATACACAAATACTGATTAATTTGAAGCGTAAATTATATAACAAATGTGTACTTCCGATTCTTGTATATGGTTCGGAAACATGGCCCTATACAAAAACAAATTTAAAAAGGATAAGAAAAGCCCAGACAGCACATGAAAGAATGATGCTGGATATACGATTATCAGGTCGTAAAAAGAATACATGGATATGGGAACAAACACGATTGGATGATGCGGTGGAGCGAATGGCTACAACAAAATGGAATTGGGCTGGCCACATTGCTCGAAGAGAAGATAATAGATGGTCAAAGCAGATTTTACAGTGGTGGCCGATGAACAGAAAAATGGAACAGGGAAGGCTAATGATGCGGTGGCACAATGATATAGCAAATATAGGTGGGAAAAATTGATTTAGGAAAGCACAGGACAGAAGTAGTTGGAAGATGTTGGGAAAAGCATTCATCCAGGAGTGGATAGATAAAGGCTTATCGTAATATATATATATACACTAATTTTTGCGGGCTATTACAGATTTGTCATATATACCATAGATTCACTAATTTATATCATAACGTGTATTATCCTCGATAATATTTAACTTAAGTCGTCCGACACGGAAAGTTAAAATACTATACGCATAGAAAAATATGACCCGTGTTCCATCTTTTATAATATGGCCAGATTATTGGCTATAGAAAACTTGGTAGGCGAAAACTGTCCTGAGAAATAAATATGAGAAGACGGTATCAAATATCGCCACCCCGGTTCCAAGAGGCGTCCATAGATAAAGGTTTAGCAGCTATGACGATCGATGACCTTCGACTGCACATGGCGTAACAAGAAGAAGAATTAATATCCGATAGAACCATGACCGGGGAAAATATTTGCGTCCTGCCATATAACTTATTGTACATATTTTTATTTTTAAAACTTTATAAGAGACTTATTCGTTAATATAATATATATACATACTAATTTTTGCGAGCTATTAAAGTTTTGTCATATATACCATAGATTCACTATTTTATATCACACACACACACACATATATATATATGATTTACCCTATAAGTGAGTCTTCATTGTTGGACTTATGACCTTCCAAGGCTTTCTTCAGTCATTTCGATTTTACTCCATTCTAATTCAATTCTTCTACATAATTATATATTTAAATAACCGTAGCCTACAACTAATTAAATACGACGACTATCTAACAGATATCGTTAGCGTTACAACAGATTTAAGCTGTATAATAATTAATTATAAATATATTTTTATCAAGGAAAATTTCGATTTAATAGTAACAATTATTACCAAATTAAAAAAAGAACTATACGCGCAATAATCATACGAACGAAATTGAACAATTATTTTAAAGCCGCGTGAAATAATTTTAACTAGTAAACAGTCGCTAGCAGAAAAAACAAGGAATATTGCAATAAATAATAATGATGTCCCCCACCGAATAATAAAATGAATTGTGTAATACGCAAAACACGCGCACTGAAACATTTTAGACGATTATATTTATAATTTATTTATAAACTTAAATAAAGCAGTTGTAATATTACATTTACGAAAAGTAACATTCCGCGCAATAATACAATAAAATTATCATTTCAAATGTGAAACACATATATTACTTATATTAACCCAAAATTCACTCTCCCTCCATCATATATATTAAAACGAACGCCAGATATTTTACATACTTTCATATATAATCGTGTTAACTGTATGAAAAGATAATAATATTAATATTAATATTAATATATATATATATATATATATTTATATATATATATATATATATATATATATATATATATATATATATTCTTTAGATTTTGAAGCAGTCATATACACCGAAACGTAAAAATCACGTAAGTTGCGTGCAAAAGTACACCCTCGCATATACGTCAACTATAGTACACATATACATGCATACAAACATACATGCATATAAACATAAACGTATGTACTTTAATTAATCGCCGCGGTATGATGTACCGTCACACAATGGGCTTTTAAATGCGATTTCGTACTCAATTGCTTCAGGCACATGTTGCATCGGAAAGAAGACTTATTCCCACATTCGTGTTTCAAATGGTACTTCAAATCTGAAGCATTTTTAAATGTTCTTTTGCAATACGTGGAAGGGCACTTTCGTCTCATTACCGGACCTAAACGAGATATAATTAGTTTCATATATTAAAACACACACACGCATAATCGATTAAATGATCATAAATTTTAATCCAGATAATGTTCTGCCGCATAAACTTAGATGCCCTCGGCTTGGTAGGGTGAAATATGCGACCGGTCGCGGTATAGTAGGAAATCAGGCAACTCGTGTTAAATTGACAACTAGAATGAAAATATGAAAATCTATTAAAATATGAACGTTGAATGTACGCCGACTAAAAAAAAAAAAACTGAAAAATTATGTATCGTTGAAAAGGAAACAGTGAATTACGTTTTCGTGGGTTTTTCAGAAATACATTGAAAAGGTAAAGGATTTAATCGAGTGTCCACCGTATTCCTGTATGCATCTGTTAGTTGGACTTTGAGAGAGACGGACGTTCGAAGAATCGAAGCTTTTGAAGTGTATTGCTGGCGGCAAATGTTGAGAATCCAGACAGCGGAAAGGACAAATGTTTCAACGATGGAGGAAATTAATCCGGGTGATCGATTCGAAACATACTTTCGTTGGCCATATCGTACGACGGAACAATCTAGCAAAATTGATAGTATTAGGTACAATAGACGGTAGCAGATGAAGAGGAAGACCACCAACGCGATATGTGGACAATATCAAAGTGATCACTGGCGTCAGTCGGCACATGGTTAGATGGGCCAAGGACAGGGATAGATGACCATTAATTATGCAGAACAACTAAAATTAATTATAATATCGCGGCGCTCGAACCGACCACACGACTATGATCATGATGCATAAATATATACACACACAACACTATAAATAAAGAAAAAGAAAAATAATGATATATATATGTATATATAATTTTTTATAAAAGCAACATTAAAACTTACTTTACTTGAGAACTCACATGATCACTTCACGCTTGATACATAGGATACCATTAAAGTTAGGAAATGGTATTGAGCAGGATACATCGCAGGACAAGACGATCTCAATAGGTAGACCAAAAACGTATGATGGAATGATGGCCGATTGACAGTTGTCATATACGAGGAAGGTGCATGACTAAATGAAAGAATGATATTGTGAAATGACAGGAATTAACTAAAATCGAGCTACCACACAAGATAGAAGAAGTAGGAATTGTCTGGGAAATGATTTCATTTTAGCAGTGGGTTGATATAGACATATCGTGATATATATATATATATATATATATATATATAGGTATTTTTCGTTTTTTATACATCTTTCAAATTATTCGGTGAATAATAATATTCCCAGATACATTTACTAATTTTAATAAATATAGCATAGTAAACGACGACGTGTGAAATTTCCGGGAACACACACACAAAAAAAAAATTTCGGAGAATTTCAATAAAAAGAAATACAAATAATATTTAATAAATGCTCAAAAATTTCATAAAAACACAATAATAAAATAAAAATATGACGATTTACGACAAGTTTGAAGTGTCGAAATTGTTATAAAAATATAACATACATATATACTAACCAATTTTTTATAGAGCACATATACAAACACACATATAAATATATATATATATATATATATATATATATATATATATATATATTTAAATATTTGTTGTAAATTTAATATATATGTACAAGAATAAGAAAAGGAGGTAGAAACTTTATTTAGGTAATAGTTTAGACACATGTATAACGTAAATTTCTAAATGTTAAACCGCTCGATAACTATTAACTTGAATTACTAATTAAAAGGGAATTTAAAACGAAATTTTATAAATATTACGCTAGAGAAATCACAAATTAAAAATATCGTACAAGCGTTAACCCTTTTCAATCATAGGTTATAAATTTTTGACAAAAGAAAATAAATTTTAGATAGATGTTTATTATACAATACTGCTTCTTAGATGAACTTTAGATAACTTTGTATTTATATACGTATTTTAAAAATTAGGACATTTCACGTCAACCAGAAAATAACAAATTTTGTTAGCATTGTACCGTATAGTTGACATCGTGCTTGAATGGTTTACTAATCTCATAAAATAACAGTTCCGTGATTTATACTATAACGACGACGCCGGAGCATCTCGAGTCAGATATATTTAGAAAGCGTCGACGATACAAAATCAAGAAGCATTTCGCATCGGACACACAACTATTACAGGAGCATATCATAGATCGCAAGCACACTGCGGCCAGCCAACGATAATTGTAGTTCTCTACCGATGTCCCTAATCTTAACCATTTAAGTCGCAATGTCCTCAATACGGTACATCAAATTTAAACGGGAATAATCTTATAATAAGAGACGTTTGATCGATATTAAATGTTCAAAATCTAACTATATTTATATCTTTATCTGATCAATATCATTTTCTCCAAATTATTTCGTAAACTCGAAATATATAATTAAACATAAAAAATTTATAATTATCACATCAAACATTCCTATTATAATTATTTCTTCTAATATAAATATTACACGCCGAGTACCTACGCGGGCGCAGTACGTAACACAGCTTAAAAAACAAGATATGCATATCAAACAGATGTGCACGTAGATAATTTCGAAAATACATTTCGACGAACTATCAGTTAGTAAAATTAAACGGCAAAAGTTATAACAATGATGATAATTAAAATTAAAAACCCGGTAACTAACAACAGTAACAATAATATTCACATGTGCATATTTTAAACGTATACACGAACATTCAAACGATTACTTATTATTAATGCTCGTTTCAATTAGCTTTAAATGTTTTCTAAATATATAATTTACATCTAAAATATCTTTTACGCGTTATATTAACCGGTGACCGAATGAATGCATACATAATGAGTTTTTAAATGCGATTTTTGACTGAAATGTTTGGAACAAAATTTACAACGAATTTCAGATCTTCGACCGCATTCGTGTTTTAAATGATACGATAAACCGGTACGGTGTTTAAACGTTCGAACACATCCTTTAGACGGACACCTATATCGATGGTTGTAATTAGCTAAATTTAAATATAAAATAAATAAATTATTATTATCATTATTACCATTATTATATTATAATCGATGAAAAATAATTTTGGTAATCGCATAATAATAATAATTATTATTATTAAAATAACGAATAATAACAGCAAAAACGCATAAAAATATCGACAAAGCGCTCGAATATAAAAATTTTGATATTAATAACGAATAGAAACGGTTAAATTCGAATTCAAATTATTAACAGTACAAATATTAGAAATTTATTCGGAATTTAATATCGATTATCGTCGACTATCGATTATAGCGCTAGCAGCTCTTAATCCGGTCGTGTAACGTGAACGCAAACGTAATGTATTTTCAAACTTGATTTTTGCGTGAAAATTTTACCGCAAATTGAACACCGAAATTTGTACTTTTCGCCGCATTCGTGTTTTAAATGATACGTTAAACCGGTACGATGTTTAAACGATCGAGTACAATCCTCGGACGGACATTTAAATCGGAGTCGGGTCGCTTTAACAGAAGAACAAATAACGTATGAGAGTGTTGAAATTTTTCGGACACGTAATAAGAAAACACGAAGGGATGAAAATGATCGCGGATAAAATTAATATAAAACGACCAACGGTGAACGTACAGAGATATTGCACCATATACAACAGGGTTACCACAATTTCGGAATGCGTACGATAATCAGATGATCCGGAAAAATTAATAAATCACCGGATGGATTTAATCACCTACGGTGATGACTATAGATGATATGGTCGTCATAATTGTTCGTTGGCGAACATTGTGACTAGCCATTGTCCGTTCATTTCTTTTACCTGCAAAATGGACTAGCATTCAAGGCATTAAATGATGCTATGCGAAGTGGGGTTTCGCTGTCACATCCGTGATTATTAAGAATTATGTAATAAACATTCTATCTCATGAATTTATTTGGACCCCTTGAACATTGAGCTAACAGTGGAGCAACAACACACATATATATATATATATATATATATATATATATTAGAAGTTTTACCCACGGCTTCACTTGTGTTAATAATTTTTTTTTAAATACAATATCCTTGTCTCCTTCTTTTATGACACGAACGCAACTATTTCAGAAAGAGTCGATGATGAAATATTTTACAGATGGTCTTTGATCGAGATATCGCTGTCTCTTTCTTTTACTACACCAAAGCAAAAAATCCAGAAGGACGAAATGTTTTTAGAGTCGATCTACCGGCTGATAGATGTACTGTTTCCCGATTTTAGATGACTGTTAAATTCTAAACAATTTGACAGGTCTCCTACTTTTTAAAACTTTAAGTTGTAATTTTTGCCCTATTTATGATATCAATGTGAAGCAAAGTTTAGAACGAATCTGATTATATAGGTTGTAAGCTGTGCGAATTTCATCATAATTGCTTTAATAGTTTTTGAGTTACAATTGAAACAGACAGACAGACAGACAAAAACCTAAAAAAAAAATAGATTTTCTGTTTATGAGTAATAAAAATATCCAAATGCAGTGATTATAATGAAAATATTCGCAAATTACACACAGACAATACAGTTTTATATAAAATGGGAAATTAGCATACCCTGAAAGAAACTGTTAATTAAATGTAATAAAATGAATACACGTTAGGATTATTATCGACCGCCCGACCGATCGAAAGATATTATTTCTAAGAATGATTTTATTAGAAAGCATAATAAAAGCTTTGAGGTATTTAATGCGCACATAATCAATCCTTCAAAAAGTCAAAATAGTTCATTTGTTTTTGGGAAGCAGATATGAGAAAATGCTATCAAATATTAGCACCCCAGCAGCAAGAGGCGTCCAGAGACAAGAGTTTAGTAGCTATGATTATATCGGACATTGGATTAGTGATGGTGTAAGAAGAAGATATATACGTATATATATATATATATATATATATATATATATATATATATATATATATATATATATATATATATATATGAGTAGCTTCCTTTTATATAAGAGCAGATAAAGCTATCGGATATATTCGGACTTCGTATTGTGTTTTTAGGAGAAGCAACTCGCACAAATTAAACAATTTGTAATTATATAATACGTTTCATACTGAATTATTTAATTTAAATAAACTCCGAATGATTCAAATTTATTTTATTTATTATTAGCTGCGTACGCATTAAAATATACATATAAACATATTTAATAAGAAAATTCGAATAAAAATTATCTAGCTTAATGATCAAATAGAAAGTGCAATATGCGCAAATTATAATATTCGTCACTAGTTAAGTCTTATTGCGTAATTATCTTAATACTTTAGAACGAACGTTTATCGCGTTAATTAATTTTCAGTCTCTTTAATCTCAGCTTCTTTTTTCTCCAATCACCATCCCGGTACCGCCACCAGAACTAGAACTAGAACTAGAACTAAATCCGTCATCACGATCAACTCTAGCCTTTTCTTACAGAGCGAAATCTCACTCTTAATGATATTCTTTCCATTTTTCAAACGTTCTATATAGCACCATTCTTACACGGTTCTGTTCGACATATCGCACACATACAATATAATACATATACCTTCGGAAATGTTTTATAATAAAATTAAAGCTTTAACGATCGTATAACAATTCTTAATTAACATTATTTTAAAAATAAATTAGTTTATGTAGGTGGACTACACGCGATGATATTATTATTATATATATTAATTTAGAGTACACGACACGCATATCAAAAAAAAAACGTACTTTCCAACGAGTCTACATAATTTATATATCATCTCACACGCGCGCAAAGACAGACGTACATATATAAAAGCGCGTGCGTTATAATCGAGCTATAAAAATAAGACAAAAATGATTAGCGAGAAAAAATTACTAATACTTAAAATTAGTAATCGAATGCACTAGGACGCAATGCGTTTTTAAATTCGATTTCTGATTGAACGTTTTCGAACAGATTTTACAAGTGAGAATGTGCCCGCACTCTTTTTTCATATGATACTGTAAACTATGACGATATTTAAACGTTCTACGACACCCGGCATTCGGACAAGCCTGACGGACGGTATCTAATTTAAAAAGCAAAAATGACACAAAACATGAAAATATGTATATGGTACAAAATCGAGTTTAAAAAAAAAAAAAATCTAATATCAAATTTTAGGATGCCCCGAATGACGGTTTAACAGAATTTTCTTTTTTCTTCTCATAACCCCCCCTATTATATACTCGCATATATTACACGTGTACGTATCAAAGAAACTGAATGGGCTACAGGATATGTGGATCATTAATAAACGATTACGGATTGGAGAAGAAAACGTAGGATAGTAATGGCAAGATCTACAACGGAGAGATTAAATAAAATCTTCGGACAACAAAACTTTATTAATATCCGGTTTTTTGTTGTTGTTTTTTTTTGGGGGGGGGGGGTTTGTACGGAACTTGGACAATACACGAGCGAGCTAATAAACGGAGAGCAGAATGCCGATACCATGTAGAGAGACAAGAAACAAATATAAAAATTTCGGAAGAATTGAATATTTTTTCTAAAATATTTTGTACATATTAATAAATGAGAAGCCTGGAAAAATATATATGAATTAGAAGATAAAAGATCAACCGACTAGATGAATAGACGTTGTTATTACGTCCCTAACTGGACTAACTTAGATTAAAAACAAAAACAATAATCAAAATAGGATCATAAAACGTGTTGGATACTCACGACGATACTCGGTAATTGAGTTACCGATTACCAAGAAGAAGGAATGCATTTTTTTAAGTATGTGTATTATATTAGAAAAAAAATTGTACTCTTTCCGATATTCTAATTTCATCTGGTGTGCTTTATTATCATATATTATTTTAACTCGAGAAAAAAAGGAACATACAATTATTTAATTTTTTTTTTTAATTA
The DNA here is from genome assembly GCA_032883995.1 of Coronaproctus castanopsis. Classification (NCBI taxonomy): domain Eukaryota; kingdom Metazoa; phylum Arthropoda; class Insecta; order Hemiptera; family Monophlebidae; genus Coronaproctus; species Coronaproctus castanopsis. Next base: position 258,360,217 of record CM065052.1, on the reverse strand, counting down.
AATTAAAAATTTCGCGTTACGATAATATATTAAAAAATTTTTTTCATTATTAATAATACTAACACGAACTCAGTGGCGTAGCCAGGGACGGTGGGAATCAATCCGATAATAAGAAAATATATACTCGTTGTTAAATGCAGTTTTGCCATTGTTAAACGTTTTTTTTTTCATTTATTCTATTTAAATTTCGTTGTTTTTGAAGTAAATAAATAGTTTTGTAATACGTTATTACAAATAATAATTTTTATATAATATGTAACCCTGTTCATCTGTTGAATTCGTTTTCGGTTATATTGATACTATAAAAATAGCTCTGGTGAGTTTTGCTTAGGGTTTGAGGTTTAACCTACTTGGGGTTTGGTTATTTACTTAAAGTTCAATTTAACTCGAGTTTACTGTTATAATTTAGTTTTGTTTGAAACCCCCTCTTTAACCAAGTCCGGCTACGCCAGTGCGCGAAGTAACGACGCCGACGAAATTACGATTGTCATTCGTTAATAAAATTAATTAAAGAATGTATATTGACGTAGTGAGATTTCAAGCTCGATCTCTGACTGAACACTTTCCGACAAATCTGACATTGTAGTATGCTGCCACATTCTTTCTTCAAATGATACAGCAAATGACGACGATGTTTAAACGTTCTTTTGCATCCGACAGACGGACAGGTCAAACGAATATTATCTATTAAAACATAAAGAACATCATATATTACATATAATATATATATATATATAAATCAAAACGGTAATGCTTTAACATTCTACTCGCATAATCCGAATTTTAAAATCTTACCCCTCCGACTTACAAGAACTTTTCACGTTAACCTCTACTCAACTGGGGACTATCTATCTAATTAGTCGGAAAATTACAACCGTCTCTTTCACCGTGTAATAAGTTTTGTCGAATTTATAAAATTTCGTAATAAATTTTACGAATTTTTATATAGGTCTTATAAAATAAAACGTAATAATAATTGAGACTAAATTTTCTTTCGAAATTAATCACAGCGAATATATAAGCAAAGTGGAAAATAATCGAATAAATGCGTTAAATATTTTTTTTTTTTTTTAAATGGGGGTGCCTTTATAGCTTACCCAACGTGATACTGTGCGGACTATCTACATCTTAATCAAGCATGCTGACTTCTCTAAAAACGTCGCTATATGGGGGAACAATTGTAGGCTATCCAGATGTAAAAGGGACGATACATTATACGGAGGTGTAATACTGGAAGAACGTAACAAGATAAGGTAAAGCTCCGAGCGCAACGGTGCTACAGCAGAAAATTCAAAAAACACATGATCGGGGCTGCAGACTACCTGTTCAGAATGGAGGGGACAGAAGGGACTTTCTCTAAGCTGCATACGGAAAAGACGGTCAGGCAACAAATGATGTCCAAATCAATATGAAATATACAATATAAGATAAAAATGACAGCTTGCGAGCGAGAAAAAAAATTCGCGGAATTCGAAACGAAATATTGTTTTTTGCACTTCCTTTTTATTTAATATGAAAAAATGAAAATAGAAATAACAGCGAAAAACTTAATATAATAATCTACGTGAATGTTAGTTAATTACTCTAATAAATGAACACGTCGACGTTATTGATAAATGAGGCACCTCTAATTTAAATATAGCCCTAATAATCGAAATATTATTAATTATATAATAATTTAATAATAACGTCCGAAATGAATATTACTACGCGTTAATTAATGAGCGAACGGTTGAGGTAATGACGTAAACTAGGCCTCTGACTGAACATTCGGAAACATATTTCATTCTATGTCCGACGTTTTGTGTTTCAGATGATAGTGTGCGAATGACGCGTATGTTTAAATCTCTATGCGCGCGCGCGTGGATGAAAATTAATTAAATAAATATTAAATTATTATAGCGTCGTTATCGGTAAGAGAAATACCGGTGGTATCTCTCATTATTCATTATATTAATTTATATATCGTAACGATAATACACGATTTAAATTTATTTTTATTATTCCGATCATCGACATTATTCAAAATTATGATGACGATTTAATTTTTTTTCTATCGTATTTAATTATTTATTTAAATTTTCCGCGTACTCTATTCTTTTTTCCGAAATAGGGTACATATTGTTAATTAATATTCTAATAAGTTTATCGCTGTGACTTGAATTGGCCGATGTTCAAAAAGGAATATCGAAATAATTGTTACAGCCGGACGGTATTCTTATACATATCGATTTATAAATTCGAATACTAATCTCCATTTAAAAACTATATAATGAAAAATTACGAATAGCAAATATTTTTATAATTTAATAACGCATTAATATTGACTGGATAACAGGAAAAAAAACGAATCGCATAAAAACACATATTAAATAAATAAATAAATATATATATAAATAAGTTAAGTATGCAATATATATGTTGTGCGTATGCTAAAAGCGCGGAGTTCTATCGTGAACGCAAATATAATGCGTCTTTAAATGCGACTTTTGCGAAAATTGCTTGAAACAAAGTTCGCATTCGAATCGGAACTTTCTACCGCATTCGTGCTTCAAGTGATAACCTAATCCGCGTCGATGCTTGAAGGAACGGTTGCAATCCGTCGAAGGGCACTTAAAACGACCAAACCTCGTTCCACCTAAAATTATGTCCGTTAATGAAACCGGAACTTGATAATTAACCAAAAACAAAACAAAACAATTACGTCGATAATAATCATAAAAATTGAAACAAATCGACGAGGAATTAAATAAATAATTTAAGGAAAAAAATGTTTAATATAATAAAAGATAAAAAATTATGAGAAAACAATCTTCGGTTTTATAAACATAAAATGTGTTTTTTTTGTTACGTTAAAAAAAAAAAAGAAAAAAATTAAAAATACATTATTTCAATTATAAACAAATACATACACACATACATACGTATACACTTACAAAATGATATCACACGCAACATCAAAAAGCGGATTTATGTTACCAGTGCAAAAAGTAAAAAAGGACAAACAACAGTCGTTTCGAGAGTTTATACTTCGCAGGGCAAAAAACTTTGTCTGTGGAAATTTCTTTAAAAATGTTTTAGATGAACTGAAAATCCCTCCTACGATTTTTCAACGTTCCACTCTACATTCCACCGACGGATAAAATTTTCTCCAAATGTATATCGATAAATGGATATGATATAAGAAATATAAGCCTTAATAAATTTTATACATACATACATACATACATATATATATATATATATATATATATATATATAAATGAACTGTCCCATGTTTTAAATACCATAACTCGAGAACTGAGAAACCAGCTTCGCTGATTTTCTTTTTGTTGTGTTCATAATTGTACGGACCAAAATTTGAAATTCCGAAAAATTAATTTAATTTTTCTTCTATACGTGTGTTAGTTATACTCTTTCTAAACGGCTGCAACAATCTCGTGAAATTTTGTGTGCGTGTGTGGGTACATCCTGAAAAGGTTTAGATATACAATTGAACCCAGCAAGTGTATTTCGTTTTGTTTCGTTTTTTTTTTTAATTTCGAGTTTTGTAAAATTTTGTAAAGACGGATTTAATAGATAACGATGCGTTACGTGCGAATTAAAAATCCGCATGTAAATATACTATCGACAGGTTTCGAACTACAAATTTTTAAAAATTGCCAGCTTGCCACATTTGTCAGGACATAACGCTCGACGTAAACATTTTTAAACTCATGAAATAACAGTTTCTATATGAGATCTATCGTATAAAGCGAAAAAAATTTCTCGACGCACCTTACGATTTTTTTCACGCGTTTTCGCGATAAATCGCGAACGATTCGAAATCTGGGAAAATAGTTTAGACGAAAGTCATTAAGATACGAGTCTGATGACGTTAGTGTTGTATTTTTAAACAAAACACTCGTCGAGAAAATTGGTATAAAAAGGTTTAGGGGTTTTGGGTCGTTGTTAAGGCCCCTACGATATATATATATATATATATATATATATATATATATATATATATATATATATGGGATTCGGGTTGACATTACACGAAAGTAGACGTCCCGATTTATCATTTACGTTATAACGTAAATTTCTCCTAAATTAACCGGTAACGAGAAATCGCGAGTTTAAAATTCGATTTTGAAAAATTTATGATTTTTGGTCGGCCGATTCTACAATGCTTTTATCATGGGACGTGATATATCGGTATAAATATATGTATATACTGAATATACACTACACGATAGGTAATTCTATAGTTATATCCGCGCGTTCTGTTGTGCGTGCTACGTAACCGCGCGCGTTATATCAGCAGCTATAGAGTATACTGTATTTCCCTTGTTTATTAATATTTAATTCCTTAATCTGCTAATTATTAAACAACACAACGTTCTATAAAGACAAGTTTGTCGGGTCCGCTAATATATATATATATATATATATATATATATATATATATATATATATATTATATATATATATATATATATATATATATATATATATATACTAATCTAAACATAACTGGAACAAAAGAATAAGACACACCGGTACGGTATCCGTGAAAATATCTTTATAACATTCGTAAGTATTCGGAATGCCGTACTATATGAAATGAGTCACGTCATCAAAGCCAAAAAACAAAAAAACAAATTAGTACAAATACAGGCAACAACGTATAAAAGTTTATTATTTGTCCTCGGTAGTTTGGTAACAGACATCTAAATTCGATTCGCAATAATAATACCGCTACGCCCTCCGCAAATATTTAAGCATGTATTATAAAAATTCTATACTTACCAGCCGCTAAGAATGTCTTTCATTAATAAATTTGTATTTATCAAATCTAGTACATAAACGAGTGATATAATTTAATAATTTACCACAAGTGTAAATAATTTAAAATATTATAATCGCTATGTCGAAATTTAACATATATATATATATATATATATATATATATATATATATATATATAAAACCATACAATAAAAATAAAATTCCACCTAGCATGCTATTCATTCTATACTAGACGATAATAATTGAACGAAATTCTATAAAAAAATTAAATAATTTGCCGCGGTCATACATAAAATCCGTAGCATCGTGATATTGAGAGAGCGGCAGTATTCAAATGATAAAGAGATATCAAACCAATCAGAAGGTATCCATGTAATTGTTTATCGTTATAATAATACGTATCAGACGCGAGAAGAAGCATCGATTTACACTAATAAATATACGAGTATAATAATATGGAACGATTAATATAAATTCTTATAATGAAGGATTTAATTTATGAGAGCAAATATAATGCGCCTTCAAGTGACATTTTTGAGAAAATGTTTTCGAACAAATTTGACAACGAAATTTGTATGACTGGCCACACTGATGTTTCAGATGATAATTTAAATGGTAACGGTGTTTAAACGTCCGACTACAGTCTGCTGATGGACACGTTATCCGAGATACAGCTCCTGCGAAAATTAATCATAATAACGATGACGAGATATATATATATATATATATATATATATATATATATATATATATATACATACAAATATACATATAAGAAACTCTCTGTGCAATTGGTTAATACGTAGGCACCAGCTTAATATAATTTGCACAGGTAATCATCCTCTTTTACTTTGTTCAGAATGTATTGCATCAATTTTCAGATTGACCAGAGTCGTCAATCGATATTCCTTAATAACTTTCAAGTTGATGGAAACCTTCTTTCATGTATACAGAAATCACATCAGACTTGAGGAAAAAAAAAATTTCGAACCGACTTAACTATCTATCCAATTAGTCAATACATGAACACCAATCCTAATATAACTGAGATGGTAATGACAAGATATCCTCTTCATCTAGAATGTATCGTTTGTCGGCTATGTATCAATTTTCGGATTGATCAGAGATGTTAAGTGATTGTTCCTTACAACTTTCAAGTTAATGTCAGTTTTCTTCGTATATATATATATATATATATATATATATATATATATATATATATATATATATAATCATCATTTTCTCCTCAACCATTTGGTTGATAGACAACATAGCTTTTATATATATATATATACACACACACATATATATATATACACAAAAACGTACTACGGTTTTAATTTTTTTATCCAAGAAACATATTTATTTCTTCGTTTAAATATTACTTTATTTATTTACCTGAAAACCGTAGAATATTCTAATGTATTGCCATCATTAAAAATTGTTTTGGCCCGTTTAAAATGCGCACTAGAATATTCTAAAAGTATATAGGCACTCTCTGAACCGGTTACTATGATTATACTTCACACCCATCCGTGCATGTTCAAATTTCTTACTTGTTTATTAGGAAATAGATGAGCATACGTTTATCGTTATATCATATTGTTGTTCGATAAGGTAGAGACAGAGCTTTATTTACATCAAGACTAGGACTCAATTAAAGGGGGGTAGGTAAATTTTTCAACTGGAAAAAGGTATGAATACGCGAAATTTTAATCCTTATTAAATATTTTACAATAAATTGATGATTTGGGTGTTGTGGTAGAGCTAAAATTTCGCCAATAGTATTTACCCATATTAAGGAGAAACCGAGACAAACAATATGTTTATATAAACAATATATGTATATATACACATATATATATATATATATATATATATGTATATATATATATATGTATGTGTGTGTGTGTGTGTGTGTGTGTGTGTGTGTGTGTACATAGACATATAGACTGACAGATAAATAGTGTGATAAATATATAAACGCGTTGGTTAATAGTTTTTAAATCAATACCAGCCAATACAATAATATCGAAGCGGCCAAAAAGACACCCGTATGTACATATATATATATATATATATATATATACAAATATTTTTACTGAAATGTTCCAAATAAATTTCTTCGCTGGATTCCACGGGTTGATCTGATTTTTCAATATTTTGTTAAAGAAAACGTCCGAATTAATAATTAATGAAAGATCATTTAATTTACGAGAAATAAAACAACGGTAAATACAATAATAAAACCGGAAATAAATAAACTAATCCTTCATTTAAGTGAACAAAGGTGAAAATAACATTAAACTTAAAATTACACATAAACCAAAAAACACCGTCTAAATATAATATATATATATACATATAATTTAAATATAACTCGTAAAAATAACATAAAAGAAAACGTTAAAAAATATTTCGAAGTAGTGTTTAAAACATATATATGTATATATATATATATATATATATATATATATATATATATAATTAGGTGTCGTTATTTATTTATTTATGTATTAAAGTATTTAAATTAAACGATTTTAAATAATTACTATAAGTAACGTCAGCGGTGATTAAAAATCGTTTCGTTTACTTTATTAACACGTGTGTGTGTATTTGTATAAACTCGTCCGATGTCTAAAATATATTCGGTATTTTTGTTAAAAAGATTCTAGTAAACAAAAATTAATTATTAATTATTAATTATTAATTATTATTAACTATGATCACGTGTCAGGCAGCATCGAGTGAACGCCGATGTAATGTCTTCTTAAGTGTGATTTAGTTGTGAAACTTTTCGAACAATACGTACATCGATTTTTAGTTTCGTTACCGCATTCGTGCTTTAAATGATAAGTCAGATTTTTCTTGTGAGCGTAAGTTCGAGTACAATTTTCGGACGGACAGGTATATCTTTTCGGCTGTGCATCTGTAAGCACGAATTGATTATTATTAATTATTAATTATTACTACTACTACTACTACTACTACTATTATTATAAGTATTAATAGTGTGATAGTTATCATCGTTATTATTAGGTCATCACCGTAGCAAAATAAAAAAAATATAAAGCGATTTAAAAAAAAAAATATTTAAAGCAAGTGTTAAAATTCAAATATTGGATCGATTTTAAAAATGAAAACGCCCGTAAGAAATTTCGACACGCAGGAAAAATGCACCCTAATTCCATGCTGCAGTTTTTCATTTAGATAGTCCCCATTTAATACCACACACATACACGCACACACAGTTATTAGCACATTTTCCTCATTATATTAAACTCCTAAGTGGAGCAATATTAATTTCTTACCTTAAATGATACGTTTTGGTTTATGAATCAAACGATGAAAATGATTCTGCAGGAAAGATTAAAATATAAATATAATGCCGCCTTTTACACCGATAAGAAATGTTTATAAATAGATTTAATATCGACCGCAAGTGTCCTTCATTACGATATATTAAAAGTTTATGCACCGTGTACGGTGGACATTGTAAGTGAAGAGGGTTTTAAATTTGATTTTTCTTAATACTTTGACACGAGAACTTATCGATCATCTGACGATTATTACAAAGTCCATATTGTGTGTATGTATGTGTGTGTGTGTGTAAAATAGTGTCGATGGTTTTCAAACTACTTTCTTTGGCTGTGTTTTTACAACCATTCCTATATTACTGGACAGACGTTCCGCGCGTGACATCGCCAACTTTCCATTACATCTTTATATATGATAACGTTATAAAATGAATATATATATATATATATATATATATATATATATATATATATATATAATATAATATAAATATATATATATATTATATAAATATATAAATATATATATATCAAAAAAATTTGTTTTACCAGCTAAAAAAATTTTATTTGAAATATAACTAGATAATAATACAAAAAAAAATTCAATTATACAAAATCGTCTAAGAAAAACGTTGATATTTTTATAATTTATAAATACCGAATACATTTTAAAAATAAAGAAAATATAATAATAATTAGTAATTTTCCGCGTATAAATCTTCAACACTTTACAGAATGAACTAAAACGTAATGTCTTCGCAAATTCGTCCACGTTGTGAATATTTTAAAACAACGTCTACAGGATATTTCGGAACCGCATTCGTGATTAAAATGATAAGTCAGATGTCTTTTGTGTTTAAACGTACGACCGCAATTGTCTGAAGGGCATATCCAACGAACTAATAACAAATTTAATATATTATAAACATATATACATACATACATATATATATATATATATATATATATATATATATATATATATATATAATTAAATAAACGAGTGTACACAATCAAAGGATAATAAACTAAATCAGAAAATATTGTAAAATACATCCTTCGGGAAGCTTTTTGTTTCGCACGAGAGTCGATGTATAGATTTAACAAATTTGAAAGCTCGATCCATTCGTCTCGATCAAAAAGATGCGATATTAACATAAAAACTGGCTACAGTTCGGTGGATATCGAGTTCAATATTTCGGCCAAAAAAAAAACGGTAATAACGCTATAACGAAAAAATATGGTTTAAGAAATTTAAAAATAACCCTACAATTTGAAAAAAACTTTATACATTCAACACACACATATATATATATATATATATGTGTGTGTTATGTATAAAAGAAGAAAATGAAAAAGTGGTAGAAACCTTATTCAGGTAGAAGTTTGCATGTATAACAGGCATATAACAACTTCTAAATGTTAACAGCCTGACGCCTATTAACATGAACTAGTACTTAAAACATTATTTAAAACAATCCTTTATAAATATTACGCTACGGAAAAATCCAAATTAAAAACAATTTCAATAATCGCATAAAACAACAGTTCGGAAATTTGTAGAAGCCTCACCAAAACCATTGATAAGTCAAGAAGCATCAAATCGGATACGACCCTCCGGGAAACGTCCATACAATCACATAAGCGTTTCTAGACAGACTCCGTATCGGACATACAACTATCACGAGCATATTCTAAATCGAACGCACCTTCTATCGTTACAGTTACTACTGCGGCCACCGGTCAATGATAACTGTTGTCCGTATTTTCTAGGAATGTATACCCTTTCGATGAGATAATTTTATATCAAACATTCCAGTTACTCGAACGGTCTAAACTCTTTATTCTAACATAAATGTCACACCGGTTAGCCACATGTACGCAGCAGTGGGTACCAAAACTTAAAAAAAAAAACCACCTGTAATGAAATTCAATTATATACTTTACAAGATGATAACGACACGAAATTCGCATTCCACTCATAGATGAAAGCTTTTTCCAACAGTTATGTGCCTTCCTTACCGGGTTCATACCAGTTATCTTATCACGAACCCCGTGGAATAGTGGTAAGGTTTTAGCATTCTACTCGTTCAATCTGAATTCGAATTTTATAAGGTACGAGAGTTTTTAATGAAAAGTATCTCTAAACAACTTAACTATTTATATCCAATTGATCAGTAAACGAGCATCAGCTTATTGGGAAGTAAACACTCGGTATTGGTTTGACCAATATGCGTTGTCTGACGGGTCATTTATCAACTTTTCTTTTTATTAATTTGCTAGTCAACGTAACATAAATTTTACACACACACACAATATATATGTATATATATATATACACACGCTGTCAAAAAGAATGCGAAAATTTATTATCAAGTCGTATATATTGGCAACAACACTGTACGCGGTGTAAACTTGAACTTTGAAATTCATAAAAAATTAAGACTTTTTAAAATTTCGTATGTTGATAAAATACCAAATGAAGATATTTTTAACCGAATACAGGAGGATAGATCACTCTTGAAAACAATTAGAAAACACGTGCTAAGATACGATGGCTTATTGAAAGATATTGTAGTAGATAAAGATACCCTTATGCGCAGGCAGAAAAAAAGTCGGAGACAGACACTCATGGATACAATCGAGATAGAAGTGAAGATCAACAGTTACACACTGAACTGAGAAGCCTAACAGCAGAACGAAAAACACCGAGGACTCGAATAATAGGGGGCAAACCAGACCAAAGACTGATACACCGATTGATTTGATGTATTATACGTTTATATATAAAATTTTCAACGGATTTCCGTATATATATATATATATATATATATATGTATATATATATATATATATATATATATATATATATATATATGTATATATATATATATATATATATATATATATATATATATATATATATATATATATATATATATATATATATATATTAACACTGAACAAAAAGGGATCTAACGATTGCGGAAAGAAGGATTACGAGAACAATACTGGGGGGGGGGCGAAACATGGTGAAAAATGTAAAAATTTATGTAATCAAGAACTGTACAACCATGCGGAAAAAATTACTACAACTATTTGAAAAAGAAAGAATTAGTTTCTACGGGCATTTGTAAAGGATGGATCCAAACAGGTTCACCGGAAAATTATTTAATTATATGCGAAATCTAAAAATAAAGCACGCGGTTCAGGGAGACAAAAAAGTGACATGAAAGAACTAAAAATTATGCCTGCACACATAAATCATCGAGTAACATTAAGGAAGAATTTATTCAATTGTAAAGGTTAAACAGAAAGGAAGAACTGCCACACGGAAGAAAGAAAAAAGATACATAGCGAAAGGATGACATCTGGAAACAGAGGACGAAGAATGGTAGTACCAGTTGAAGCTGATTCGAAATAAAAAAAATATATATATATATGTATGTATACATATACACAACAAATAAATAGATGGATAGATAAATATTACGTATATCAAACAAGAAGATATAAATATAGATATGTGTATATAGAAATTTCAAAAGTACATTTAAGTGAACCTACCACTTAGTACAATAAAATTACGGAAGTAATAATAATAATAATTGAAACCCAAATAAATGATAATAGTAATAATAATATTATGATTATAAACGTATATTTATATAATTTAAATATATACAGCAACATTTAAACAATTTCTTATTATCAATACCTGTCTCGTGGAGTAATTTGCTTGCCCGAGAATATTATTATTATTATTTAAATTAATTGCCCACGAATATTTTCTCAGCAAAATTTATTATATCTAAAATAATAACTTCTACATATTTGTGTTTACGATAAAATTTTTTCATTTGCACTAACAATTGTACATTGGAGATTTTTACGTGGAATTTATTCAATTCTTACACACGTTTATTCTCCACACAAGCCCACATTTGCACCCTAATTTATTATCTCAACTCGCCTTATATATATATTTACATCGGTTTCTAGTAGTACGGTATTTATTATTATTATAATTATTGCTATATTAATAACCGATCATCAAATGAGAAGGCATACATTACGAGCTTTTAAATGTGATTTTTGACTGAAATGTTTGGACCAACGCATTTGCATTTTAAATGGTATGATAAACCGGTACGGTGATTAAACGTTCGAACACGGACACCTATATGGATGGTTGTAATTAGAGCTGTCGAATTCAGAAAATGTAATCAGTTAATCGATTGCAGGTAATCGAATCGACTTGAAAGTCGATTTAAATCGAATCGATTTCACTTAAAATCGATTACTCGGAATCGCCGACATCGACTCTAATTCAAATTTATGCAGCTTTCTTAATTTCATATACAAGTTTCGACGCAATGGACAGTAATTATATTCTCTGTTTGACTAACGGCACGTCCCACTATATGAATGAAGCCGCTTGGTTATATATTCTTTACTTGTTACACAACTTTACTTACTTGTTTTATTATTATTATTATTATTATTATTATTATTATTATTATTATTATTATTATTATTATTATTATTAATTATTATTATTATATCGTTATTAAGTTATAAGTGCATCTCGGCTTTTCTCAGTCTTCTGAACGGATTATCAGCAAGTCCGGTGGTACGCATGCGTGATATTAATGAGTTTAAATTTCTGTTGAATATGCATTTCGTTATACCGCTGCTTATATACCGCCGCCGCCGCCACCGTAGGGACATCCAGATCATTATGAATGATACTGTTGCGAACATAGTACTGCTCATCGGTCATTGTCCTCAGTATCTTCGATTGAAGCGACTGTATTTTGTCGATATGCGTTTTAGCAGCTGATCCATATATTTCTAGGTCGTATTTCCAAACAGGAGCCTACAATGGTTTTATATATGGAATAACTTTGTTTGCGAAACTGAGCTTAAATTTCTTCCCATCGGTGGATATGATTGCCTTAATAGTAATTTTAGTTTTTTCCTGGTATTGATTACATGTAGGTTCCACGTTAGGCGCCTGTCGATTGTTATTCCAAGGTATTTTACCGCTTGCACTTGCGGTATTGTACAATTACCGTAATTTAATGGGGAGCGTGTTTCCCGTTTAGTTGTAAATGCGATATGCGATGATTTCTGATCATTGATTGCTATTCTCCGTTTAAGGGTCCATTTCTGGCGTAATGATAACGGGTGTTGAATAAACCTTAAGGCTTCATCAGGATCATTATGTTCAGCTAGTATTGCAATGTCATCTGCGAATGTAGCTTGCAAGGTAAACATTGTGGTTGGCATGTCGGCCGTGTATATATTATAAAGAATTGGGCCGACTACCTTGAGGTACTGTCGTTAAGATCCGTCGTTGGCTCGATATAATTTATTTTAACCCGAAATGATCTATCCCTAATTACATACACGTAGCTCGTTTGGTGTAATATATGTGTAGTTCCGACAGTAATGAATGATACCGCTGATTCGTTGTATAACTTTCTCCGCGTGTTGTTGGTTCTCCATATTGCTGGCTTGAAATAACGTAACATATTAAAATTTAAAATACGAAAAAAAAACAATATTTTATTAATAATAATAATAATAATAATAACAAGTATATTTCAGCTAATAAATAAATTACAATTCCACATTTATGTACACATACCGAGCTTACATAATTGCTCATACTGTGCGATATTTGATTTAATATTAATACTAATATAGGAATAAGAAAATAAAATCAACTGCAGAGAAAAAATACAAATAAAAACCCTGCTTATACTAATTTATCTATTTAATGTATAGTGATATATATATATATATATATATATATATATATATAGTGAAATAACGCATCTTCTTATACATATCCATATTTTCATGTACATAATTCTTATTATATAGCTTAAGATAATAAACAAAATTTAATGTATAGCGTGGTTTCGAGCTAAGTAACCATGCCGTTTAGAGAAGCGCATGCCTAATTCTTTTATGTTTATATTTTTTGTATTGTAGTTGGAGTGATTGTCGTGTGTAATTGCCGATTTTCCTTATTATGGCATGCGGGTTAGTACTACACTTTACATAGAATTTGTTGGACTGGCTATTTACAGTTTCAGATATGTATGGATGCTTTAATTTAGTGTGCATTTCTGAGATACTCTCGTATAAATTGGAGCATTCAGTATAATTCGTAAACACTTATTTTGGAATGCTTGTAATTTGTTCAAAGTTGTCTCGCTTACGCTACACCAGATTGGACAGGAATATAACAGTAATGGCATAAAATAAGTTTTATAAATTAAATATTTGTTGGCTGTACTCATTTTTGATTTCTTATTGAATATAGGAAATAATTTATATAGTCTCGTATGGGCTTTTTCAATAGTGCGATTAATGTGCTTTGAAAATGTCAGGTTTTTATCAAGTATAAGACCGCCGAGATATTTAACGTATGATTTCCAGTATAGCTGTTCATTGGATATTTTTATAGAATGTTCTGTTTAAGGTCTACGTTTAGTAAGAAGTATGGTCTCGGTTTTTTGGTTGTTAATTTTGATTTTCCGTTTATTTTAATATTTGTATAGTTTATTATAACTATCCATAAGTCTTTTTTGTATGGTGTCAATCCTGTAAGAAGAAGTAAACACTGCAGTATCATCTGCATATAACGCAGTGTTCGTGCCCTTTATATGTGGTAGATCATTTATATACAATATATACAGAAAAGGCCCAAGAATACTACCCTGTGGAACGCCAGAGGAGATAAGTTTGAGGTTAGAATATGTATTACTTAATTGTACTGTAAAAAGTCATATAAATAGGATTTTATGATCAATATAAGATATTTAGGAAATCCGTACTGTATCATTTAATGATTATTTCGAACTTTGATAAACAAATATCAATGGGTTTTTTTTCCTTATTGGCCGAAAGATAGGAGCGTTTGCTGGTAAGAATGTTTCCCGACGATGAGCTCCGATGGCAGAGATGAAATGCACAAATATTTCTTTTAGAATATTTCCCAGCGTGCGATCGCCACACCACTCCGAAACGTTGTCGCTTTTAGGAATTTGCTCTTCCATCAAATATCGGTCAATTTCAGATTTCGATTTCGAGTTGTCATACTCCGGAAACAGTAGTTCAAGGAAATACTTCGATCATTTCTTAGTATTTATTATTGTCTATCAACTTAATCGACCAACTCATTCACCTTGACCAATCGATTTTTCACAAAAATTAATCGATCAGCTCCGACTAGTTGTAATTAGATAAATTGTATATACATACATAATATATATACATGTGTATATATATATATAATAATTATTATTATTATTATTAAAGAGGAAAATGATTTTATAATTATATAATAATAATAATAATAATAATGGATAACAATAACAATAACACATATAAAATTATCGATGAAGCGCTCGAATGGAGTACTGTATGAAGCGAGACGCGTCTTTAAAGTAAAAAAAAAAATATATCAGTACAAATACAGATATCAATTGTCCTGGACAGTTTGTCGTCGGTGTTTAAGTATGTATTGTGGAAATTCTCACTACTCAGCACCCGCTAAGAATGTCTTTCGTTAAAAAATTTATATTTATCAAATCTGCTACATAAACGAATGAAAAATGATAATTTAAAATATAGTAATTGTTAGGTGAAATTGGGAAGAATTTAACATAAACGCATCGCGAATATTAGACAAACGAAAAAATATGTGGTAAATTACGATATTAATCAAACTACTGTTTGTACACTTACGTACATATAGACGGAGAAAGATTTCCTATAAATTGTAAAAAATCTGATGATAATTTTTATTAATAACGTAAATGAATCATAATATCAATAATCGAGGTATAGATTATATAACCGGACACGAACTAGTACACAATACACTCACGGATGGAGATTATTATTCCAAGTCTCATTCTAACTTATGTTTGTTTGGGTGTGCCCAACCACAATAAACTGCTAAATGGTTAATAAACAGGATTCGATATTATTATTATTAAAATTTCCGAGTCGTCCATCTTTAAGGATTTTTAACATGTGCGCATTGTGTACATTAATATAGGTGATGAAACAAAACGCCCCATTAGGCTATGTATAAAAAATTACAAAGATTACATATCATACGTTTAGTATCGCTCTTATGGGTTCTAGGTGATAAGGGGATTGTGGAAAACTACGCGATGGATAGAACAGTCAATTCTACACTATGTTCCCCTACAACCTATAAAGTCCCACCGTCGACAGTACTAAACACAGCTCTCAAATATTTCATTCATCACAACTGACAACAGTCATACCATCATAACTTTTTACCCAATGTAGGCTTCTGCCAATCTACATAGCACTCAGCAGGCTCCGCCTTGGTCACACATCACGATCTCATGACCATCTACTCCAACGTACCAACCCCCGGCTTTTTGTCCCCTTTGTTTACTACCAAACCCCTCTCTTATTTGTCATATTTTACTATACTACACTCCACCACTACCGAACCGTACCGCGTATCTTCAAATACAGTTCCTTTCCTCTTTTAACCTCATTTACTGCGTCTAAATCATTAGCCTCGGTAATTAAACACGGCACTATAACGTAAGAATAAAATAAAATAATAAATTACAACTAACTTATACGTGCATCTTCGTATGGACCAGAAAAGAGATTACACGCTGGCTTGTGAATCGAAAAAAAGCGAAATATATAACGGGCTTATAATAATAATAATGAGAATAACAAATATAATAATAATAATTTTTCTACTTATTATAAATATAACGACCCCTATAGTATAGTAATAATAATTAAAATTCAAAATAAAAGGTATTACACTGCATCACTGCATACATACATAACGGGCAGATTTTCATCGGCACATCACGCAGAACATTCTTATGTGAACGATAGTATATAAATGATACAACAAAATTAATGCATATATTTTCGTATATAAACGTGTAAATAAAGACAACAATTTCGACTTCATTAAAGATTAGTAAAATATTCGAAGACTTATTACATAAAGACAAATAAATAAAAAGTATACTTGTAAAAATTATTTTTAAAAAGTCTGATACAAGTCATACGTGCGCTAAAATTAAACATTGTAATTAACAAAATAATGATATCGATCGAATCGAAATAAATTTATTTCAATTTCAATAATAAAATATGTACCAAAAAAAAAAACCGGAATGATAAAAAGAAGAAAATAAAATGATAACTATTATAAATTCAGAAAAAAATTAAAAATTAAAAAAAAATGAATAAAATCTTGTATAGCCTTAACTTTGCATCAGCGTGTACTCCTCGAACTCTTACTTGTTGCGTTTACTTTTATTACAGTACTACTTTTTTTTTTTTTTTTTTTTTTCTTTCGGGTACCACTATGGTCAGGAGCACCCGAAGGTAATTATCGGATATTATATAAAGTTGATCATAACTTCGGACAGATTGAAGAACTGCTCGTAAGGCAATTGGAACATCGGTTAAAACTTCTTATAGTGAAATTTTGATGTCGGTACGTGGAGTATGTGGACACTCAAGTAATAGTGGGAGTGTTAAAGGTGTCTGGACGCAGCGGGCGCACAATGGTAAACCTGTTTTATTTATAATGTAGCCATGATTCAATGTGGTGTGACCAATGCGAAGACGAGATAGAACAACCTGTTCCTTCCTACTGTGTAAAAAAGATATCCGAGGAAAAGGATGAGAACGTATATAAGGTGATTTGTTGTTGGAATAACATTACATAGATCACAAAAGGTTTTATTTGTTTTGTATCTGATGGAAGCGATTGCATCAGATTCGGATATAGGAGTTAATGGATATTGTTGAATGATGGCTACTTCTTTAGCCGTTTTGTCTGCTACTTAATTTGATGGAAAACCTGTATGACTCGGGATCCATAATAAAATTATATTAAGAGCAGGATTATAATATATAAGAGATTACGGCAACAGGGGATGTAATTTGGTAGAGTCACAGTTGAAGCACATGATCGAAGAGATTTGTGGTTTTCAGTGAGGGCAGTGGATATAATATTGCGTACAGTTCAACAGAAAATACCGAGTATTAAGGCGGCAAGGTATAAACGTATATCCTCTGAAACTACAGCACAACTACAAAGTTGGTTACATTCGGATGCGTCTGTGTAGATTTTTGTCTATTCTTTATATGCTTGTTTATAGTTTGTTCCGCGCGATTATTTATTTGACCTGAGCTACTATTTAGTATGAGACAACATTAAACATTAAAATGATCTTCACTTCGTAGTTCTAGAAATCGTTGTGTGGAGAGCAAAATTTGAGTTTTTAAATTAAAAAAAAAAAAAAATCAAATTATGTAATAATTTCGAATTAATTTTGTAAACGAATATAAAACGAAGTAATTACTACTCGGAGAATAGAGTTTGAAAATTCATCGATAATTTAATTAAATAAAATTATTTTTAATTAATTACGTAAATATAACTTGACAGATTATTTGATTGGGATTTTAGCGAACGTTAATCTACAGCTCTACGCTTTACAACTTCAAGAATCTTTAATTGAATATTAAAATAGTTTTTATATTTACTCATCTAAAAGAAGGGGGGGACTAAGTGAAATTCCAATCAAGGGAGCTCTTTTGACAGTTTTTTTAAAATAAAAGTAACGCTGAATTCGTAAAACAATATTAATTAAAACGTTGGTTAACTGTTTAAACTTAATTACTAAAAACAGTTGAAATCACTAAATTTATTTAATTATGCGAAGCTTTTCAGCATTTACGCCATTGTCAAGCTATATACAATTAAAATTAACTATACAAAATCATTAAAACTAAGTTTACAAGTTTACACTAAAATGAATTATAAATACTTATTAATTGTATATAGCTTGACAATGGCGTAAATGCCGAAAAGCTTCGCATAATTAAATAAATTTAGTGATTTCAACTGTTTTTAGTAATTAAGTATAAATAAAATCACTACATTCCACAATCTAAACTTATGGAAACTGTTTAAACCGCTTGTTTTTGAAAAAATTTAGTTTACTCGTCGTTGCACAATTAAAAAAAAAAAAAACAAAGTAATAATTATTAATTTATTATTCAAATTATAATTAGTAACAACTGTGCGCATTTATAATATTCATACGCGCGGAATTTATTACGAGATTTTATATTTTGTATACGCACCTATACGTGGGAGTATATGAATTAGGATAATATAATTTTCAAAGGCTTCTTGACATAATTTCTTCATACGCGTAAAATCGAAAATAATAATTTCGGACATAAAATTCAAAACGTGTTTACTTCGAGATGAACTATAATATTAATTTTATTGTTTTACGATGATTTTAAACATAAACATAATATAGAATTTAGTGAAACGCGTACATGTACAGCTGGCAATTTTGTACAATTTTTGAAACTATTTTCATTTACCTCTTAAAAGTACAACATTACGATTCACATTCTATTACGTTAAAATTGAATATTTTCGTTTTATTCAACTTTGCACCACGAATATAGCTTCAAAATATTTATATAGTTCTAAATGACGATATTTAACGACAGTGAATTAAACATATGCTGTCACAAAACATATAATTTGCAATATCTTATATATTACATTTTTTAATATAACAAGACTATATAGAACGCTAATATATATATATATATATATATATATATATATATATATATATATATATATATATATATATATATATCAATAAAATAAAACAACGTATTTGCCAACGTTCATCGAGTAAATTTCGTTATAATTTTAAATAAATTTGCAAAATGTTTTCACTATCGACTTTCTACAACACATTTGCAACTTCCATATCAGTTTCAAAATCAACTTTACACCGGTCGGTAATATCAACCAATGATAAATGAGAATCAGAGTACCGATTAAAACGCAAACAATATACCCATCTTTCGCCTTTAAGACACTTTAGGGACATAAAATTAAGGAGAAATTATGTTTTACGAAATGACAAGTCACTCGCTATCTGAACAACCGAATAATCAAATAAACTTCATCCTAAATCTTATCTATGCATATTTTATTCATCCGCATATTTTCCATCTAGGTATGTTTTTCTTTTTGTAGAATTTTATTTCATGCCGGATTCCTTCTAGGCATCGACATTTATAAATTAAAAAAAAAAAAACGAAAAAATTTGAATATAAATTGTTAAAATGAATAAGGAACATTTCTTTTCATTCCATCCAACAAACTGTTTAATCCTTTTTCCCACTCAGATCGTCTTCTTTTCGATAGTAAGAATAAATTAATTCACACAAAAACCGAACTATAAAGTTCAGAAATCTAATTAAGTTTAACTGCGCATAAATATATTCCCGTTTATTTCTTATATAATAGTATTATCTCAATTTACACACGCATATACATATATTTAATTTTACACATTTAACCTACACGAGCAAATTACTGGATATAGGATTCCCGGATTTTTTTTTTCACTTTTTCTTATATTCATGTAGATATATTTTTATATATATATACTCGTCGTTATATATGTTGTAAATAAAAAATACACATTTATACGTATATATATATATATATATATAACAAACATTATCATATGTGATGTATTATAGCGTCACAGAGAAATCACATTTTAACAGTAAGGCATTCTGTATTTCAATGGTAGCAACGCAGGATTGCCACGAGTAATTGAGAGAGAGTAAAAAAATAAGATTTAAAAAACCAACAATACCCTCCGCAACGTACGTTAACGGGTATTTTTTGTACATACACGTGTACAGACAGAAATATTAGCGACGAATGAAGAGAGGGATATAAACTAAGAAAAAAGATTCTATACACGTGTCCGGCAAATAAAATCGCGAAAATTTATGGAAACTATATTTTTCTATTGAAAATCAGCTTGACCGGAGGATGGTCGTGTAAAACAGCGCTTAAATTTAGGCGGAAAATAATTATCACCGTTTTGAACATATTAATGTAAAATTTTATAACATGTGTATTACGTATACGACACGCATTACTCCGCTTATATACATACACAGATGAATTCGAATTAACGAATGCAATTGTAAAAACGAATGCAATTGTTAAAATCATTCGTTAATCTCGAATATGCGTTGATCGTCGTGATGAAGGTACGTCATGTGTCTAATTAAGCTGCTCTTTACGGTAAACACTCGAGTGCATAGTTGACAACGAAATTTCGATGACTGACCGCATTCGTTTTTCAGATGATAATTCATATAGTAACGATGCTTAAATGTTCGCTTGCAATTTAGAGTCGGACATCGTAATCGACCTGTGTATAAGTATACACGTTAATGAAAACAGTGAAACATCTCACGCTTTACGAACATATAAATAAAAATTATTTATTTATTTATTTATATATATATATATATATATATATATATATATATATATATTTAAACTTTCAAGGTTGATATCCATAATTACACTTTACTTAACGTTACGTAGTAAAAACAAATGGATTTAAACCGAAAAAAATTATTTATATATATATACACAAATTTCCTTCACAAAACACACACACACAATGTATATGTAAGTATCAACTAGTAATATTGGACGCTTAAAAGATAAAACGTCTACTAATTTTAATTAGTACAAAAAAGGAGACAAAATTGGAAGTCCAAAAAGTGTTTAAAAAACCACCCGAGCTCCGTCCCACTCGTGAGAAATAATTAAGTTTATAGTTTCATTAATCGTACGCGAATGACAATGATAAGTAAATAAAACTTAGTTGATATAATAAATGCAAAAAAATATTATTATTTGTGCCGATTTAGTTTGGAAAATTAACTTATTATCAGCGTTTATACATCAACTGCTTACACATATATTATTCTACACAAAAACTAGACGTACCAGCGTACATAGAACGATATTTTCGATAAATGTGTCAGTATTAAAAAATATCGGAATAAATACACGTGTTAATTTAAATTAATACCGATACTTTGGAGAAAACCAGGGCAAACAATATGCAATTATATACATAATATATACAGCACACAAATGGGTAAGTTATAAGCGCGTTTTTGTTAATAGTTTCTAAATCAATACCACCCACTAAATTAATTTTATAAGATCACACACACACACACATATATATATATATATTCACTCTAAAATTTATCGAATAATTTTCTGCACTCAATTGTTTCTTTCAATATTTTGTAAAAAAGAAAAAAAAGTACGAATTAAGAATTAATGAATGATAATTTTATTTACCAGAAATAAACGTAAATGTAATATTAACAGCGAAAAAAAATAGGACATTCATTTACGTGATCGAATATGAAAATAATATAATTATGCATAAACCAAAAAGCATCACCACACACTCAAACACACACACATTTATGTATATATATAAAAAGGAAAGTAAACGAAAATAAAAATTAAAATATAATTATTAAAAATCAAAAGGAAAATTTAACCAATATTTCGTAATAATACTTTAATATAAATATATATATATATATATATATATATATATATATATATATATATATTTATCTATGATTAACAGTTTACTTAAAATATTTTCCATATTGGAATTAAACATATTGTAGTCAAAATAAAAAATCATTATTATTATTATGATCATCATCATTATTGTTAATAATATTATTATTAATTATTAACTATAATCACGTATCTGGCAGCATCTAGTGAACGTCGATGTAAAAAATAAAAATTAAAATATAATTATTAAAAATCAAAAGAAAAATTTAACCAATATTTCGAAATAATACTTTAAGTATATCTATATATATATATATATATATATATATATATATATATATATATATATAAAATTACATACCGTTATTTATGTAATTAATTATTTATTTATTTATGTATGAAAGTATGTAAATTAAACGATTTCTAAATAATTACTACGGGGAAAACAATCCGTAGAAATTAAAAATCGTTTTGTCGCGATTAACAGTTAACGTAAAATATTTTCCATATTGGAATTAAACATATTGTCGTCAAAATAAATTATCATTATTATTACTATGATCATCTTCATCATCATTATTAATTATTAATTATTAACTATGATCACGTGTCAGGCAGCATCGAGTGAACGCCGATGTAATGTCTTCTTAAGTGTGATTTAATTGTGAAACTTTTCGAACAATACATACAACGATTTTTTGCTTCCTTACCGCATTCGTGCTTTAAATGATAAGTCAGATTTCTCTTCTGAGCATAAGTTCGAGTACAATGTTCAGACGGACAAGCGAATCTCGTCGTCGACGGTACATCTGTAAGCAGGAATTGATTATTGTTAGTATTATTATTACGTCATCGTCGTAACAAAGGAACCTAACGTGTATTAAAGGATTTCTAAAGTCAGAGTTTTTATTATAATTATTATTGTATCGTTGTTCGGCTTGAGATGTATAAGCTACTATCACCTAGTAATAATAATAATTTAAATGGAAACACCCTCGTAATTTCAAAGAGAGACAAAATTAAAAATTGCGCATATCCAAACCATCCTGTAAGTTTACCACCTGGTTCAGCGAATAAGAAAACTAGAGAAAATAGTCAATAAGGGTAAGTCTGTTCGCGCAAAACTTCGACAATGGCGAGCTACGCAAGGATGGAAAAAGTAATCTAGTTAGGGACGCAGTTAGGAAGGAGTAGCAGATTGACGAAAACGAAAAATTATATCGTTGAAATCGTTTCCAGATAAATTAATTCTTTCGCTTATAATCACAAGTAAGCTTAACCGATCGTGTATTTGCACTCCTGGGGACTAGTTACTATTATAAGAAAGTTAAAAGTACAATCTGTAAGTTTATGAGGTATAATCAAATTTCATCTGATATTAGCTATATGAAATGTAGGAAGATTCATGCTTGTATTAGACGTTTAAAAAGTATAACTTCAGTAGGTAACCGACGACGATATTGCCTCTAGTTTAATTAAAATATTTCCTGTGAAAGCTATTGTTCAGATTACCAATATTATAAATGATATTCAATACGGATACTATCCACGTACTTGGCAAATTGGTAAAAATATAGCGTTTCCTCAACCGCGGAAAGATTCCTCCGATATGTCTAAATAATCCGAGAAATTAATTTTAAATAAATGAGTAAGCTATTTGCCGCGATGTTATTTCTAAAGAACAATTCGGATTCAGGCCAGCTCATTCTGCTACTCATCAAATCGCGATAATCGCAGGGCACGTTACAGATAATTTCAACCGTAATAAACTGGATTGATTTGTTCGACATCGCTAGAGCATTATTATTATTATTATTATTATTACAGCGGAAATACCAGCTGATAATTGTTCTCTGGATCCGTGCTAATCGAGTTCACACTAGGGGTCTCGAAATATATGTGCATATTATTATTATCCAAATATAATGCAGTCATTAGTACAGAATGATGTAAAGAAAATATCCAATTGGTTAGCTATTAATCGGTTAGTTTTAAATCAAAGTAAACCTAATTATGTTGTGTATAGTAATCAAGATCAAAAGTTGTGGTCAAATTTTTCGATCAAATTATTTAATGGTTCAGTTTTGAATAGGGTTTCTGACTGTTTTATTACCTTCGGCGATACTTTTCATACACTCATCTCCGTCTGTTATATTTTGCCTTTTATCAACCTGTATTGTCATATGACATCGTTCACTGGGGAGGAGCTGCCACCTATCACATTACACCATTACACACTTTACAAAATTCAGTGTTAAAGGGAATTACTTGTGGTGAGGTGACATATGTCAAAGGATTAATTTTGTCCATTAAACAATTGTATGAAGTACAACTTTTAAAGTTAGTTCGTAAGAACAGGAAGAGTTTTCGTATCGCAGTTTCGGGGGGGGGGATAGATTGAGGTCAGCGAATGATGAAAAAGCTATAGTTCCCCTATATAGACAATATCATACAAGAATGCAGGCTAGTTATGCCGGTGCTGTTCTGTTTAATTCGTTACTGAACGTTGTAAAGGTTGATTTAATAAATCTTTATTTACTTATTTCATTTTGTTAAATTGTATTTTATCGATTTATATTTATATACAATTTTTTTATAGTTGTTACTTATGTATGTACCACTTTGTGTTTTGGTGCTTTCTGGTCGGTGTGTAGAGGGTTTGTTATTTTCTTTGCGTTCTAGTGTGTTTATGAGTTAATTTTAATTATTGGTCGTCATTCTGTTGTTGTTTTTTTCTAATTTTATCCGCAAGTCGCGCAACTTATGAGCATTAGCGGAAGTTCTCAGATTACATGTCCATTTTGTATAGCGCATAAATAAAAAATGATTCGATTTGATTGTTTATTATTACTCGAATTGTATTGAATTATTATACCTGTTCCACTTGAATTATCTTCACATGACGAAATTCACCAATCAATGTGTATGTTGACAAAATTAAAATACTTATTAAAATTATAAATCTTTTTACCTGTTAAATATTCACAAGGTTCGTCCAGAGAGAGAGATGCCAACCATAGAAAAAGTTATTAATTAAAACGCAGGAGATAATTTAAATACAAATATTTTATTTGAAAATAATTTAAAAATACGCATATATAAGAATTTTCGTCATTAATTTCGCGAACAAAAATAACTTTTACGGGAGGATATATAAAATTTACGATATTTATATATATATATATATATATATATATATATATATATATATATATAAAATATTTTACGTCAACTTATAAACACTTATATAATATTTCGTGATGATATGCACGAACGACTGTATTCTAACTGATCTGGTCCGGATCCGTGAGACTCCATCTTCGATTGTGACTAGTGCGATTATTTCATCAGTACCCTCGGCGAACCTTCCAAAAACTAAGTTAGTAGCTTCACTTCATACCAGCATTTATTTCTTTCAGCGGAATCTTTCGATTTCACTTTTCGGACTAGCCAATCAGAGAACATTCGTCACCGTTTCGTTTAATTTTGCCGTTAAAAAAAAATGTCCAGCGAACTCCTGACATATCTCTAATTTTGTCAATTTCCATGGTTTTTGTTCGTCGTGCTAGTTACCCCGTTTATTATTATATATATTTTTCATATAACCTTTTTTTTTATATATGTGCCTCTTGTACGACTTGGCAAAAATTTAAACGCTATAGGTGCCATCAAGAAACTAACGTTCTTCGTACCTATCTATTTATATCTATATTCGAAATGCTTTATAGGCGTGTATGTGTGCACGAGTACTAACATATTACAATATTCATTTCAATTATGTAGATACAGCGAAATAAATTCGAATAACGATAATAATAAACATCATAATTTAACTTTTATTACGATTTTTCTACACCTAAATTTCGTCACCATCAAACGGGTGACCTGGTGTAATGAACGTGAATATAATGCCGTCTTAAATTGAATTTTCTAGTAAATTTTTTCGGACAAACGGTACATCGAAATTCGAACGATCTACCGCATTCATGATTTAAGTGATATCTTAGATATTTAAGATATCTAAACGTTCGATTGCAATTTTTCCGTGGACAAGCCAATCGCGATATTTCTATAGAACAGACAAAAAATAAAAAAAAAAATAAAAAATATTATTTATTAATAGAAAAAGACGTATAAATCTCTTAGTGTCCAAATTTTGTTCGTTTATTTGAACATATGCATATATAACGATGCGCTTATATTTATCCACTACTGGATGTATGTAGAATTCTTTTTTTTTTGTCGTTTAGTCGATCGCCATTTTTGTTCATCAATTTTATATCGGACGACGTTCGCACGTTAATATGATGAATCCGACTTCCAAGCAACTTCACCGGGCACGGGCATACATGTTAGACCATTCTTATTGCCTGTATAAATGTCATTCATCGTTTTATTCTGTCTGTACATCCTATTACGCATCGTTCTCTTCTGCCTTCTAAAGGACGTCAGTTAATAGCTGTTCTCTTCATATACATTCACGGAGTGCTCACTAGAGGTCTTAGATTCGGATAAACGATTTATTATTATTATTATTATCAATATACCTATGGTGCTCTAATTTTTATTGCGTGATGACATTCATCAAAATGGTTTATCTTGATAACACTAAAATACGATTTCAATTTTAATTTATTCCCGATTTATGCAGATTAATATTCAGGATGTTCATTCATAGATGCCAACGCAGAGACGCTTAACGATTAATTAAAATAAATACCAGAGATAATTTAAATAAAAATATTTTATTTGAAAATTTTTAAAATTTCACCTGAACAAAACCAATATATTAACGAGGTGGTATATTACTTCAGATTTCCATATATGTTATAATACCTTTATTTTACGCAAAATTATGAATACTTATATACATACTTCAAACGGTCGATTCCAGAGCATAACCGATCTCACACGGATGATTCTGATTAGACCGGTTCTTTCAATAGGACACGAGGCTATAATTCCTAAAACGACGCTTTCTCTTAATATGGTCTCGTTTTACATTCAGTAATCGCCCACAACATAACCACAGAGTATCTCTAGACAATCAAGTTACCCCCCCGAGTATGATGAAATCAATTACTTGGGAGTTTTTACAGACAGTCGACTAACATGGAGAACGCAGATAGATTATTAAAAAAAAAAAAAAAAAAAAAAAAAGGAGATAGAACTAAAATTTAGAAAAATTCAATGACTCATAGGACCAAGTTCAGAAGTTACCCTGAGCAATCGGGTACTTATATACAAAAACGTACTGAAACCAATATGGATGTATAGTGCAAAATTAAAAAGTCTCTAACACAGATAAAATACATAGAATACGAAACAAAATTCTACGCCAAATATATCGAGCTCCACGGTATATGACAAACCATATAATTCACTCGGACCTGGGTATATGTCCAGTGCGAGAAGAAATACAAAAAAAAATTGCTAACTTACAACGGCTGCAGCATCATCCTAACGAGCTGGCGAATCAGCTTCCACATACTCAGATGGACCTCAAGTGGCCGAGCGGGACAACGATCGTGGACTTAGTCCAGTAACAAGTAGAAGGACTCACATGGGGTGTGTCCTCCGTACAAGTGACTTACTCGTTGATGCCTTTTGTTGAATAGCCACTTCTGTCTAGTTACAAATTATTAAAAATAGAAAAAAAAATAAAAAAATAAATAAAAAACAACTTTTTTCTTTCGCCACATACATCCCACGGCTAAATCTTCCAATTCCTCTTTAGCGGATAACCTAAGAGAAAATTGCACTTTCTAAAAATTTTAATCCTATAGACGCCGACACGCTCTCCTCTATGAAACATTATATTACCTTGATCGTGTCCTTTATTTGTCTTTTCACATAAATTCACGTTTGCCGTGCCTACCTATATATATATATATATATATATATATATATATATATATATATATATATATATATATATATATATATATATATGTGTATATATATATATATATATATATATATATAAAACATATATACACATCTACACGCCTATTCCTATATCTCGGAATAAGCTATTTTAATATATATATATATATATATATATATATATATATATATATATATATATATATATATATATATATTTAATATCATAATTTTATTATAAATTTACAAACGTGTTAATGCAGGATGTGCGGTCACTATATATATATATATATATATATATATATATATATATATATATATATATATATATATATATATATATATATGTGTGTGTGTGTGTGTGTGTAACAACGTGTAATATATTAAAACACATTTTTAAGTTTCCTGAATTATTTCAACGAGGTTTTTTTTTTAAAAAAAAAATGTACTTAATTACTACATCCGAGACTGAATGCAAAACTGATTATTTTAAAATAACCGTTAATGAAGAAAGTAACGAAAAATACACTTCAAAGTTTGTCCGGGAACATAATTTTAAAATAACGTCCGTTTCGATACAAATAAATAAATAAATGAATAAACAAATAATAATCTAAAGTGAAAATTTTCAATTTAATTCGCGTATTTATATAATAGAACATAGGCGTTAATCGATAAAATTTCATTTACGTACAAATATGTTACATGTGTTTTTTATTTTTTCACACTTATACCAAACATCTTCGTTTGAATAAACCGACTTATCCTAAATATATAACAAATATTCCTTATTAAACATATCGATCGTGTGTACATATATATATATATATATATAAAATTATGATAAATTCGATTCAACGACAGAGAAATAAAAAATTAAACCATCATCCAAATTTTGAATCTATATTTTAAGAAATATCGCTTATGCCGTGCTGACGTACGCAGTGAACTCTCAAATTAGAATTTCGAGTATATTTCTTTCCGCAATATCGACACTGAAATCTAGGTCCGAGAGAGCAGTGATACTTTAAGTGGTATTTTAAGTAAGATTCTTTCTTGTATACTCTACCGCAACCTCTGCTCGGACATTTAAAACCACCTAAACACACGCGCATTAATGTAATAATCGTAATCATGAGAATAATTTTAACAAACGCAATTGTGAAATAATTAATAATATAACGTTTTTATAGTCGGCGTAATTTCTCCAGTGTGTATTAAACGTATGCAAATAGAAAATAACGATATTCGTCTAATTACCATATATATATGTGTGTGTGTGAAATTATTAAAGAAAAATTAATAAATAAAGCGAGAAATGAAAGCAATTGTGTTAGTTGGCTAATTTATTAATAAAATACAATATATAATAAACCGACAATAATTAGAGTTCAATCAATCACCGTAGTTATCGAAAAATCATTTTACGTGCAATACAAGTGAATTCTGAGTTATCTTTACACAAATTATATTACAAAATGTATATCAGCTGTTAATTTTTAAACTACTATTGCTGGGTTATATTTTTAAAAACGTATATTTTCTATTTATATATATACGTGTGTGTGTTTACATTTTAATAATTTTTTAACTGCATTAAAAAGGATGATTTTATAAAACTAACGTAAAGTTAAAAAAAATATATATATATCCCTATAAAATATAATAAGCGAAGAAGTATCTATCAATTTATATATTTTATCCGCGTTGAATTTCGATATTTATTTATATTTATATAACGAATCAGAAAGACTACGACAATTTAATTCATTAAATAATTACAAGATCTAACTTAGGCAATCAACATCGAAGAATTTTATATAATACAATATAGGGGGGGGGGTAGTAATGCGTACGTATGGTGAAAATTGTAAAAATATATAAATGTCTAATTTATTAAATGCACGTCGAGAAGTGAAAAGCTTGGGCAGATAAAAAAAAAATAAAATAAAAAAATTGTAATTAATTATTTCGAACGTAAATGTGCATGTATACAAATGACGTATTGGCGCGCGCTTTAGAGCGTGTGCGAGTGAATGAAGTGCGAAATGTACGTTATGTGTGTATGTGGAAGTGTGTGAATAGGAGTGAATGTATTACGTTCGAATGTAATTTTCGGTTTTATGCTATACGTAATAATTTTCAAATATATGTAAAAAGATCAATAGTTTCAGTAACAAAGTAACGGTAGTTACTAATTTTTTTTTCGATATATTTATTATAAAATACAATAATACGTTTAAAACCAATCACACACACTCACACCCCATTCTTTACATGTTAGAGGTAATATATGTTCCGTCAAGCTTACGTTTGACACCTACTCAATATTACAATACGTACATCTAAAATGTTATTACATATATACATCGTTAACTTTATGTTTTTTTCATAAACTTATGTTTTCTTACGATAATGACATATCGACACTTACGTTTACACAACTTAAAATATTTTTTACAATCTTTTTCCGTCGTCAAGCTATATGCTTGTCGACAGATTTACTTTATTTAGAGTTACAACTTATATTCTATTTATTTATTATCTTTTATATATGATTCACACTCTTAATGTCACATTTTCCTTCTCCCCTATTTGTCCATGTTCGTACGGTTCTTTGTTTCTCCTACTCACTCATAAGCTGAAAGTGTCTATCCATTTTCTCCTGTAACTTTTTTCACATTCGCACTCTCACATATTCCTCGTTGTTAAAATTTATTACATTTTGTCCGACGGATTTACACGTATTTATTCACATTCACCTCGCATTCAATCGGTGAAAATTTACAATTTATCTTATAATCTATTTATTTTATAATATCTTATTTTAGTAATATACAATTTGTCTTAATCTTATATTACACATGCGCGCACTTTTTTTTTATTCCTCAGTCACTCATACGTACACTCGCAATTACTCTCTCTTACATTTGTTTTCCTTATTTTAGTTTATCTCAGTTTGTCAGGATATCCTTTGTTTTTCTATTTATCTCTTTCGCGTTAAATTTCAATCTTTTCCTTTCTTCGCTGATTTAATTATGTACTAATGCGCTATTTTATTAATATTGTATATTGTCGTCTCGGTTTTTTTTTTTTTTTTTTTTTTTTTTTTTTTTTTTTTTTTGTCACTGCTGAGGAGCAATCACAACCCACTAACGTGTGTTGATAAATAGTTATTATATATCGATGTTACAATTGGTTAGGAATTTGTAAAGAAGGAGGAAAACACGGGAGTCATTAGAAAAAATTAAGGAAGTGATAGCGAAAGGAGGACGATAACCGATGAATATTAAGGAATTCAGGAGTGCGCGTTGGTCAGGTGTGTGAAAACTGCAATTGAGATGTGGTTTTCATCGGGGATAATTTGTGAATCGGCTGGATGGGAACAATATGGGGAACTGGAAATCCCAATACGAAACATGTGAGCCGGAAGACGATTGTGTCCAGAACGTAAAGATGGTTGTAATCAATTTTCGGAAGTTGAGGTGTATGTTGGATAAATTAAAGTACCAGGGGAGTAGGTAGCCAACCTGCTTATGTTTTGTTTTAAGCAGCCTAGTCTTTTCTCATTTCATATTTCAACCGGTATAGCGTTAAAAAATGTTGCCATTCTTACTACTACTACTAATAATAATAATTAATATTAATAACAAAAATAAAAATAGTAATAATAATAATGGATTATTATTAACCATGCGCAATTATGCGAGGAGCTGTCAATCTGGTATTCCGTTTAAAAAAAAAAAAAAAACGTTTACAATGTAGGACACGCTGAATTTTAATTATCCAAATTCATGAAAATGGATCCTCTTCGACCTCGATTAAAGGACGGTCATACGAAATCGTAACCTACACACGCGAAAAGAAAAATTAATAATAATATCGCGATAAATATTGCAATATAGTCGATAATAATTATAATATTAAGACTAATATGAAGAAGAAAAAGTATAAAAGGAAAGGATTGCGGAGAATAGAAAACGGTTCAACGACACAACGATAAATCCGATTACCAATATAAGAAAAATTTACTAGGAATTTTTTCCGTTCTCGTAAAATATGATGGTATAAATTTTACGTAAAAATTTCGAAAATCAGATCGGTAGATAAACGCGTAAAATTGTAAATAATTTTTTTAATTTTGATCAAACCTCTCATTTAATTTATCTTTCTTACGGTCATCATCGTGATCCCTTTATTATTGCTATTAATAATAAGCGTCTTCCCAAAAGTCGATCATAAAGTAATAAATTAAGTAACTTTTTAAAATTGCGAATCTTAAATATAACCCGGTTATCGTAACGTTTAGCAAAAAACTAAGTCAGAAAGAACATCCAAAGTAAAAGTACTTATGTGACCAAATATGAGCCTACATATATAACAGTTTGCCTAAGAAACTTCTATATTTCCTTAATTCAAGTATGTAGGAAAGCACGTTCATTAGTACGTAGATATGCAATCGTTTGTTCGGAATAAGACGGACACGTTATGTGTACAATGTACAGGAACACAAAAAAAAACCACAGTCAACGCTTTATATCAGCAATACTGGGAGAACCAGTGCGCTCACACACATCTTTTTCAAATCAAACCAATCTTAGAAAACCACAGAACAAAATAAAAGACGCGACGAAGTAGCTATAACTAGATTACGAATAGGCCACACCCTACTTACATCGCAATACCTACTGAACAATACACCTGCTCCAAAATGCCCAACATATAATACCCCGACAACAATACATACTGCTGGAATGTGCAAAATATGCAAACCATCGAAACCATTACAATATATCAACCAGTTCACTAGGAGAAGTACTACAGGATGACCCTCAAAAAATAGATACATTATTAAAATTTCTTGCAGAAACCGGATTAATCAATGCCGTATAACCCTATCCTTAGATGCAAATGATCTTGGTAATCGAGCGTCTGTAAATAAAATAAAATAAAATGAAAAAAAAAACATGTCCAAATTGTTTATACTTATTCGATAATCCACGCGCTTAAATTATTCCAGATTGTTCGACCTTTTATGGAAATAAGTTTTCATTGTTTATAGCACCGTCACAAGTGATCGCTATTTTGTTCATTTATTATATTTTATAATTGTTCTTGATTGTGATTATATATGTATATTTATATATATATATAAGTTCATTATATCACGATCGGTATAGAATATTTATGTATGAACATGGATGACCATAAGTTAGTTTATCTCATTATTTACTCGCGAGTACTACTCATTGCGGGATAATTTTCAACGATTTTGATTTAATTCGATTCGATTCGATTTTAGAAGGTGCATGTCTATTCCAACTTGCGCCATACAGCGCTTTGTCTATGACTTGGCGATAATAACGTAAAAGGAACTCGTAATTAATGAGTGTTAGTGTAACGATGTTACAGTGGACGCAGAAAAGTAGGGAACGCTCACATCCAGCAATGGATTTATGTAGGCGTATCATGATCGTTCATATATATATCTCATATTCAAAAAGTATAATTCCGTTTATAAAATAAATAATAACAATAAATTACTTAGATACGACGCTTTTCAAGCAACTAATCGTAAAATAATTTATATTCGTACGTGTTATAAAAACAAAATTAAATATTAAACAATCGCTAGGGTATAAAAAATTAATCGTACAACTGTACATATTTTTAAAAAATAATTATCATAATAATATTTAAAAAATAATAAAACGCGTACAGAATATTTAACTAATTTCTATTATTTTATATAGATACATAAATATTTCGTTTATATAAATAAATCGCGTTGACTATATTGGTTAAGAATAAACGAAATTAAATTTTCTCAGTTTAATTAACAGACCAAAATTTAGGCGAAATATTAATTCCGTTTAATAGTAATCCTTGACGAGGAATTTTCTTTTTCAGTAGGATGGCAAAAATGTTACAAAATATAAGTTATAAGTATTTTAGTTTTATTATTAAAATAATTTTAGTTTTATTATTAAAATATTAATAGATTCACCTCGTGCTTCCTATATATTTCACGCACGTATATAACTTCTTCTTCGATGAACAAAAATAAACAAACAAACATGCAGTAGACTAATTTATCCGTCCTCCATTAACCTATATAATGATTATGAAAATAATAAACATAATAATACCAACAATAATAATATTATAAAGAACTTTATTCCTTTTTAATAAATGATAATAATAAAATATATATTAAAATTATTAACGATTATCGTGCAATCGATACAAATTAAAACAACGATGATAATACATACACTTTACGAACGATAGTAATATTAATATTAACATTTTTAGATCGTTCCTTCAACAACTTAAAATCTAACACCTCTGCCGATCGTCGTGATTTAAAATTTATTAAACTTTGCCGAGTTTTTGGTGTGTCATTAGTTTAAAATTAAAAATAGAAAAATTAAATACGTAAAATTATTAACACGAAAACACGATAATCGATAATAAAATTCGACATTCTTCGGCGATAATCCAATGAACTAGGAGGAAATCGAGAATTAGCGTATAAAAGCAAAAAGAAAATAATATCTAATCAAATCGGACTATAAATTTATAATTAAATTTTAACTAATACGTCCGATTTCCTATTAATAAAAATAAACACAAAAAAAATATTATTACTATTATTATCATCATCATCGCCGCCTTAACGCTTTAGCGTCTATTTTAAAAGACGACCGTGTACTAGTAAACAATGACTTTTTAACGTGGATCGATGTCTGAGTTTCCGTCCGCATATGTCGCAGGTAAATTGAGGTTCGACTCCGCATTCGTATCTTAAATGTCGCCTCAAATGATGTTCGTATTTATAACTGCGACCGCATTCGTTCGGACAGAACGCGTAATAACTGGTCGACGAATATAAAACTGTAAACAAACAAACCATACACGCACACACACGTATCGATCGATTATAAATACGAACAAATCGCTATAATAATAATAATAATAATAATATAAAATTAATCAACGATCACGATCAATCGATAATAATAAATAATAGATAATAATATTAATAAAGCGTTAAATTATTTATTAAATCAATCATTATTGTTTATTAATATACACTCGGAGGTCTCATCGATCACCCACCCTACGGAGTTTGTTCGTTTGTTAAATATTCGTTTATTTCGTAATCAGCGTTTATCGTGGATCGATTATAGGAAATATTTCTATTTTCATCGTTTCTACACTATATTCCCCTATAAAGTCCCGCCATCGACAGTCCTAAACAAAGGCTTCAAATACTTCTTTCGTCACAACTGACAACGGATGTGAAACACATAATAACTTGTTTCTTGCTATCAAACCCAATGTGAAACAACCTGCCAATTACCGTTCCTCAACTATATAGCACTCAGCAGCCTTCATATCACTTTCCCACGACCATCTACTCCAAACCCATCCGCTTTTCGAATCTTTTGTTTACCCACAAACCCAATCTTGTTTACCGTAATTTACTATACTGTCCTAAGCTTCACCCTTTCCGACATCGTATTCATCCGCGTACCCGATGTAGTTTCTTCTCCGACAGTTCTTATAATAACTATAATAATAATAATAATAAAAATAGAAATAAAAAATTTGATTTAATACGATTTGATTATCATTATCATCATCATCACGATACGCAATATAAAACATCATAACAATTAGTATAACAAATAATAAGAAGAAATTAAGAAACTTGACTCTGAGTACTAAAATATCTACACCTTTGGCTGTCCTTTATGTGAACGTTTTAGTCAAACAAGTATCGAATTATCTCACAATTTGACAGGTAGAATTGGTTTTCTTTCCTATAGGGTCCGTCTCTAGGGTCAATCACTCTCTCTCTGTGTGTGCGCGCGCGCGCGTGTGTGTGTGTGTGTACTTTCAATATATATATTTATTCATCAAAGTAGATTATCACATTTAAGGTTGTTGTCAAGTTATGTAAAACCATTTTCTATCCAAATTACAAATTGAATAATGCAAAATTGTTGAAAAACATATATACGTACACACACACACACATATGCATATATATATATATATATATATATATATATATATATATATATATATATAGATAGATAGATAGATAGATAGATAGATAGATACAGGTCAAGTCTCATTACAAATTTTATTTCGAGTAATGATGTTAATTTATATATATATATATATATATATATATATATATATATATATATATATATATATATATAAAATGTCGGTATATATATATATATAAAATATATACATCATCATTTAGTCGTAACTCCACGTAGGAGTATCATGATCAAGGTAACAGTTTCATTATTTTCTGCCTCCATCCTGGACGATCTTCGGCATCATGAACGCATTTTGAAAATGACATCCGAGCTGCAGCAGTCACTGCATCTGTCCATTTAATTGGTACTCTACCTTTTGGCCGCACGCCATTCATTCTTCCGATAACTATTGTTCTTTCGATTCCGTCATGTTTTCGTATGATATGACCAAAAAATCTCATAATACGTGCGAGAACTTCTGTTGTTAATCTGCGGGTTGGACGAATTTCTTCCAAAATAGACGTATTAGTACGCTTTTCCATCCACGAAACTCGAAGGAGCCGCCTCCAGCACCATATTTCGAAACTATATTTATGCGAGTTTGTTCGGACTTTCTGATCGTCCACGTTTCTGAACCATATAGAAATATTGAAAAAACCAGAGTGCGTACAAGTTGAATTTTTGTATTTTTCGTAACAGAGGAATCTTTCCATATCCGTGTTAGTTTAACCATCGCACTCCGTGCTAGTTGAATTCTTCTCTTGATCTCACCTTCAGATCCGCCTTTACTTTCCAACAAGGATCCCAAATAAACGAAATTTTCTACCGTTTCATAACCAGGAATGGTTTTATATTTTTCCTTTATTGTATTCTTCCGATCAATTACCATTAACTTAGTTTTTCCATTATTTATTTGTAGACCATAGCATTTACTTATATCTTCTAATTTCTTCAACAATCTTTGCATTTTTTCCATGTTAGGTGCTATCAATGCTATATAGTCAGCAAACCGTAAGTTTGTAACTTTCTGTCCTCCGATAGAAACGCCTTCATCCCAATCCTCTAAAACTTTTCTCATTATATGTTCTCCGTATAAATTAAACAATATGGGTGAAAGTACACATCCTTGTTTTACACCTTTCTTTACAGTAAATTCTTCGGACTGTGTACCGAGCTCTAGCTTTATGATATTTTGGTTGTGCTCATATAGTTTTTGAATCAGATGTACAATGTGTTTTGAGGCACCCATCTCCATCAATATTTCCCAGAGTTTGCTCCAGATTACATTATCGAAAGCCTTCCGATAATCAATGAAACACAGCACTATAGGCACATTGTACTCTCTTGATTTCTCTATTAATTGTCTCATATTTAGGATCTGTTCCCGTTCGTCCTTTAACGATTCCAGCTTGTTCTTTGGCAATTTGTTCGCTCATTTTTCCGCGGATACGATTGTTAAGAATTCGTAACATTACTTTACTAGCGTGCGGCAATAGAGAAATGGTTCGATAATTATCACATTTAGTTCTCTTTCCTTTCTTATATAGAGGAATATACATAGATTTACACCATTCATGTGGCCATTCTGTAGTTTTCCATATGGTGTTACATATAGAATGCAGCATCTGCACGCCTACTTCTCCAGTATTTTTTAGGACTTCTGCTGGTATTCCATCAACGCCCACAGCTTTATTGTTTTTTAAATAATTAATAGCTTCTATGACTTCGCTTTTTAGTATGTCTTGTTCTATTTCTAATTCTGTCAGCGATTGTGAGATTGCCAGTGTTCGTTCATCATCATGATAATATAAAGATCGGCAATAATTTCTCCATACTTCCGCTACATCTTTCTTTTCTTTTCTAATAATACCTTTTTCATCTTCAATCATCCAATTCCTAGTTTGAAAATCAGGTGATAATAGTTTTACTTTTTTGTACAAATCCTTTGGTTCCACATTCTCCGCGTGGGATTGGATTTCTTTACATATATTTTTGATGT
Source organism: Coronaproctus castanopsis (assembly GCA_032883995.1). Lineage (NCBI taxonomy): Eukaryota > Metazoa > Arthropoda > Insecta > Hemiptera > Monophlebidae > Coronaproctus > Coronaproctus castanopsis. Next base: position 258,321,646 of record CM065052.1, on the reverse strand, counting down.
ACGTATTTTTATCATTTTTACAACTTTTTGAAATTTGTCGATTTATTAATTTTGTTATATCTGCGTTGTACTGTCCATTTTCCTTCATTTCTCTTCGGTTGTTAATAAGTTTCATAGTTTCTTCAGACAGCCATGGTTTTTTATTCAATGATTGCTGATTCTGTCTTTGTGTTTCCTTATATGTCTTCTTTATGATATTTTTCATTTTATCCCACTGTTGTTGTGCTGATAAGTTTACTGCGTTCGTAATTGTTCTTGTTTCAAGTGCTGTTACAAAGGCTTTGGGATCATTGATCACCAATTTCTGTGCTTGCTGCTGCTTCCTAGGAGCTTTCAGTTTTCCCTGTATTTCCATTATTATTAATCTATGGTCAGAACCGCACTCAGCTCCAGGTCGAACAATAACATTCTTACAACATGACTTCCATCTATTTGAGATCATGAAATAATCTATTTGATTTCTATGCCGATTTCCAGGGGAGATCCATGTGTTCAATCTTCTATGGTGATGTTGGAAGATCGTATTCGCTATCATCAGTTAATTTTCAATTGCAAATTCTATGAGGCGCTCACCCCTTTCATTACGTGTTCCCACTCCAAATTTTCCGACTACATGTTTTAAATGTTTGTCTGCACATGTTGCTCCAACCTTTGCATTTAGATCGCCCATCACAATTACCATTTCATTTCTCGGTATTCTATTGATTTCTTCTTGAACATCGGTATAGAACTTTTCTACCTTCTCATCTTTCGAAACATTTGTTGGAGCATACACCTGTATTAAATTGACTACTATTGGTCTTGTATTTATTCTTAGTGCGATTACTCGATCGCTTTTAGTTCTATACCCCGTAACTAAACTACACAGTCGTTTATTTACTAGTATTGCTACGCCATTTCTACTTTCGTTAACATTACTCGAACAAAATACGATATTATGAGTCGTTTCAAAATGACCAGTTTGACGATAATGTGTTTCGACAATTCCACATATATCTACTCCATATCTTTTTAATTCCATTTCCACCACAAGGAGTTTGCCTGGTTCTTGAAGACCTCTAACATTCCAAGTTCCCAAATTGAATTTTGCCTTTGTAAATCTCCCAGTCGCACATTTTCCATATGGAAGCTGGGAGTCTCTGTCCATATGGCCGGTCACATACTTTACATCCTGACCCCGGTATTCAGGACGCCGATTGCCCTTCGGATCGCATGGCGTGATATTTTTTATTGAATCGTCTGTCATCTTGATGTTCTTGGGAAAGTTACTCAGGTGGTTTCCCGTTGCCTGCCTGAGGATTTTCTGTCAGGGTTTACTCCCTTAGCCTTTGGGTAAACACCCTAACCGCAAGGCAGCGGTTTGTTACTGAGGAGGTAACATTTGTTAGGCTTTTACGGCGACCTAAACACGCCGAGGGAGAGACAGTCATAAGATTTGTGCAGACTTTTATTGGCCAGTTCCTCAAGCTGGCCATCTGCATCCTCGTGTCTCTTACCCTGTCGCTACTGGAATCACCTGCCTGAGGCTTTCCACCAGTAGCCGCTCTTGGTCCGCGACTGCTTATTTGACTAATGTCTTATTCGCAGCTAACCTACATATCTGTAGGCCGTTCCACTATCCGCCACCTGTGGACGCGCCCTATACCAGTTAGAGCTCTGGTCACCAGAAGGTACAAAGTACCCCCTATATATATATATATATATATATATATATATATATATATATATATATATATATATATATATATATATATATATATATATATGTGTGTTTACATATATATAAAAAATAGCGTGTTAATATCTAGGGTGTATTGTAGAAATTTATTATAAATAAGAAAAATAAAAATAAATAAAATAAGTTTTGGAAAATAATACAGGTTAGCGAAGGTTATAGGCTCGTGCGAGACATATTAGTGTAGATATATATATATATATATATATATATATATATATATATATATATATATATATCGGTAAAGTTACAAGTAGAACATAATAGTAATGATCAATCCCAGATTAACGGAGAAATTCCAGGAAACAAGTCGCACATTGAGCCAGCAACCGATAATCGCGTTTTATGTATATGTATGTATGTATGTATGTATATATGTATAAGATACACGTGCCGTATAAAGTTAAGCGTATATGTTTAATATTATAATCGGTATCGTTGTTAGGACGAGATCGTACCTTCGTCCGAGAAGTTTTAAATGGATCGAACTGCTCGTCCGTTACGAGATCGAGCGGAATAATAAAGAGAATAATTGCTTGTTTTAATTATAATAATTATCACATAATACATTCGTCCGCGATCAAATAAAATAAAAAAAATGAATTAAATTTGAAATAGTAAAAAATAATTCCGAACAGCTGAATACTATCTTACTGCGGAGATACAACCAGCGGAATATCGGATAAGTCACCACGATTTGAAAGCCGCCATCGATCTCACCGGTGGTACCACCAGGTTACGTTATTTTATATTTTATATTTTCTTTGTACGTCTTAATGAATTTTATGTATATATTTTGTGAATTATGTTATATGGAAATGTGAATAATTGTTAGTAAATTGTTTTTATGTTGAATCGTGTAAAATTAAAATAACCATCATAATAATTAAAATAAATAGTATTAAATTCGTAACGTACGCTAGTCATACCGTAGGGAAATTTGTTAGTTGTTGACTCCACGCCAAGAAGCTTAGTTTCCGGTGAATAAAATAAATAAATATTTTTTTTGCACAGTATTCTGTGCTGGCGACTGCGGCATTTCTTATTTAGCTTTATCTGGTACATTACCTGCCTACAAGTTCATAGCTCTACCAAAGAGAGGGTTTTGTGAGAACGTTGTAAATTGTCCGCAATCACAGAATATATGTACCTCGCTCCCTTAGGTGTAACGTAATAGCGTGGTGATCCTCAACTGGTTAATACGTTGTAAATTGGCCGACCACCCCGACGGGTTAGTACGTTATAATATATATATATATATATATATATATATATATATATATATATATATAAGAGATGATCATAACCGACTAATTAATAACGCCGTTTCTAAAAAACCGACTAACTATTCGATTTTTATTCAGTCAGATTTTTTAATTCTTTATTAGTGCAGTGTCAACACGGCATGGCAAATGAAAATATCCCTAAATGAAACAAGTAATATAATAAATAAGAGATATCTAATAAACTAAATATATTTATAATATATCTCAGTTGAAGGGTAACTAACAAATAAAATAGAATTGTTTGAAACTTTGTGTAACGAATCATGTAACTGGACAAATTTTGGAACCCCACTTAAAAAATTAAATATATTTTAATACATCGCGAATATGTGACATCGATGTCTTACAATATCAATAATTTATTCTAATAAAAATATAACTGAGAATCATCCGTTTCAAAATCCGACTAATTTTCAATCGGTTCTAGTGAAACCTACTAATATTGATATACATCAGCTGGTTTAATAAAATCTACTAATATAAGATAATCTAAAATTGTTTGAAATTTTGTGAAATAAATCATGTAATCGTACAAATTTTAGAACCCCCTTAATATACTTCATTTCAATCAAAAACCCAAATAACGGAGTAATAGAAAGATATTTAGTCGAAATGCGATTAAATTCAATCGGATTTACGTCATCCGATTTAAAAGTAGTCGATTTTTTATTCTAAAGCACATCACGTACTTCTTAGCGTACGATGCATAAATTAAATAAAACATTAAATTTACTTATATAGACAAAATAACATCTTTACAGGATTAAAAAAAAAAAATAATTAATCAATCGCTTAAATTAATTTCTTTTTTCCAGCTAAATTGCACCTACCTAATAACAGAGCTATTTAGAAACAAATTAAAAAAAAAAAAAACATTTTCAGAAAACGACTGATTTATTCGGTTATTTTAAAAAAAACTGAATTAGTCGGTTATTTATTAATTTAAAAAAAAAAAAAAAAAAACGGACTAGCCGCGATGGAAACTTTTTAATGGCACTCGATGAATTTTATTTGGAACTTATTTAGATAATCCCGGTTGAAGTTTGAAGTTCGTTTTTTATCGCAGGACGTACTAAGAAATATTCCGGGCAACCTGATCATCTTAACAGGATCGATTTGAAAACGGAGCGAACAGCCCACGAGATAAGTAAATACGACTACAATTAATCAACGGATCCATCCATCCACCATCCATCAACCAATCAATCCATCAAGCAATCAATTCAGAATAAGACTATGCGTGTTAACGTAATGAATTTTCAAGTTCGATCAATGACAGAACTTTCTTCCGCAAATGTGGCAGGAAAATTTTGGTTCGACTCCGCATTCGTACTTGATGTGACGCGTTAATGAGTAATCACATTTATAACTGCGGCCGCATCCGTTCGGACACAGTACATAACCCATAGGCTGAATCGCTGAATAAATAGATTAAATTAAAAAAATAAATAACGACATTTTTTACTTCTATATTTACTATATTTATATTATTTACTTGTACACACCTTATTATACACCATATTTAATTTATAAATAACTTCGACAAAACCGTTATTTGCTTTGCTCTAAAGTTGCTATGCCAGAATCCATGTTTCCATAAAAATGAACATATGACACTGCACTCATATCCCATTTTCACGAACAATACACTATATATATATATATATATATATATATATATATATATATATATATATATATATACGCACAATTACACTGAAATCTTTTTAAGATTTCATGCTTATAGGTTGTCAAGTACATATTTGAGCACGCCCACCGGGATATTCATCAGTTTTATAAACCAAAATATGCAAAGTATATGTTTCAACATAGGATTCTTATTGCCCAAATCTGATAATGATGGGTACTTGCACGTTTCCCATTCAATTAAAAAGTAATTGTTATATATATATATCCAAAGAAGTCTTCAACATTCTCATGCGAATCATTCTCTAAATTCAACAGATAAAAACATAATACATTTTTTTCCTTAGTTTCAATATTTAGTCGTATATAATAAAAAACATAAATATATCCCTCCAATATTGTCGAACGGAAAAAATTCATTATATTTTCGATAATTACGAGAAATGTTTTTATTAAAATCTGAAAAAATAACGAATAAAATGAATCACGAGCCGAAACGTCTATTAATTTATCATTATTATTATCTTATTATTAATATTATTCGTAATGTATTTCTATAGTTCTTCATAGGCGATACATGTGTTTAGTTTAAAAATTAAATAAAATAAAAATACTTTTTCCCCCTAATATATATATACACATATATATATATATATATATATATATATATATATATATATATATATATATATATATATATATTGCGACACGATATAATAGGTATTTTTATTTTATTTAATTTTTAAATTATTATTATTAATTATATATAATTACTTAGGGAATACATTTGTGCACCATCACATAGTGAGTTCGTAACGATCTTCGTTGTTTAAATTTTCTGCCGCATATCGAACAGCCGAATTTCGGCTCTATGCCGCACTCTTCTCTAAAGTGACGAGTTAAATCTCGTCGATATTTATAGCTTCTACCGCATCCGTTCGGACATGTTAAACCGCGGCTCCATAGAATTTCTAAACAACCAAACGAAAATTTTCTATACCCATATTTTTTTGTGTTTTTGGTTTTCTTCGAAAATTCGATTTCGAAATTTACACGCATACCACCATTTAGACGATACACGTTTTCATACATAAATATTAAAAACGAAAATCTCGTATATTAATTAATAAATAATTTCTCGTCTTAGGGAAACCCTTAAAGTTATCCGAATTAATTTTTTTTTTTACGAGTATTTAATGCCTCGTGGCTATTACTCGATGTATACATAATCGTTAATTCTAAGAACTGGATGATGTTAATAATGTTAGTCTCGATGAGAAAGTCTGTAAGAATTTCCAGTTTGTAGACGTCCGGGATAGCTGAGCTTATCTCCTTAGTACGATATATTGAGCGTGTTTTTTGCAAGCCTTCAGTATATGATGTACCGGGTTAATGGTGCTTGGCATTCATCGCATATACAGATGGTGACCGGTTACCAAGTAAGTACGAGTGGGTGATTAGTGTATGTCCAAGATACAACCGTTTTTTCTAATCTAGGTAGACCGATTTTGTAAATGCGTTTTGTGTCCATACTATCAGGTCTTTTCTGATGCATCCTAAAATACTAGGTTGACCATGGAAGGATCGCCTCCACGATCGTAGTATGTTCTATAATAAGTACCCATCGAGTTTAATAGGATAAGAAAGGAACGGAACCAAAATTTAACCTAAACTACCTATATATACGAGGAAAAGAAAATTTAAATAATTTAATTTCGATATAAACGTAATTTAAAATCTGATTTTAAAAATACAAAAATAACGTACCGGTGTCACCTCAGCCCGAGAGCTCAAGACAGATGGATATAGTTGCAATTAAAGAGTATGACGAAAAAAGAAGCAGATGAAAAACAACGCGTGAAAAATAAAAATAAAAATAAAAAAAGTAAGAAAAACTAACGACTTCGAAGATTATCGATACATCAGTAATCAATTGCAGATTAGATAGTGAGGAAGAAATCGGAATCCGATGTGGAATAGCGAAAAATGTATTCAGAAGTCTCAGCAATGTATTTCTGTGAACACATCACGTTGCACTATACCGCAACAGCAGAATGACGTTCGCAACATACGCGTGTAAAAATCACACTTCCTCGATCGCACACCAAACCTTATAAACTACGTGTTAAGAAAAAATTGAAGACTTAAAGACAGCAGCAGCTGCAATTACGAGGCAGCTTCCTAAACAACGGGTAATATCCTAAATAAGTGTAGCGTCTGCGGGCGGATGGCAGAAATTCAGAGACCTGTTTCGAGTACTACAGCCAAGGAATGGATAAAAACCTGGACATAGAATTTTTTGGAAAATAGCTCCAAGACGCACGCTTAATAATTAATAATAATAATAATAATTCGATACGTTCGTCGCATCACTAGTATTAAGCGTGCTTTCGATCTAGCATACTCCTACGTATGTACGTTATAAAATTTCAATACAAAAAATTATAAATTTTATACGGGCGTTTATTATGCGAAGCCGCTTCTTAGGTGAACTGTACAGATTCGGCGTATTTATTAAAATATTTTTAAAATTTAGACATTTCACGTCGTCCCGAAAATGAAAAGTTTCGTTAGCGTTAAAATTTCGGACATCGCGAGTGAAAGAGTTCACGAATTTCGATACGTTCGGAATTGTGTCCGACTTTGGATGCTCGGCAAATTATTGGACCAGCTAATCAGTTTATCCGCATGACGGAATTGTTGGTTTACGGGGCTACTGACATCTACTACGGGAACGATATTACACGGATAAGTTTTTATTTGAAAATTTTCGATACAATTTCAAATCGAAAAGTTTATGTCGAAAGAAAAAATCATTTTTTAAATTTAATACATTATATATATATATATATATATATATATATATATATATATATATATATATATATATATATAGATATAGATATATATTTATCAAAACAAAATAAAATCGAAGTTAATCACTAAAAAATTTTATTACATAAACACAAATACGAACACGAAGCTTTTCGACTATGAAATTTTCAAGCTATTTTTTGTTTTGCTAAATTCATAAAATCACTACTCTCCAATACATCAATATTATATATATATATATATATATATATATATATATATATATATATATGTATGTATATATATATATATGTAGATAGATAGATAGATAGATAAATAATAATATCAGTGATTTTAACGGAGATGTAAGATGCAGTTCGAAAAATTGTTAATTATTATTATTATTATTAAAATAGCCGTTTCGATGTATTAAAAAAAAATGTACTTTCGTATACATATTTACGTAAACTTGTGTAAATGTAACAATTTGTATTTTTATAACATTAAAACGATCGATTTAAAAAATAAAACAGCTACTAACTACAACATTCTAATCGATCTCTATCATGTTTTATATTCCCATATTCGCCTATGCCAGACTCTACAGAAATCAGTGTAGAAAAGTTCCCATTTAGATCCGCAGTGAATTACGCAGATTCCAACAGAATTAAGAATTTCATTTTATGTACTGACTCGCTTTCAGCATTAAGAACTCTATTAAATAATGAAAATTTGCATCCAATAGCCAACGAAATAAAACTCATGTTACAAACTGCATCTAAGAACACAATACTTTTGTGGATACACTGCAATATATATGGTAATTCAATAGCCGACGTATCAGCAAGAACAGCCGTTTCGCATCCGCTTCTAAATATCCGTGTACCGATAGCTGACTTTAAAGAATACTTAAAGCATCATTTCGAATCGACATGGAATAGTAACTGGCAGAAAATATCTACGGTGAATAAACTACGATCGATAAAATTATCTTCAAAACAGTGGCACTCAGCACATCGTAGTAGCATAATGGAAGAGGTAGTATTATGTCAATTATAGGACACACAAAATTAACGCATATTCATCTATTAGAAAAAAGTACGCCGCCAACGTGTCAACAATGTTGTTGTCAGTTGACCGTCGAGCATCTATTGGTAGACTGTCCAATTTACGATAAATACCGAAAACAGTACGGGATCGCATCGCTCGACTTGCAAAGTTTGCTGAGGGATAACATGGATATCATTAATAGAGTTTTCGAATTTTTAAAATGTATCAAATTAACGAATTTGTTATAATTATCTTAATACCTTTGTTGTAAACAGTTAATATCTTCGTTATAATTATCTAATACCTTAATCTTTGTTGTAATTATTTTAGTTCCGTGCCTCTAGCTATAATTGTGGTACACGGCACGTAAATTAAAAAAAAAAAAACATACACATACTCACACACACACACACACATATATATAAATCGTTGTGAGTGAAGATACAACCATTTTATTATATTCATTCATTTATATATATATATAACACACACACATATATATATATAAATCGTTGTGAGTGAAGATACAACCATTTTATTATATTCATTCATTTATATATATATATATATATATATATATATATATATATATATATATATATAAAATTAACCTCAAAAATCGAACAAACATTAGGACGACTACATCTTACGACAATACTACGTTATTATTATATTCAAATTATTCGACCGCAGAGTGGGGACGTAATAAATATAAATAATAATGTCAATAAATATTATTACATTTTTAAAGTCCCATATACGTTATATAAATAATATCCATAAATATTTTATTAACTATTTAAAGTCCCGGGTGGTAAGACTAAATTATAATTTCAAGATAATATCGTACAAAAAAGGCTAAGCATTCTAGGCGGCGTTAAATAATTAAATAAAATATCGGGCCGACGAACGATTAATTTCATATAACGAGAACGGGAACACGTGCAACGGATTAGAACGATATTAATTACTGCGTAATTCAATGCACAAAACTTAAAAATATACAAATAGTTCCGCTACTTAATAAAACAATTTAAATATATATATATGAAAATAATAAATATATCGACGATACCGTAGAAATGTTACAGTTAACGAAATAAATACCTAAACAAATAAATACACGAATAAAAGGAAATCAATTAAATACATTAGTAAAAGAACGATTAACGGAATATTGAACATATCGCGTCAATTATATAGTAATATATGTATTATACGTGAGTTAAAATCGATATAATATTAATAAATTAATTATACAGATTAGAGTAATCGATTTAATTTATTTCTCGAAATCTTAGAAAAATCGTCGTGAAATTGATTAATACTGAACCGGAGGAAGTGAACTAGTAACAACCGATAGCGTTTGCTTAAAAAAGAAATTATTTATATCAGATAACCGTGTACTAAGATACAATGAGTTTTTAAATTGTTCCGATGACAAAATTTTCGACCGCATATCGAACAAGAAAATCTGGGGTCGACACCGCATTCGTAATTCAAATGTCGTCTCAAATGTTTTTTCCCTTTGTAACTGCGACCACAATTATTCGGGCAAAACAAGTACGGTATTTGCGTGGTAGAACTGGTAGTGCTAATAGACGTCGCCACCAATACTGAAAATAAAATTTATATAAATGAAATGAACGTTATCATAAATTCCTTACAGGCGTTTATCATGTTTTATTATATATATATATATATATATATATATATATATATATATATATATATATATATATATATATTCGGTGCGTAATTTACTTTGCCACCGACGGGTTTCAAAATACAATTACCCCCGACTCTCCGCAATATTCGCAGGATTATTATTATATAAAATAAAATAACATTTAAAATAAATCAATGTAAACTCTTAACCGACCTCATTACCGTGTTTGCATAGACTTCCTATTCGCGTTGTAATTCTTTACCACAAAATTGAGTTGGAATTAAAACAAGGACAAAAAAGTCTCGCGCCCATTTTTATTAATTGAACATTTTTTTTATTAGTTCACAAAAAATAAATGTTATATTTTTCCTCGATTGTTTTCAATAGTAATGCTCCCCGGGAAAAAAATTAAATTCATTTAGAATTTATTATCCTAACACAATACACAATCGTGCGAATCATTAAAAAAAAACCTGCGAATTGAAGACAGTTATATATTACAAACTGAGACGAGAAAAGACAACATAAATTTTTAAAATGTTGGCTTTCCAATACTCCAATGAACACAGAATAATTTATGAACCGAAATATATATATATGTGTATTTCTTTATTATCCTTTTTTACAATTATTAATACTGTTATAACTGTCATTATTATTATTATATAATTATACCTATTCCAACGGATTTGAAGCCAGACAAGAAACACAAAGGAACTAAACAGTAAAAAAACGTTTCGAAAATGGAATTTTAAATAAATATTTAAAAAAATAAAATTAAGAAAATACATAGGCAAAAAATTTATAAGCGCTTGAAACGTACGCACATCGTCCGATGTTGAAAATAACGTACAACCGACCGAGATCATATAATAAAGTTTCAAGTGTTTGGCCTCGAATACGCCGCAAAACCGAGTTGTAAAACATAATTCACTCTAGAAATCTCCAGTATCTCGGCCACACACCCAGACATTCAGAAGAGTACCGCCTATTGCCACGTATTCTAAATAGTAATATAGTTGCTAGAAAGATATCGCGAATAGCCGATATGATAAGAAGTAGCTACATTACAGTAATGAACATGATGGACATATAACAAAGGAAAAGGCTTAAAACATTATGCAATTAATAACAGTATATATATATATATATATATATATATATATATATATATATATATATATATATATATATATATATATATATATATATTACATTTATATACATGTATTTTAATTGAGTACATAAGTACTTCTATATACTTACATACGTATAGCAAATAAAATTGTAGTTAAATAAATCAAAAACTTATATATATATATATACATATGTATATATTGAAAAACAATTGAATTAACATAACAGATCACAAGTTAGGTTAAAATTAATCTTAATGATTATATTTGTGCATTAAACATTTTCATGTAATTGATAACCGTTCAAGTGCATATATACACGTAGATAGATACATACAAACACACACACACACATATATATAAAATAATTTAATTGCGTGCATAAGTACTTCTACATATTTACATACACGTACAGACCAATAAAATTATAGTTAAATATATTATATTTTATATATATATATATATACATGCATATGCGTGTGTTTATATATATGTATACGTAAAATATGAAAAACTAAATATAATAGAACACGAACTATGTTATAATGATTACCCAGTGCATATATCCACATTTATATATCACGTAATCCATAACCGTATAAATGTAAACGTACATACATGCACACACAAACACAATTATATATATATATATATATATAATAATAATTTAATATTAAAAACAATTGATTTAATATAATAGAATGGGAACTATATTAAAACTAATCTTTATGATTATATAGCGCATATATATATATATATATATATATATATATACGTTTGTACATTAAAAATTTTATAACCAATTTTAAGTTTCCATATAATAATTTCGAATATTTTAAATATATATATATATATATATATATAAATATATATATATATATATATATATATATATATATATATATAAATATTATATACATTAGATAACCCATCTGTGTACTAGGCCGCAGTGATTTTTCATATGCGCACGATGACGAAATTTTCTGCCGCATAACGGGCAACTGAATTTCGGATCTACGCCGCATTCGTAATCCAAATGTCGTTTCAAATGTTTCGGATATTTGTAGCGTCGACCGCAATTGTTCGGACACGCGATATGCATTATTTGAAATTTACCTAAACCGATAATATTATATTAATCAATATATATATATATATATATATTTAGTATTTCTTTTTATCATATGGATATTTACATTTAAATCGAACGAGAAAGCTAATCCCATAGCAGATTACCTATTTAAAATGTCATTACCCTTTCTCTTGACAAACACAGTGATAAACCTCGTCAGGTAGTTTCCCCAATTACAAAATGAAGATACCTAACCTATTTGGTTAGTTCAGGATTTAAAAGACCGCCCGCCTTAAAGGTCTTTCAACCAATCGCTTAATCACCTAATGTTTCAGTAATAGCGTAAGGATATAGCATTAAGAATATTACTAAGTGAATTCGAGTAGGAAAACAACAAAAAATCGATAGGAAATCGATTGTGTTGAAAGTCAAAACAAAAAAAATCAAAATATTCGCTCCTTTAAACCAATTCGTCTACACTTACATACACAAATTCGCATCACGAACAAGTGATTATAATATCGTCGTAATTAAACGTAATATAAATTTGAATTCCTCCGATTAACTGGGGCATCGCGTTGAAATTTAGATACGAGCAATACGTTACTTCATTATCGGTGTGATGAATTCTACGTCGTGTAAATTCGAAACATCAAAAAATTCGCCCGATAATTCCAAAAATTAAAACAAAATTATTAAGATACATACAAATACACTAGAGAGATAATACATTGTATTAGTTAATGTGGAGGCGGCGTACTAGAGTGCTCGATTGTCAACTCGACGCTCGACGGTTCGAAACAAACTCGTGACGAAGAAAGTTTTTCATCATTATGTAAATCCTAATTATCACGGAGAAAGCAGTGGCACTCCACTACGTATAACATCAGGCTAGTCCATTTTGTACGTAAAAATAAACGTACAAGTGGCTAGCATGATAATATATTAGTTAAGTTAGAATTATTGAAGCGAAGTAGGAAAAGAGAAAAAAGCATCCAAATAACTATGGAAAATTAAAACTATTGTCAACAGGATTGCCTTTGTTTTAGAACAGTCATTACAAGCAAAATATAAAACAAAAATAAAATAGTACATATACGTATGTGTACTTGGCCGGGGCTCCTGAAAAAAAATATATACACGGCTATATACACACACAAGCACAAAACAGACACATACATATATATATATATATATATATATATATATATATATATATATAATTTTACTTTCATTTGACATATTATTTACAATAAATATACTAAACTAAAAATGTGTAAAAGTAGATAGGTTAAAATCTTTAAATAATTTTGTATTATATATATATATATATATATATATATATATATATATATATATATATATATATATATATGTATATATAAAAATTTACACCTACCTACTTATATATATATATATATATATATATATATATATATATATATATAAATAAAATTTTGATTTTCATACAGTAACTATAAACAAAATGTAGAATCAAAAAAAAATTATAAATATATATAGTGTGTGTGTGTGTGTGAACAAAAACCACACTATTTTAACATTTTCAAATACAAACATAATTATGGTTGCATATTATTATTGACTAATTAACTGACAATAAAGATAAATTGTATCTGTCGCATGCACGATGACTATATTAATAAATTATGAACTATGATGCAATGCCGTTTCATATTTGACGGTAGGTGAGTCTTTTTACCGCATTTAGGACATTGAAATTGGGGTTCTTTACCGCATTCGTATTTTATGTGTCGATTTAAAGTCGTTCTGCTCGTATAGGATCGGCCGCAAATTTTCGGACACGAATACATCGCCATTTCTAAAACACCAAAAACCCATAAAAAAAAAACATCCGATAGGAGTGCAAATTAATTTTTAATCATTACACATCGAAAAAAAATTAACTCAAGACTAACACAATCACTCGATACAAAATATGGTCATTGTAAAGTGAAAAGGATATATATATATATATATATATATATATATATATGTGTGTGTGTGTGTGTGTGTGTGTGTGTGTTGATGTATTGGAGAGTAGTGATTTTAAACAATAGCTTGAAAATGATGTAATAATCGAAAAGCTTCGTGTTTATGTAATAAACATTTTTTAGTGATTAACTTCGATTTTATTTTGTTTTGTTAAATATATATATATATATATATATATATATATATATATATATATATATATATATATATATATATACAAACAAACTAGATTCTCTCCATTAATAAAAATAACAATAGCAAAAATAATTACAACAAAAAAGTAGTTTTAATACATTTTACAAAACAATATAAATAATAATAATAATAATAATGTCCCTTACAATTGGAAGAATGTAAATGTAAACATGAAAAATTAATTATCGAACTCCGCTTCAGCTGCTTGCGTGATTAGTGCTGTCTCCTTTCAATGGAGCTATATCTCGTGAGACATAAATACACAAACCACTACACTTTTAAAAATAAATTAATTAAATAAATTTATCCAATTGTTTATTGCTACCTACCACCAAAAAAAAAGAAACCAACAACAGTAATAATAATAATAATGATTGAAATAATAAAAAATAAAATAATGGAAAAATAATGACGACGATAACGACAATAATAAATTAATCGAATTGAATCGAATGTATTTATTTATAAAAATAGGAGTATTATAAATTTATATAACACAAAAAATAAAAAAAAATAAAATAAAAAAATTGACATAAATAACATTTACGATAATCATAATCGTTATCGTATTAATAATTTAAAAAATGATAAACCTACGAACTAAGATGCGGCGCTTCACAGAGATTCATTTTGGGTCACACTGTGTCGAATATGCTTTACTCTGTAATGAACTGTAAAGCAAACAATCTTAATTTCTTACGCTGGCGAACACTGTCTACTTTTCGACATCCACATGGACTATGATTTATAACAGTCTTAAATAATTTCAGAATAGAGTAGGTTGGGGTGAGTTTGGTTTAATATTATCCGTTCCCACCGAATGTACGTTTTCCAACTTTAGTGACAACGGGATTACCGGTCACGTGGTTGACCTTTAAGTCTCTAAGCGACCAATTAATAATTCGTCAAATTTAAATATTTGAATCTTACTTTCCTACCTCGTTATCATAAAATCACTGACAAATGCGATATTACTTTTAACAAACTCGCAAAAATTTAATCAAGTTCTCGGGGGTTGACATTTAAGAGCGGCGCGAATTACCGGTCACGTGGTTGACCTTTAAGTCTCTAGGCGGCAAATTAATAATTCCTGAAATTTAAATATTTGAATCTTACTTTCCTACCTCGTTATCATAAAATCACTGCCAAATGCGACATTACTTTTAACAAACTCGCAAAAATTTAATCAATTTCTCGGGGGTTGACATTTAAGAGCGGCGCACGACCTACAAAGCCCATGATTATGACACTGGTGTTTACGTCAACAGAAAAATGTTCCACCTTATCAATAAACAACAGAGGAAATTTAAGAATGGTTACTCTTTAGAGAACATCAGCTTTTTTTTTTTTAGTTACACGATCATTTATACTTCAAAATAAAGAAATATATATTTCACCCAACTGAAAGGTGGGATTGGGAAAAAAATAACATTATATGCATATATATATATATATATATATATATATATATATATATATAAATTTTCAGTCAAATAATCCAATATATGCAATTCATACTCGTTTCAATAATTCTCATTTACTCATTATCACGCAATCGTAAATCAATTAATTCCAGAAATATAATTTACCTTCGTTTCGATAATTCTCATTTACATGTGAAGTATACATAAAAAAATGTATACACACATATACATGTCTTTCTTCAATCGTCATCTCCGCACACCATGGAATGTCACGTACAGTAATACAATGCGGATAATACACGCGAGTCAAACCACGCATGAAAAATAAAGATGAAATAGTCGAATCACGAGAACGAAACAAGAAAATGATAAAGAACAGTGGAGAGGACCATTTACGTCAAAATTTGAAAATTGAAATTATCAAGCACAATTAAAAATCCAAAGAAAAAGCTCTGAATCTTGCAGTAGCCTACCCTAGACGTGGACATCCTCGCCAAGCATTCATTTAATCTATTAACACCTTCGCACTCGCAATTGATTTTCTTTCTCATTTCACGGTTTATGCAGACGACTATGAGTATCAATACTGCTATTATTATATATAATTTTATATACTACAGGAATAGATATTAATGGTTAGCATTCTGATTGAAATATCCGTGTTTGAGCAACAAATGTTTTTTGTAGGCGGATCGATCTGCAAATTTTCTTCCACAAACGCCGCAAATAAATTGCGGTTCAACTCCGCATTCGTATCTCAAATGTCGACGAAGATTTTTTCGATACTTATAACGACGACCGCAATTATCGTTCGGACACGTCATGTATGGAAAGCCTGTGTATATTTAAAACAAGAAGCAAAAAATGCGATTTTATGCATGCACATATATATATACATATGTGTATATATATATATATATATATATATATATATATATATATATATATATATATATATATATATATATATATATATATATTATGCACAAAGGAGAACAAAATGTGGATTCTCGTATTATATCCTAAATAATTGGAAATAATACCGTAAGCACCCTGATACGTTAAATTTTAAAATGAAATCTTACATTTTCTAATATATGCGCGCCACATCTATATAAAGTTATATCGAATAGACGATTGTCGTCAGAATATAATTTGAAAAATATTATATCCAGTTCAATTAATGGCGACGAGTTACCAAAAACCAAATTTTATAACTCGCGAATTTGTACACGAGTACAAATTATCCAGTATACGAAGCAAACTTTATTTTTCTGAACATGTTCCTTCGCGCACGATATACATTCATATATTCATCAGGCGCGTGCGCTAACATAAACGCATATATATATATATATAAAAATCACCATCGTCGTACTGTTAGTTTCCGAACGTCGTGACTAGCTGCTATACGTTTATTTTTTTATGTACGAAATGAGCTAGCATTCAAAGCACTAATTATATACGAGGCAGATGCTAGCGCATACCATGTTATACGGAGTGGAGTGTCATTACCTTCACCGATATATATATATATATACAATTGTTAATATAATTCGCTTCAGTTCCCATTATATGCGCATTACTGTGTTTGTGTAATTTTGAAATTTGCTGAAATATAAGTTTAAAAAAAAAAAAAAAAAAACTAATACTTATTCATAAATGTAAGGAAAAATGTAACGAGCTTATCATACAAGTGTAAGATGAGGTAGATCGATGTATTAATACAGGAAGAAATAAACGCGAATACGCAACATACTGCCTGGAAAAGATGTAACATGTTTCACAATGTACACGTGGTTTATTAGTTTATAAAATGAAAATATATAAACGAACAGAATTAAATTACGATACGAGGAATATCGGAAGAATAATAATAAAGTCTGTTATACACCGGAATTAAATTACGTTCGACTATCACCTACGTAATCGAAAAGCTAGGACATAGTGAAAAATGTAGATTAACATATTGAAATAGATCACGAGTTGTTGCAGAATAAAACAACACGGTGTACATCGGAGATATAATTGATACGGCCTTTAAAAGAAAAAGATTTAAAAGTCGAACGTTATAAGTTGACACTGACGGAAATTAGGTATGCGGGTGAGATGACAGAATAGACAATGGAAGTGAGTAGGACGGAGAGAGCTATCCGCAAACTCAGTTTGATCGCGTACATGCGCGAAACGGCGTATTAAATAAATTCAAACGGAACGCATTAACATTAAGATAGCTGACCATAATACGGTAGGATGACTACGCGACGAACAAAACTTTCAAGAAGTATAGTAGTTACTGCAATATGACGGTCGTCACTCTGAAGCAGATTGAATAGTATAAATTGGAACAGCCAGATGAGTACTAAACATATAGCAGAAATATATGAGAAGACATAAACTCTCACGCATCGGTATGTAGAAAGAAAAGAAAAAACATATAAAAATCATGTTGGAAAAATGGATAACTAGCGAAATAATAGATACGAGGGAATCAAAGAAAATCCTCTAGTGTAGACCGAAGAATAGAAAAATAAACGATATCCATAACGTAATAGATCGAAAGACTTCGAACAGCGTGTAGAAAAAATTGCACACAGGGTGAGATGCTCTTGAAGTTTTTTTATTTATGTTCACTTCAAATTGGCTAAATAGCTTTGCGTCTTTTAACATAAATCACGTTTTAAATATATATATATATATATATATATATATATATATATATATTCGCTACATTCCATACGAGTTCAAATTATAAAACCTTCCGGTTATAGCATTTTTATTTACTTAGTTCCCCCAGAAAAGAGGTGTTTGAAAAAATTGTTGCGAACCATCTGATTTTAGTCGAAATAAACAAATGCGGCCTGATGAATGAAAATTTCCAGCCAAAACTAAACTTGTAATTCGATAAACAGACGGCATATAGTTTTGTCTTTGAAAGTACAGCTTTTATTACACCGTGTAAATTTAAAATCGATAGATCGGATAATTTATTTTTAATCTTAATTTTCCAAATTTTATTAAGGAAGTTTAATCATTTTCAACTCGTTACATTAAACGAGACTTTTGCTGCGTTATAAATCATTGAAAATGAATTTTACTCTAACGACTAGTATAATAAAGTTTAGATTTAGGAATGTATTGATTTTTTCATTACTTCGATTACGAAAATTAGTTAAAATCGCTAAAACTTATTTTCTCGAAATTCGCAAAGCTTTTCGGCAACTACGCCATTATCAAGCGATATTTAAATTTAGATAAAAAATAAAAAAACAAAATATAAATTTAACAAATTTATACATGTAAAATGAAGAATAAATACTTAAAACAACCGGACAGTATCGCTTGATAATGGCGTAGTTGCCGAAAAGCTTTGCGAATTTGGAGACAATAAGTTTCGGCGATTTTAACTAATTTCTGTAATCAAGGGAGTAGTATAATAATTAATACATCGTTTTCTACAACACAGTAGTAAGTCTCATCAGGCATTATTGTTGTTATATACGGCATACAACTAAGCGTAGGTTATATTCTTATAATGTTTAGCGTTTATTTCGATTATTCTCGTTTATACAATTTTACTCGCATTAGGCATGTATATGTGATCATACGTATGCGTGTATATACGAGTGTATGTACACACGTATCCGTACGCAGCATTACGATATTTTCTTTGTTTTGTATTGTATTTTATTCAATTATTGTCCGCTTTAAGAGGTAGCCCTACTAGTTTGAAGAAAAACGTTAAGCCATCACGGGTATTTTAATAATAGACTGCATGCGTGTATTATATGCGTATAGTATTTTTTTTTAAAATAAATATCTTCTTCTTCTATATATTTATATATAATATCCATACACACGAGTCGCTGCAGTTTTTCAAACAAATTGACAAAATAAATTTTCCCCACTTACTCATTGTTAGGTTGGGGATCGCATATAAAAAGAACATTATTAGTATTCTGAAAAAAAATAATAATAACGACAAAATCAAATCGAATGTATTTGTTTATAAATATACACATATTATACATTTATATAATTAAAACCGGGATAAATAATCATACTACTGACATTTTCAAAACTGTGTGAACTAAGGCACGATGCTGTTTCAAATGTCGCTTTATACAAAACGGGGATTTATAAGAGGTCATTAAAATAAAAATAACGTTTATGATTAAACAAGATTAATGTCGTAATGCTACTGATAATTTCAAATACTAGCTCTAATGCTGTTTTAAATGTTGCTTTATACGAAACGGGTATTAATAAACAGTAATTCATAAAAATAATGTTTACGATTAACAAGATTATCGTTATAGTGCTACTGATAGTTTCAAATACTAGCTCTACAAACTAGGGCGCGATGCTGTTTTAAATGTTGCTTTATACGAAACGGGTATTAATAAACAGTAATTCATAAAAATAATGTTTACGATTAACAGGATTATCGTTATAGTGCTACTGATAGTTTCAAATAATAACTCTATGAACTAAGGCGCGATGCTGTTTTAAATGTTGCTTTATACGAAACGGGTATTAATAAACAGTAATTCATAAAAATAATGTTTACGATTAACAAGATTATCGTTATAGTGCTACTGATAGTTTCAAATAATAACTCTATGAACTAAGGCGCAATGCTTTTTCAAATGTTCCTTACGACGCCATCGTTTTCCGCAATAGGTACATACAAATTTTCGCTCGACGCCGCATTCGAAAGTTAAATGACGATTTAAAATGTAACGCCGGCTGTATCTACGTCCGCAACCGTTCGGACACACGAAGCTATTAGACAGGACTGTCGCCTTAATAATATATTCGTCATTGTCGCAGTTGACAAGTTCGTCCTCGTCTGAAATTTAAATTTTTGGAATTCAGTCAAACAATAAAAAAATAAACGATAACAATTAAACGGAATAAGCGATTATGTTCTTGTTTCTCGCTACGTTTAGAAAATATCTCATTGTGTTTTTATTGATTTCCATTAGTAGCGTCGCTTCTATGCGTCTAAAATCAACGGTTTATTCAACAGGCACTTCCTAGCATCCGTACGGAGCATTCGAAGAAATTTATTCGTTTCTCATCTGATCTGATCTATTAATCACTGAGGTTTCGTACACATCGATTGGAAAAATTAACGTTTTGACAAATTTTAACTTTCTATTATTACCCGCGTATTTTCAATAATCTTCCCAGTCACATAACCGCAACTCCGGCCACTGCAATGCGTCTATGTATTTACTTTTCCCATACTACCGCATTTGCAATCAGTAACCCCAGGTAAGTAATATCGAGCTGATTACTTTTAACCCCATCTGTTATCATCACCTCTTTTGGTCTTATTCACTTGCAAACCATACTTTAGGTATACATATATCTATTATATATAATCTTCTTATTCTTTTTCTTATTTGCCCGTATTACATCATTGATTTGATGTAGACTTCCACTAATATTTTCCATTCTATCTTGAGTTTTCCGAAGCCGCTGTTTTCCCGCGGTTATAACAATGTCATCGGTCCATCTCATGTTTGGACGTCCTTTATTTCTTCTCCCGTTGTATGGTCTCCATACTACCAGTTCTTTTGTCCATCTTCCATTCCAATATGTCCGATCCATGACCACTTGTTTATTGCTATCTTTTTAATAAAGAACGTTTGTTAGAACTTGGAAAATATTAATGGAGGCCTACATCAAATCAATGATGTTATACGGGCAAAGAAGAAGATATATATCTATATATATGCGCTTAAATAAACACAAATAAACATTATAATAATGATAAATATTACCCTCCTAGGACAAGTGTCTGGTAACAAAATGCCTTTTGCAGGCGGATCTATCGACAAATTTTCGTTCACAAACGTTGCACATAAATTGAGGCGACTTTCCGCATTCGTATTTTAAATGTCGAACGAGATTACTTTGATATTTATAACGACGGGCGCAATTTTCATTCGGACACGCGTAATTAGGTTTGTTGACGCCTGTAAAAACACCGCACCAAACACCATAGAGCGTGGAATGATTAATAAAAATTCATTTGGAAACAATTTAAATAATTCATTAACGTAATAATAGTAATCGAATTCATTCGAAAGAAACACGATTCCAAGCGAATCGAATTAAACGTACCAGGTGCTCCGATACAATTTTAGTAACAACGATTTGCGCCAACTTCTACGATTAATTCTATTTTGGTAATTACTTTTATATATATATATATATATATATATATATATATATATATATATATATATATATATATATATATATATATATATATATATATATATATATATATATATATATATATATATATATATATATATATATATATTAACGCATAGTGTCATATTCGACGCAACATAATTCGAGGAGAAGACGAAACCCTGTTGTTTAAAGTAGCATTTCGTGTACACTGCAGATATTTGCATACATATATTTTAATAATTTCCTCAATCGAAAACATTTCGAAAAAGTAGCCATAAATAGAAAGGAATGGGAGCGGCTAAACCTTTGCTCTGTATGGGCCGAGGAAATTTAGTTTATAAGTTATATATTTAATAATTTACTTATATTCATAATTCCTCAATAAAGGTATTTTGATTTTTGATATATTACTAGAGGGAAGTAAACTGGATGAGTTAGTATAACACATGGCCAAGTTAAAATGAAGTCGCGTCGGCCATGAGCCCCGTGAAACGAAAACTGGTGGACAAATCGAATTCTACAATGGTGGTCCATGGATAACAAGCAGATGAAACGAATTGCATTAGATGAGCGTGAAATCAAAACAAATAGAAGGAACTGGGAAAAGTATACGTCCAGCAGTAAACTGACATAAGCTAAATCCTAAATTTTAATATATATATATATATATATATATATATATATATATATATATATATATATATATATATATATATATATTATATGAAAATTGTACGTTAACCGAGTAAAAAGAAAATGGACAATTCTGTTTGTTAACGTTGAAAATTCTCAGTTTGTGTACAGGACAGTGTACCAGAAACTACGTGATTCCGACAAATGAAATAACAAAATCAATAAAGATAGATAGTTGTCACTCTTTAGACGAATGCAGATAAATGACAGAATCCAGATTGCGGATGAGACAAAGCTTCCTATCTAGGACCGATAGAAGAATTCATAGATGCCAGCAGCGGGTAAACAGTAGCCATACGAGTTACGGAATCAAAGATTGTATGGCGGGGCGAGATAAAAAGAACGGCCAACCAGAAACTTCAAATTTAGACACAATGACGTGGATGAAATTCGTAGCGTTAAAAAAAAAACGTCACGGAAGAATTTCCACAGAGTTAGGGTATTACGATGGACAATGCCGCGACATTCGCGATTGTGAAAATTCACACTTGTACGTCTACTTTAAATTCCAGGTACGCAGACAGTACCATAGTACTAACGGCGAGGTCACCGGATTACTTAAATGCTATGGTTGTATTTAAGTTTTATAACTAGATATACATTAATAATAATAGCAGCAAGAATGATAGTAGGAAACGCTGCACCTGAAGCTTTTTTTTATTTAATTCGATAAACGAACTTTCCTTTTTAACCGTTCCAGTCGTACGTTATAAAACCGGCACAAAATTATAAATCATATACAGACGTGTCCGTTTATTAGAGAAAACTTCAGGTGAACGAACTGCTGTAGATAATTCTGTTCTCAATCTATTTATATACACACTTTTTAAAATTGAAACATTTCGCACGAACCCCGGAAAGTAAAAAACATTGTTGACGTTAAAATTTTATGCTGTACCATAGAGTGGACATGGTCGCTGAAAGGGTTAATGGATGCTTCTGAAGTGACGGTACATAATGCACATATTTCGACGAGTGTACGAATGCGCGATTAAACAGTCAAATTCAACTTGTCAATATTTACGTCAACCGGATTTTCAAAACTCCATCACATATGTTCCCGATTTACAATGAATAGCATACGTCCGATGAGAAGCGTACAATATAATTTGTCTAATCTCAACAAGTCTACATAAACTATACGATAAATATGTCAACATACATTCGTAAATACTGACACTTATATATACATATATCTCCGACAAATAAATAATTCTTAACACGTTTATAGAATGACTGTCATTTCGTGCACGCTCGCATACATTACATACACACATAAAGAAAGAATTGATAGATAGATATATAAATAGATAGAAAACATATGTAAATATAATCGTTTAAATAAAATAAGTATTCAATTTTTTTTCTTTAAATTTTATTACAATAAACTTGAAAACAAACGTCACGGACGATATTTGCACGAATACACTAAATCTCGGAAATGCTAAAATGGCGACCTAAAATTTTAACACAAATCGTAACGACTTTTTGTTATTTAAATAGAAAGATGCATAAAATCAAATATGTATTTACTTTCGGATGCTTCTGGCCGTGACAAAACCGTAGACGGTAAGCCAACACCAAAAAGTAATAGCGCAATTAATTAATTCGTAAATTAAATAAAATCAACATTACTTACGTATGGATGACAACGAGAACATCAAATTACAGCGTTAATCACGCGCACAATATTTAAGGATATAACGATGATTACAATTATGAAATAAATTAATCTTAAAATTAAAAGTATATATATATATATATATATATATATATATATATATATATATATATATATATATATATGACGCTTCAAAGCAGATGTTTCGCGTTCTGCTTGCATGGCCAAGATGGCATCTAACCAACTCAACTATGAAAATGGCTTATTGGCAAAACCAGGATACGTTGCTCATCGATCCAGATACATATATATATACATACACACATAAAAACAAGTAAAAACATTTGTTTAAATACGCATGCTTGAACAAACAGGCTGGGTGTAGGCATTCTCCAAACTTTTCAAACGATTCCTATTTGGTGCGGCTCGGATCCAATCGATTCCTGCCCATTTTACATCACCGCGCCACCTACTCCGTAGGCCGCCCTTGCGTACGCCTGCTGCCAATTGGCCGTCGCTGTAATGTCCGCTTAGTTTCTTTCATCTTCTTGTCAGGCAAATTTCCATTTTAGTCAGGTGATCCGCTCCACTGTTTCTATCAATTTCATCCATTTTCCGATCCATATAACCGTCTTGCGATCTTTGAGCTTGATTTCAAGAATAATCCTCTCGGAGCACGAAGAAAAAATAAATTTTATATATATATGTGTGTATGTATATATATTACATATATATAAAATCAGTAGTAATAGTAGTAGTAGTAGTAGCACATATTAATTGCTGGCAATCTGGTTAAGATATTCGTATTTGAACAACAAATGTTTTTTGTATGCGGATCGATCTGCAAAATTTCTTCGACAAACGTCGCGCAGATAAATTGCGGTTCAACTCCGCATTAGTATTCTAAATGTCGACGAGGATTTGTTCGATATTTATAACGACGACCGCAATTATCGTTAGGACATGTCACGTATGGAAAGTTTATATATATATATATAACAGCGGTGACATAGCTCAACTGTCAAATTTACGGAACTAACTGGCGACCTAAAATGTCTATAAAGTTTTTATCATTACCTGTAACAGATAATTATTACGAGGTAAACGGTAGCACTCCACTCCGCATGATGTCATATGCGCACGCATATGCTTCCATTTAATTAGTGCCTTTAATTTTTAGCCCATTTTGTACGTAAAATAAAATTGTACAATAACTAATCACGACATTCGACAACGAACAATACAACTTATATATATATATATATATATATATATATAGGGAAAGGAAAAATCATATTTCCGAATTATTGCTAAAATAATTCCCGATAAAGTAGTAGTCATTAGGAAAACGAAAAATAAATAAACTATCTAATAAACAATTAATTTATTTAAAATCGATATTGCACATATTTGGATATTATTATTACTAATTTTCATATTAAAATTCGAGTTCTTTTAGCGAATTATAATTTTACTTAAAATCATAAGCAATTATAACGAAATATATATATATATATATATATATATATATATATATATATATATATATATAATTTTTATTGGAATTAACTAATTCTAACTTAGAAAAAATTAATTAAGAAATACCGTATTACAATAAAATCTAATTTAGTTCCACATATACCCCGATTTTTTTTTGATTTTTTTTTTTTAATAAATGTTAATCGTAATATTGTTTTAATAGACCATCCTTAATGCAGACAGTTGTTTCTCAGCGATATATCATATTTTGTGATTAATACCTTGTTATTTTCAGCATTCGTACGTTTCCTTCTTACTGCTGGTAGCCAACAAAACCAGGAATTGAGGTCGACTACTGCACTTTTATTAATTACCGCAATAGAAATCGTTCTTAAAATTTTACATCACAACGCGTTAAATGAAATGTCAACAGTAAATTATAGCGTACGATTTTAGAAGAAGTTTACACAAGTTCATTACAATCGGCAAATTATATGTCTAAAAAAGTAATCTGTTATCGTAAAAATCGTATTAAATTTTAATTTTTTAATAAATTGTATTATTCGTATTTTTTTCTTATATTTAAATTGGTCAATTTCGTTGAAAAAAATAACTCTTCTTTTTATTCGCTATTATTAAAATCATAAATTATTTTAAATAAAGTTAATTTTTAATATATATATATTGTTAGCTTTTTTTAATTTTTAACTGTTAGTATAAGTAGTAGTAAATTTAAAATTCGCTCGTTCGATCACAGTAAAAGTTTATGCTTGCACAACATATGAGTTTTTAAGTTGCACTTTTGAGCGAAACTTTTGAAACAGATCGAACATCGAAATTTCGCCTCAACGCCGCATTCGAATTTCAAATGCCGGCTTAGGTCGCCTTTATATTTATAACGGCGACCACAACCGTTTGTGCACCAGAACGTCAACGAATGTATTCGTATTTTACCTGCTAAAAAAAAAAGAAGGAATGTGTAAATAATTTTTTTTAAAAAAATAATAAATCCGATTAAAAAGATTTAATTAAGACGACACTTTATTAGTCGATTACAGATCGTTTATATTTTATTTTCAAACCTTCTTGTTACATCTCCAATCGAAGGTCGGCGATCATCGTATAAACCCTTATCTCTGGACGCCTCTTGCAGTTAAGGTGCTGATATTTGATACCACGTATCTGCTTCACAAAAGAAAGTTTTCTCGCCTACCAAGTTTTCTTTCTATGGATTTCATCATATGGCACGAGATGGAACAGGTGATATTTTTCTGGAGTATTCTAACTTTCTGGTTCGGATGGTATAGAGCACCTCAGCTTGATTCGACTTTTTATTCAGCACCTCTCTATTATTAGCGCGATCTATGATATTTTCAGCATTCTGCGATAAATATACAACTCAAAAGGTTCGATTTTCTTCTCTGAGGTTTGTGCGAGGTTTACCATACCGTTTAGTAGTATTGTCCGAATGTAACATCGGAGTAGACGTATCGGTAGTTGTAATTTCAAATCATTCCGAGGCATCTAGAGTTGTTTCACGTTAAGAAAAAGCTTCCCTCGCTTTCCCTATTCGTGCTCTTCTCTCTCTACTGATTGATCCAATTCCTCATCACATTCCGAGATAATTTTAAGACGCGTTCAATGTACCTCCGATAATTTTTTCTTTCTTTAATTTTTTATCCTCCGTCTTTGTACTGCCGGCCATTTGATTTTCGCGATATTTACGTGTAGTTCGTGCGATGTACTGATCTGCGCTACGCGGTTGAACATATCCTGTAAGTTCTCGAAGCTGTCTGCAATTGAAACGGTATCGCCAGCATAACGGATGTTTGACGACAAGCGCGTTGTTGCTATACCATTCGTTTAAAGCATGTTTGAAAATCGACTCCGAGTAGATGCTAAATATGCATCGACGAGCACTTTTTTTTAATTGAAATTTCTCTTCTATTATTTCGATTTAGTTCTAATATAAATTTTGCCGTAAACCTTCGAATTTCCCAACTAATGCCAATTTGTTTAAGTATTTCCATCAGCTTATCGTGTTTCACGCAGTTTCCCTAATAGTTTTAGTAGCGTGGGAAATAAATGTAAGAGTGCCTCTCTATCTATTTTTTATATTAAAGTAATATATTTACATAAATATAAATGTAATTACACGTTGATTAACACCTTACCGTAAATACACGCATACAATGCAAATATATATACACATATAATATTAAAGACTGAGAAAAATGAACAATGTAACCTGACTTATTCCGCCATTACGAAATCGAAAATCGCACTGATTGCGAAAGTAATGAAAAAAAATTAACGATAAAAACAATTTCTTGTATTTAAAAAAAAATGAAAAATTTAATTTAAAACTTTAATGAAATTAATCCCGTTTCAGTAGTTCATCAGACAAACACGCTGATTGAACATGCGTGCTGATGATCGAACTCGCCTCAGACAAGTTTTAATGTATTTTTATTATTTTCCACAAATTCGTCAAACTTTATAAATTATCATCACTTCTTAGGAACACTTTCGGTTAAATAAGGTAATAGTCGGTACATGTTGTGCCATGTTGACGACTGTGTTGAGCAACAAATCTGGGTTTGTCTGAATACAGAATATGTACGTATATATATTCATAGAGGAAACGAATTTATAATTAAGATAAGGAATGCGACTGATAACTAATTCGTAATTTCGAATTTCATACCGGCAGAAATTATTAAAGAATTTTCATCGCGTAGCGATATTTTAATTAATTACCGTCGACTATTTCGATTTAAACAATCGTTAAAATAAAAACCTCGTATATAACGTTAAAGTAATCGCATTAAAAATATAATTTCACAATATCGAAAGACGTTTTTTAATTTGATATTGATCGAACTTTTAATAATTATTAATTCGTTGAAGAAAATAAAATCGATAATTAATTTCAAATCGAGACGCGAAATAAAAACAAATAATCACATTACAATACACCGTATATTTGATAATAGATACGAACTATAAAATAAATTCGCGAAGCATGCGCAACATACACATACATACATACATATATATATATATATATATATATATATAAATAATTAAAGTATAAATAAAATCGATTAATAAATACGAAAAGTAAAATAAAAAATAATTTTGATAATTAAAATATTTAAGACCCGGCTAAAATGTGTGCGACGAAGACAAATTCTTATACACGGTCGATGATAAAGTTGAACAGGTTGACAGGAAATAACCGGAAGTTCTCACAAGCTAGCCATAGTTAACCATCTAACCGATTTCATATTATAACACCCTCAAATCGTTTTAATAAAATAAACGGTATTTTAAAGATCGAAGAGAAACAGGCTTGCTATACATTATGACCAGATTAAAAATAAAGTATCAAAACAAGGAAAAACATCTTCTATGACAAATAATGTTAAACGCGCACAAGAAATTTATCGTAATAGTAAAAACAATAATTAATCCTTAAAATATTATATAAATACTATCAAGTAGAGCAGTTAAATACTTCAGGGAATGTAGATGGCACAACATTGGTCGAATCTGATTGATTATATATATACATACATACATGATAAAATAAAATAGCTAACATTCATCGGACTAGACTTATAATACATGCAGTATGTGTGTGTCTACGCGAGCGTATGTGTGTACACGCTCATATGTTCCTACACAAAAATACAAATAGTTTGACACAATAGAAAACTAGGTGATATATATAGCACAGCTATTTATTAGGCGATACGAATACGTAATTAAATACATACACATTCTCAAAGTTCACAACATCCTTCAAACATATTCTAATCATGCTAAGAATATTTTCTTTGTCATAATTATAAAATAAATACGTAAATAAATTAATAAATAATTAATGAGAAATAACAATATTTTTTGATTTTATCATTTAATGTCGTAAAATTAAAAAAAATTAAACAAATTATCGTTCTTTTCCAAATTACAATTAACTATGTATTATATATATATATATATATTATGTGTGTGTGTGTAAATATGAATTAATCACAAAAAAAGTTCCATACGCATTGTTCCGATCGAACGGTCTTAAGCAAAATGATCTACCGTTAAATCTCGCCACCGAAACCAGGACACATCGATCATGCGAGGATGACGTCATTGGCATAAACTTAATATCGAAGAAAAAGTTTAAATAATTAATTGATGACGTAACATACAGTGTTGTTTCAAATTATAAAATAGCGAACATTTTTTACCGCAAGCCGGACACGAAAATTGCGGTACACGACCGCATTGAAATTTGACGTGACGTTTCACGCTAGTTTCGTATTTATAAGTTCGTCCGCATCGATTCGGACACGTAAATTTCATATCTGCGAACAAAAGCAAAAACAAATAATGAGAAATAATATTTTAAGTAAAATTAAAAATAAAAATAAATCATATCGTAACTGGGAAATTGCCTCGGTCGCATAAAACTGGATTTATCGTTTTAACGAAAAAATCGTAAACTATAGTCAAATAAGCGACGAAATTGCCGAATAACTTAACATATAATATTTTATTATTAAAATATTAATTATAATATCGCGTTTAATAATTAAGGTTTTGTGCACGTTATCAAATGCAAAAAAAGTGCGTGGTAAGATATCTCTAAAAAATGAAAAAGAAACTGTAAGTGTTGCATATCGATATTCTACAACATGCGCGCCGTTACATTAATCACAATTAAACAATCCGCTGAAAATACAAGCGTTCAGATCGTACATACATATTATAGATTATTATTATTATTATATACCTATATATATTAACGATTTGTCTTATAAAAAATTAAATATAATTAATTTTCACTCTTCTCCGATCGCGCTTGTCGTGTACGACTATTGTTGTGGAAAAAAATTATAAAATTTAAAAAAAAAAGGCATTTCAAAAATTTATTTTGAAATTTTTTTTTTCTTGTGTAAATATCGAACTTCATAAAGAGACTACTATTTGTAGATAATTTAAACTTGGATACGTTAAATGCGAGTTATTTATTATTATTATTTTTTTTAAAATATTATGTAAATCTCCGTATGCCGTTTGTAACTACTAGTAAGGAGACATGTGTGTACTTTATATGTATGCTGGGAGTCCACTTTCTCTGGCAAAAGTCAAAATTCTACCTATTGATTGAGGGTTGTTTGAGAGGATTTTGTGTATCGGGCCCTGTATTTTGTGTTTTAACCTGTGTGGTGTGAGTGTTTGGCAGTTGTAGATAAAGTGTGTGTGACTGTTGGTTCTGTTATCCGCATAGGAGACAGTTCGTTGGCAGATGGTTTTTATGTATACAGATAATTGTGTGATAATCCACACGTAGACGGTTTAGGGTACCATATTATTTTCTGCTTGTGCCATCTGGAGGCCACCAAGGTTGTATGATTGATTTTACGCTGCTCGGGAAAATTTTTTGTGAGGTCCCGTCGGTAGTCCATTCCTGATTACTGTTGTTCACGAGTACGTGTGCTAATGTTGATGGAGGTGATGAGTATTCTGGTACGGGTGAAAGTACCACACAGCGACCTTCAAGGTCTACTTTATCACTACCGTGCATCCCAATGTGACTCGGTATCCACACAAAGCGTATACTTCACATCCTTCCTTATGTAGTTTGCGTTGAATTTCTAATATTACGGTATTCTTGTTGTCTTGATGGCATATTAGTTGCAGAGAGGAAAGGGAGGTACAGCTGATCTGATGTACTGAATACAGTACATAATTCCATACAGTTCTGCATTCGGAGAAGTGCAGCCATCTCTTAGTCGGATTGAGTATTATCAATTTGGTAAGAGCAAGCTTCTGGTGAATTGCCACCGCCTGCTGTTGATTTTGCTCCGTCTCTGTATGCATGTGTGTGTAGTTATCGTATTTTTAAAGAGTGTCTAATATCGTTTCTTTTATACTTTACCATTTCCATCAAATATTTTCGTTATACACATCGAACTATATAATTGAACACGACATTAAAATTTACAAATTTTAGACTATAAACTCAGTCCGTAAAATATCTCGAACAGAATTAAACGTTGCGTAGAAACCCTATTTAAAAATATTTCCCAATTTAAGAAAATTATTCCCTATAAGCTTCTGTCAGTTCTAATTAAAATAGGAAATATATTCGCGCACAGTTGAAAGTTTACGATTAAGAATGACAAGTCTTGTTTAAAACTTTAATAAAATAAAATAATTATCTAAAACAGTATCGCGAGTATTATAAAATATACGCATATTTATGAATTAAGACAAAATTAAATAACACGAACACGTGTCATACACGAGCACTTTATATATATATATATATATATATATATATATATATATATATATATATATATATATATAAATAAATAAGTGATAAAAATGTTATATATATAGATACATAGATAAAGCGTACATCGGTTATATAATATACAGATTATGACGTCTCATACAGTGTCTTTTAAGATTACATAATAAGGAACATTTCATGCTACAGACAGAACACGTGAACTGTGGTTGACGGCCACACTGGAATTCTAGATGACGTCTAAGACTAACTTTATGAAGGTAACTTCGTCCACAGTCGTTCGGACACATGAATCTGCGGTCTGAAATACAAAAAGAAAAAACAAATTAAAAAAAAAAACTTCATTAACTAAATATTTCTAACGTATTTACACGTTAAATATAAAATACAGACACAGGTTAGACAAAAAAAAAACGTATTACGATAAGTGCTTCCATCTAAACTTTGTTCCCGGAACTATTAATTTTACGCGAAACACCGACAGATGGCGGAATATATTAATAATTCATAAAAATTCTCGAATTTAGTGTAGAACGATTGAATTTTTAACGACGATCGTATAAATCGTTATTGGTAATTTTCATTACAGATTTTAGATGACGAATGTAAAATATTAGAATTGATAAATCATACGAACCATTTCTTCAACAACAATTCGGGGAATAACACAAAACGAGAAACTGTGTCATCCGCGTGTCTACGGGAAGAAAGTTTTTAAATACGTTTATTCATTATTACTATTATTAAATATTATTTATTATTAACATTTAATATTAGTTATTATTATTTATTAATATTTAATATAATTTATTATTTTTTCATATTATTATATATCATTCATTATTATTTATAATCATTTATTATTATTAATAATAATCTATATCACGGTTGGTGAATATGCGCAATATAATTATTTTAGATATTATATTGTAGAATGTTGTATGCAAATAATAGCCGTTGAGATTTGTTCGCATTTCTATTTGTACTCGGCACGATATTGTTTTTTCATACATCGGATTTTTAAATCTAAGAAAGGTAGGAAAATTTTAATTTGAAAATTTCAATATACTATCAAAACGGAGCTTACGCAATTGTTATTTGTTCCATTGAGTAAAAAAAATCGTGAATAAATTTATCGACTGATTAATCGATTCGTTTTATTGTTATTATAAATGCGCATATTTCATATAATAAGCTCTATTGCATTAATTTCGCATTTTCTCGTGAATCGTAATTATTCCTTTTACGATTTTAATTTTCTAGAATTTATACAACTCCTCTTTACTACGTCTAAAAAATAATTCTCTGTGATTTGGCAGGTATTATATACAATACGTTTAGATATGAAGAAAGTTAATTTAAACAATAATAAGTTTACATTGTCTAATGATTTTATCTTACACCTAGTCGCATGTTATATGATCGCAACTAGATATATTATATAATATATCTAGTTGCGATCATATAACATGCGACTAGGTGTAAGATAAAATCATTAGACAATGTAAACTTATTATTGTTTAAATTAACTTTCTTCATATCTAAAGGTATTACGAGAATACACGTAAAGATATTATCGCATATAGACGCGGGTACGAATCAATAAATAATTTAGTATTTTTTGTTTTAATTTGAATTAATGTTATTATCATGAATATTATTATCGGTACTTCGATTTACTAAAAATAATATCGAATATAGAATGAAAAATATATGAACGTTTATTATTATTGATTATTATTATTTAAATTATTTCGATGCTATGAACTTCGACCGTGAACAGAAATTACGTAAAAATTTAAAAATAAAAGACAATTTTAATTGTCTAACTTAGACGTTAAATATTTCGTTTAGATTTTATTTTATATTTTTATTAAATTTAATCGAAAACAAAAATGCAGTACATAATTAGCGGAATGACGCAAATCAAACTGTAAACGATGTTGTTTTAAATAGGAAAATAATAATGATATCATTAATAATAGTAATAATAATAGAAAATCCGAACAAACCAGACGCATGTATAAGGACGAGACAGAATGTTTCACACGACATTCACAGGACGGGGATGATTTCGAAAATATAATTAAAAATAAAATGAACACTATTAAAAAAAATAAATAAATAAATAAAAATTAATTTATTTCGATTTAAGGAAAATCAATCGGATCAGTTAGACACGCCGAACGAACTAAGGACAAAAATAATTTTCGCAAAGACCTCGCTCCGTTACGGTATAAACGGGCATATTATATATCGCGCAGTGTGTGTTGATAACGAAAACAAATTGATTAATGCGAATTACCACTTCTCAAAATTAATTTTAAAAAAATTAAATGAATAAAAAAAAAAATACGTAGACGTCGACGATCGGTCAAGTACGTACACAAGGTGTTAAGTTAAAGTTCCGTGCACAGCGACATAATGTTTCTTAAGATTGGAATTTAAAGAACACTTTTTTCCGCATCGGTTACAAGTGAAACCGGGTTGATGGCCACACTGATACTTTAAATGACGACTGACGCTGACTTTATGCAAGTAACTACGTCCGCATTTATTCGGGCACGCAAATTTACCACCTAAATAAAGTTTAAAAAGAAAAATATGCAGGACAAATACAAGCACGTCCAATTTGTTTATATATATTTTTCATTATATATCTCTATATAACTAATTTTATTAATTAATTTTTTTAATTTTAAAATTATTACTTACGAAACGTACGATTTTAATTATCTTATATATTATCGTGTAAAATGGCAATAGACGATAGATTTGAAGTTAACAAACAGAAGAGTTGGCTAAAAAGTCAATCACGAACATACATATATATATAATTATATATATAGTAATTTATCAAATTAATCGCTTATTTACTATAAATATCTTCACTTCTATAATATCCGTCATCGAACAAACTATGACTTTAAGCTTTGTCCACTACAGTATTACATTTCGAATATATATATATATATATATATATATATATATATATATATATATATATATATATATCACGATAAGACTTTATTTATCCACTCCTGGATGAAGGCTTTCCGCAACGTCTTCCAACCACTTCTGTCCTATGCTTTCCTCAACCAATTTTTCCGAGCTTGCTATATCATCGTGCCACCACGTCATTGGACCTTTTTCTGTCCATCGGCCACCATTGTAAAATTCGCTTTGACCATCTATTATCGTCTCTTCGAGCAATGTGACCAGCCCAATTCTATTTTGTCGTAGCCATTCGCTCCACCGCAACATCCAACCGTGTTTGTTCCCGTATCCATGTATTCTTTTTACGATCCGATAATCTTATATCCAGCATCATTCTCTCATGTGCTGTCTGAGCTTATCCTTTTTATATTTGTTTTTGTACATGGGCATGTTACCAAACCATATATAAGAATCGGAACTACACATTAGTTATATAGTTTACTGTTTCAGATTAATCGGTATTTGTTTATTACGGAATACTATGCGTAATTTTCCAAGCGCAACCCACGATAGTGATATTCTCCTTGCCATTTCTCTGCTACTATTATCGCGTCATCATTTGTACGTATATGTAAACTGTCTACTTGATGTATCTGTTCCGATTTTACTGCTATTTGTACACTTTTTCCTATGTTCGTCATTATTTTTGTTTTATATAGATTTATTTTCAGTCCTATTTTGTTCGACTGTATATTTAAATCTGTTATCATCGTCGGTAGTACTTCCGCTCACTAGAACTATATCGTCCGCGAATCTAAATTATATTTGTAGACTTCAAAAAAGCATACTAATCTATTGATAGGAAGAAATTAGTTAACACTCGATAATAAGCACGTAACGTGAATAATAAAACTACGGCGCTCATAAAAGAAAATTTATCGTACGCGATATATAGATTCAAGTAGAAGTTAAAACTGGAATTTTGGGTTAATTTTTTACGCTTTTCAGCTGTGCTCTGGAAAAAGTTATGCAAGTATCAAGATACCGATAGTCATTGAAAAGCAAAAATCTGACGATCGAAATTTTCATTTGCAAATATACGAGCAATCTGAGTCGAAAATTTTACAAAAAGACGATAATTTAGAAAAAATAGGTACATTCGGAGAAGCAGCTCAAAATGCGAGCCTACAACTAAAATAACGCGTTTATATATATAAATCACGAACAAATCGACGAAATATAGTAAGATTTTTAAGTATTTAAACATGTAAGTGAAATATGTCAACTCTTCGAATGACTTTTATAAAATAGCGATTCTAGACAAGGAGAATCAATGATATAATCAAACTGCAATGCCAACATCGCTACAGAATGTCCGAATACAAGAACACCAAGAAAGAAATAGAACTGTAGAGAAGAAAGAACGAACAACCACAAAAGACATTCTACAATCGAACATTAAAGATGGACAACGGGTGTGTAAAAGCAATCGAGGAATATAGGATAATACATAATGAGAAAAAGAAAATCCAAAAAGGATAAGATCCCCCCCTATATATATATATATATATATATATATATATATATATATATATATATATATAAACGTAAAAAAAAAAAATCGAGAGAGTTAACGCATTTAAAGATTGGTCAAAAAGCAGAACACGTCTTTTTCCGCCATTGGCCAAAATAAAAAATATATATAAACATAACGCGTTACAAAATTAAATATATATATATATATATAAAATTTAATTAGGCGCAAATCGTCAAGTACACAATTGATTTAATTCGACGGTTTCTGATCGGCTAATTGTTGAAGTATTCAAACAAAAAAAAAAATGGCGAATAAATTACTTTATTATCTCGTGTAAATAAATAAATAAATTATATATAAACTGTTGCGAGAAGCGAATATACGATTTCAATTTAAATCAACCGGCCGGGCGATACGAGAAATATAATTACGCGAGAAAACGACGCAAATAGAATAAATTAATTAAATAATTCTTTTAAAAAATAAATAATTAATAAAACAAATCGCACGCATCCGTTGGTATGTGCTTTTTTTTTTATTCTTCGATAATTTTTAATATAAATCGTTCTAGTTAACGTAATTTCAATATCGGCTGGATTCTTAATCGACATTCGTCTTTTTTCTTCGCCGCCGACGGCGATAAACCGGAAGTACCCGAAACCGGAACCGACGGTTTAGACGAAGAACGTCGTAATGAAGAACTGATTATTCTTTTATCCGATTTGGAACCGGAAACCGGAATACCGGCAATCGGAACGGTCGGCGAAACGTAACGTCTGAACAACGGTAAAGTCGACGGTCTTCGTTTGACGCATTCGTAACGTAAATGTTTAGTTAAACCGCAACGAAGTTGATAAATACGTCCGCAACCGATGTTAGGACACGGAAATACTTTCCGTTTGAATACTGAAACGTTCGAAAATCACCCCACACAAAAACGGTTAGCTAAGAATTATTTAATGAATTATTATATTTATACATTCTCGCAATAAATAAACGAATTAATTCGCAAAGCGAACGCGTTGTTAATAATAATAATATGTAATATTAATAAAGAACAATATACGTCGTATTTAATATTAATTTAATTTAAAAAATAATAATAATAATTAAATGTCCAAAATAATGCGATCAAATAAGTTCATGTACATACATAAATACACTACAACAGGCGTGATATAATGTAATATACAAAAAATATATAAAGTACACACATACATACACGTAACTACTTTGTTTATTTGATATATATATATATATATATATATATATATATATATATATATATATATATATATATATATATATATATATATATATGAAACACCACCGTCAAAAGCAATAACACGCGATATAAAATAATAATAAATAAACCAAATAGCGATCGCTTATCTTCAGTTTTGTGCACGATATTTAAGATGAAGCTCAAACAATTCGGAACAATAAAAGCTGGCTGACCACAGATATCACAATAAAAATAAATTAAACAGTTGAAATATCGTGGTTCTAAATTGGCCTATTCGAGAGCAACATTCAAAAAGCGGTACCAGAATAAGATACCAGGAAGGATAGCTGGCGCTCCATGGTATGTCACTAACTACAGATTGCATAAAAATCTTCAGATACAATATGTAGAACAAGTAATCCAACGAGCTGCTCGCGATTGCCTGGCATCTGCTGGCAATAAGTTTGCAAGTTCAATCGGCGATTAGAAGGCTGAAGAGAAAACGTATTATCGACTTCAGATAATGCTTTCGCAGATCATTCATAACTTGGAAGTTCTGTCGCTGGACCGACTCCTTCTAAAAAAAATGTTTATCTTTTTTTTTTTCACATTCATTACACCTGGTAGATGACGGGTTAGACACGTCAATTCTAGATTAGAAGAAGATAAAAAAAACCGAGAGAAATAATAACAATAATTATAATAATAATGATTAAAATAATAACAATAATTATAATAATAATAGAAATAATTGAAATGTTCACATGAAAAATAATAATGATAATAATATTCCTTTCGTTCTTCTTCTTCAACGAATGTCATGCACGGAAGATTAGAAGCAACCCAAAATAACAATGAGTAGAACAGCAATAATAACGATAATATCTATCAGTAATAATAATAATAAATGATAATGAATTTAATTATTATAATAATCAATAATGATAATCAAGTCAAATCAATCGAATCAATATAATAAAATTAATAAACAATAAAAATAAAGTAATTAAAATCGCTAAACTTTTAATTAAGTCATTAATCAGAACTGTTAGTGTAATATAATCGTATACGTGGATTATATTAAGTATTTATTTCATCTTTATTTCATTTCAGTTGGGGTTTTTTTCTAGTCCTTTCTATTTTTATTTTTGTCCATCACTTGAAGACGGCTTAATAGTCCGTTGTGATCTTTTAACGTATAAAATTTAATGATTTCAACTATTTTTTTTTTTTATTTATAATTTAAAATCACTACATTCCACACCCGGTTCACGTTAATAAAATTAATGACAATTATAATAATAAAAAGCAATAATCATAATTAATAATAATAAACTAAATTCTTGTATCTAATTAAGCGTTTTATAAAGCAGGTTATATTACGTGCCGAATCAAAAAAGCAAATCACAAAAATAAATTAGCCCGCGAAAATCGTCCGTACAATAATCGGTACGTAATAAACAATGTTGCGATTTGAAGATTTTTATTTTAAAATTGGAGTTACTGCATTTCATTTTTTTTATCCACCTATATTTGCAATATATATACATATAAATATGTGTGTGTGTACTTAAATCTAGCAGCATCGCCCCGATTTTAATCGATCTCGTCTCATGTAATAAAGTTTTTCAAGTGACCAGTCAACTCTACATAAAATTATATACATTCCTTACGATTGGTGTCGCGAATGTTAAAATATACGTTAAATTTACTTAAACATTTTACAATTGGTAAACAATACTTCATTCAAAACCTTCAAACCTTAATAAAATGTATTACAATTTTCTCAAGCGTGAGTCATTATATTCGCGCACGAACCCATATTATCCAAATAGACTGTTTACAGATTGTCTGAACAGATTTTCTCTTTCTACTTCACTCTTTTACTGTCTCTTCTTGTCATTATACGTGTAAGACACGTCAGCGATATGATAAGCGTATCTCGCATTTTCCTGTGCAGGATAACTATATATCCACCCCAATTCGAGACCGCTTCAATCGATTACAACCATCTTTAACAGCATCTTATCAGAAACAAACATTCTAAAACCGCAAATATTAAAACATTCAATCGCTGCGCTGCCACAGTGTATGGAAAGTCCGATCAGTATGAGGAAAGAGGATTTACCAACCAACGATATCAGCTAAAAAGTACTGTCTCTTATCGCCGGTTCATCTGTGTTGTATACTGACGCATCCTTATTCAATGGATTTGTCGTCTGCTCTGTCGTCATGAACAACGTCGTCGTTATACGGTATTCGCTTCCTCGGTCATTTTCCATCCTTTCGACCGAACTTTATGCGATTTACCTCGCCATGTACTTCATAGTAAGCTCGAACATCCAACAGCTTTCGGTTATGTGTTGCGACTATCAGCTCTCAACTGATTATACGATGTATTCGGTAACGATCAGCATCCTATAGCCAAAGAAGTGACACAGCTGTTATTAGTAAAACAAAGCCAATTAGTCTCATTCTTGTGGAATCCGGTTCATGATTCCGAAGGATGAACTGACAGATAGAGCAGCAAGAGATGCTCGTTGTCGATCCCAAACGTCTCAGTTTCAGCTATTAATGTACGAAAATTATGTCAAATTAAGTTGCTCCGTGACAGGAAAAGTGCCAGTCGATATTAAATAAGCTTCGCCAAATCACGAATTCCGTTTTACCTTGGAAGATTTCGCTTCCAAACCGCAGAGAAGACGTTGTCCTCCACAGATTACGGTTGGGTCATACAAGATTCACCCATTCACAACTGATCAACAGAACTCCGGCTCCTCAGTGCACTGTATGTAGCGTCGCGCTTTCCGTCTCCCATATCCTCATTGACTGTCATTTGTACTCCTTAATCAGATTACCCACTAGCCTTCCCACCTCACTTCCTCTTCCTCTAACTAACTTAATAATGTTTTTACGCACGTCTCTCGTCTTTGTTCTTTTATTTAACATCATCTCCCTCGTGCTTCTAGCCTAAAATGCTGTATACGGCACGTTAATTTATATATATATATATATATATATATATATATATATATATATATATATATATATATATATATATATATATAAAATGAAAAAACTTTCAAAGTGAGAAAGTCTATGTTTTTCGGTGCTTATCAATTAATTCTTAATCGGTACAAATAAAGAATAATTACTATCATTGTCATTCAAGTATAAAAATATCGCAGCCGACATTAGGGTTCAATCACACGTGATTGGTAAACGACTTTTTTAAATGCGCAAAAAAATTGTTTATTTCAAAATAGTGTTTTTTTAAAAAAATTAAAAAAATACAAACTGAACGATTATTAAGTACGGTTATAATGTCATTGACTCTGCGCATAGAATTATATTAGTATGTCCAATTCAACGTTCATACCCCGTTCACCGCGAAAAATTCGGGCAATTCCCCAATGTTTCATAAACTAAGTAATCGATAATAGGTAAACATATCGATATATTTTTAACAAAAAAAAATAAAAAAACAAAACATTAATACAATCCCGTGAATTTAATATCGAATTATTTGAAATACACATATAACGGGTTACCGTATTGATACTTTCTCCCTAATTCGAATAATTCACTCCATAATAACCGCTTCGCCCCTAATTTTTATAATACGCAATTTAGTAGCTAGGCATGGGGCAGTTTGTAAAGATATCTAAAACGTTTTCGACATGGCGGGTAAAACTGTATGGATTGTGTAATTCTCCGGACAAGATTACCATAGCCTGCAAAGATGTAATTGCAGACGGATTAGATTGTAATTTAATAGAATTAGTAAATAGCGAATATAACGAATTTAATAAGTTAACCATCGAAGAAATAAGAAACAGACAAAAATTTTAATTTTAGTACATGAAGAAGATTATAATTAATTTTATTTAGAAATTAACTTTAAATTCGTATATATATATATATATATATATATATATATATATATATATATATATATATATATATCGGAGAATGTAAGTAAAAGGTTTTGTAAAATGGAGTTTATAGCGTCAATAAACTGAATTTGAATTTTCATAACATAAATTTGTAATTATTATAATGAAATATACTATTATGAAATGAAAAAAAAGATTTTAGTAATCAACATGAAATCGACGATTCTATTATTGTATATTATCACACGAATATCCGGAACACAAATTTTTATTCGAATATTTGAAATTATATAAAAAATAAATCATTATCAACGGCGACATTTTACTTAAGCAGTTCGCATAAGATGAACGAAATAAAAAAACAACCGTTAGTGTAAATAAAACCGCAATAAATAAATTAATAAATACGTATTGCACGATAATGAACGCGCACGTTAAACTGGAAAAGATAAATGATCCGAGAAGAGTTGGTTTATAAAAGTAATCCGTGTCGAATAACGTGAGACCTCAAATTAGACTTTTGATTGAATTTTTTCCGACAAATTTTACATTCAAATTGAGGATCTTTACCGCATTCCACTCTTAAATGTTGGTATAAACCGGCTCTATATTTATATTTGCGACCACAATTATTCGGACAAAAGAACGGTCCGAATTGAACGTTATTTCTCGTCCCGGAATCAGAATTACCTTTAACAACGTCAATATAATCTTAATAATTAGTGTATTATTATTATTATTATTATAACTATTATGCGCTTAAAAGAAGGAATTATTAAATTTCTGACATAGCAACATTGACGATTTTTATTATGTGACACGTGTATACGACAAAAAAAAAAAAAATAGAAAAAAAAATAATAATAATGAATAAAATAAAACATTAAGAAAATTATGGATCGACATCAGTTAATTTTTTCTGAATAAAAAATAATCTAAATCTAAACGCCGCCTACTTGTTCAAATATAGGTGAAATATTTTGAAAACCTTTAAATCGATACAAGTACCTTCATTAGCTATCGAAAAAGTTAAAAACACGTGTATAAATCTCATTGACTCGCAGGTTCGACTTGCGGTGCTGATGCCAGAACACTCGGAATTTCTTCCTCGGCACTTGTATACGCAGCAGTCGAATATTGTTCATCAGTTTGGCGTAATAGCTGCCGCGTGTTAAAAAAATAGATGTAATATATTAAATGAAGCACTCCGAACCCCATGTCAGGAACGCTGAAATCTACACCAGTTATGTGGCTTCCAGTTTTAGCTTAATATAGCTGCAGCTCTGCAATTAGACGGGAGAGAGAATTATTCAGCGATAGAAATAAATTTCAGATGTATCCCGAACTGCCAATATCCGAAGAGATAAGGTGTCCGCACCGATATCCAGACTCAAATCCAAAAAATCGGTCAACGGGTGAATTATTAGCAGAAGATACGAAGGAGTTTAATAAATGGAAAATAACGTGGGAAAGGAATTCAGAACATGCAACAAATTCCTATTTAGTCGTCGACGCGAGGAATGAAATTAAAGGAATAGATTTATACTATGGAAGACACTCGATAGAATTCGGATCGAACGGGTAAGATGCGGATATCTAATGCAGAAAAGAGGTATAACGACAACTGCTGCGTGCCAGTAATCCAAGACAAACAATGCAGCATATATTTAGAAG
Organism: Coronaproctus castanopsis; assembly: GCA_032883995.1. NCBI lineage: Eukaryota > Metazoa > Arthropoda > Insecta > Hemiptera > Monophlebidae > Coronaproctus > Coronaproctus castanopsis. The sequence continues at coordinate 258,278,008 of CM065052.1, read as the reverse complement.
ACTGTTAACATTATATTCACAATCTTAATGACGGAACCATAGACTGGCTAAAAAATGTTTAAAGTTAAACTTACCGCGAAAATTTTTTATAATTTATACGATAAGAAGAAGTGCTTAACGAAAATAATAAAATTTGCAAATTGTAATAACATTTTCAATAAATGTATAATTATTAAAATTACCGTATATACATATTTAAAACATATGATATATATATAAACAATATTAATACGGTATTTCAATATATATATATATATATATATATGTATGTATGCTCCGATATTTAGAAGAAATATTTTTAAAAGTTGTAGAGAAGAAAAAATACTAAAATGTTAACTAATGATAATAATAATTTTAAACGATAACGATAATATATTCCAAGTACGAAGAGCTAACACATATTATATAATAACTCGTTAATGTATTTGGATATAAAAAAACAGACGCTGAATTTTTATTTATTACCAGGTTAATACAAGAATTTATTTTAATCTAAAATAGGCGCTAATTTAATTTGTAGTTTATGGTGAAATATCAGTCGTTTCATATTATTATAACAAGTTTTTCACGTTACTAACATTATACTTTTCATGTTATTACAATGAGCTTTTCATGTTTCTATAATGAGCATTTCGCATTACTATAATAATACTTGCACATTACTATAATAATACTTGCACATTACTATAATAAGCTTTTCGTGTTAATATAAACAGGTTTTCACGTCACTAGACGCTTTTCATGACGCTATAATAATAATAAACTTATCATATTACCGTAATATACTATTCATGTTATTATGGTGTATACTTTCATGTTATTACGGTATACTGTTCATGTCACCATAATAAACCTTTATGCTAATATAATCGGTTTTTCGTATTGCTATAACAAATTTCTCGCATTACTACAATATACTTTCCATATGATTATAGTAGGTCTCTTTCACGTTACCACAATAAACTTTCCATATTATTATAGTATCTCTTTCAGGTTACCACAATAAACTTTCCATATTATTATAATAGTCATGTTATCACAATAAACTTTCAAGTTAATTTTTGCCCACACGCATATTTAAATATAAATGCAATATTACTCGAAAAATACGTATTAACCTTTAACCGGGTAAGTCTATAACTTACTTTGTAATACATAATTATATAGACTTATAATCGATCATCGTCGTATCGTTATATGTACCATATGTATCATTTTGATTTATAATTGATTTCTTCTAAGCTAATCGTACGTTGAAACCCTAACATAAATTTATGTATTTTCGGGTATTTTAATTTTCTTTTATACGGATTTTCAATTAGAAGTAATTATTTTTGTATATCTGGTCTTATTTTTCCCGGGATAATCAGTGTTTTCCCGCATTTTCCTGCAGCACGCAGTGTAGATATTTTCCTATATATTCATTGACCACATCTCGCATATTTCAGAATTATCCAAATACGACATTTATATGATGTTTTTAAAATTAGATTCAGACTCACCTGTTGACCGTCCACCACTCTGATCAAGTTATCGAACACCTTTCTAGTTATTCCGCCTTTTATTTCTATCGGGTCTCTGTGTCTCGCGGTTATTAATTACATAACCCACGTATTTCATTATTTACATAGATATCGGGGTAAAGACTCGGATGATGTATATTTCAAATTTATTTTTTGTTCATTGCGGGGGTTTTATGGAGGAGAGAAGCAATTACAACGCACTAACGTGTAAACTAAAGTGATGTTATAATCGAATATGACGCAACATTAGGAATTTATTATAACGACAGAACAATCTGGAGATCAGGGGAGTGCATTAGCGAAACAATAGAGAAAAACGAATATCGGCCCATTGAAATTAGGGAAAAGTCGTTCAGGCTCGTATAAAATTTTCGTAAATAATAATTGGACTAGGATAAGAACTCTAAAATATCAATTCCGAACGTATAAGCTGCAAAAGACGAGACTGTTCTGGCCAGAATGTAAACGTTTAATCGTTAAATAAAATATTTTTATATAGATACAGTATCTGCAGAACTTCTTGCAATTTATAAAGCTTTAAAATACATATCTAAACAAGCGCAACCGAATAAATATGTAATCTGCACAGATTCTTACAGCGCTCTTAAACATATTCAAAAATATATTAAAAATACAGAATACTTTCAACCTAAAACACATTATTAACAACCTCATCTCAAATAACAATGAACTTGTTATTTTATGGACACCAGCCCATTCGGGAATAGCTGGGAATGAAAACATTGATAGAATAGTCAAAACAACTCCTACGAATATAAAAACAATAAAATCAACTCGCACTACTGATTTACATATCCTTATACAAAAAATTAAAATGTCATTTCAAAAATTCTGGGAGACCCAATGTACACATACACACCTGTATCAGATTAAGCCGAAATTAGGAAACTGGAAAACAACAGACCAGAAAGAAAGAAAAACAGAAAAAACGCTAGCTCGACTACGGACAGGACACGCGTTACTTTACAACACCTACTCAATAGGACCCCTCCACCCATCTGCCATGAATGCAATTCACAATTAAATATAAACCACGTACTATTAGAATGTACAAAATACAGAAACCAACGTATAAAATACAACCTAAATCATGACGCAATAAAAACAATACTCGAAGATAACCCGGACAAAATTAAAGGTCTTTTACAGTACCTTACAGACACTAACCTAATAAACAGCTTATAATCAACTCTAAGACGCAAATGATAAATCGAGCGTCTATAAATAAAATAAAAAAAAAAAAAAAAAAAAACAGTAATAAAATCAAAAAATAAAAATATCTGTATTTTCAAAATATATATATATATATATATATATATATATATATATATATATATAAAAGTATTAAATATTAATAATGACGCCGAATTGTAACAATTAATTAATATTGTATATATATATATATATATATATATATATATATATATATATATATATATATATATATAAAGAAAATGAAGTCCTGAATTCGTCGTAGCTTTAATACAACGCGATTATAATTAAAGATTATCGACGAATTACCAATTTGTGAATATTCATACAATGGCCGATCAATGCCTGACGATATCTAAACGGTTTGTCGCACTGCGGACACCGGAACTTAGGAGGTTTGCCGCATTCAACCCTTAAATGTTGCAACAGGCCGGTCCTAGTTCGATACTTACGACCGCAATTATTTATGCATTCGTACAGGTTTGTACCTGTGTCGCCTATAACACGTTAACCGAAAAAAACCGGATTTATTTTCTCCTTAGTTATCAAAAAAATAATGTTTACGATTACTATTGGCATTTTATTTTCGTTTATTAACTCTCATTCAAACAAATTTACCACATATCACATTAAATTACGCAATATTATTAAAAAGGCACGACTTTATTGCTTAGTAACCAACATCACACGCATAGTCTAATAAGTCGTATCTCTAGAAGTTACGTGCATACCATATTAAATTTCACTTAAATTATCCCAACTTCTGGCTTTTGTTTTTTTAACACGCACACACACACACACACATATATATATATAAAACACAATTTAATAAAGACATAGCCTCCTGAGACATTCATAAAACAATATCCAGACCGAAGTATTCAGAGATTGTATATAATAAGTAAATAAATAAATCAATTAAACTGAAACAATTAAAATAAATACATACTCAGTTTCTGTGTATAAATAAGCAATCGAAACTATTTACAATCTAACTTAAAATGACCTTATTTCATTATTATTTTACCATTTCAACTTCACTATCATTTACTGTCACTGCCAGTGGTTTAAATCTAGGCGTAATATGGTATAATGTAACTATAGTCGAACACCGTTTCCAAATATATGACATACACGCAGAATTGTTAAGATGTTGTTACCATGATAATGATAATGATTATTATATATATATATATATATATATATATATATATATATATATATATATATATATATATATATATATATAAAATCATCATCATGAACATCTTAACAATTATTCGTCTATGTCATATATTCGTAAACGATTCGAGTATAATTACATTATACCATAAAACTACACCTATTTTTCAATACGCGATATAATAAGCTTTTCCAAAGTGATCAAACAAATTACCAACATATTAAAAAATCATAATTCCAGGGCTAAATCACTTGCCTATAAGACAAATCAGTAAAAATAAATACACCCTCATCGGTTGACTATACACACAAGATTTCTGTTCGAACCTTTCGTATAGATCATGTCAATTTCCATACTTACCAACTGAAATTGGATGTAGACTGTATAATGTGCCTACTTTAACCTACTAGGAGGTTAGATAGGCTTTAACTGCGAAAGAATTCCACGCAGGATCACAATACATTATATCTGAGAGCCCCTGTCACTTTACTTTGTTCAACTTGAATTTACATTTTATAAGTAAGATGACTTCTACGTGAATTTGAAACTGTACTGCGCGAAGTACAAAACAAATGGACTCCTGATTCGAATTAAAAGTAACTTCATAAAACAGCTTCAACCGATATGTGTGCTCGATGTATAAGACAAAAACGCTTCCTAACCATTTTTAAATGTACGTTAAATCGGTAGTAAAATGTTTTCTCGGTACTATTAAAATTGAATTTAAATACACTAGCGATACAATCAAATGTTCAAGGGAAAAGCCCGAAAGGTCATCGTCCTCTAGAGCGTTGGACATATATGATAACAAAACAATAATTACCACCTTTGTATCAGTGTGTACAACGAGCTATATATAATACATACATCGGATGGTATGGGGTAATTCAGATTGTTAAATGATCACTATACTCTTCTGCGGTGAACGATGTGATTATAATATATATATATATATATATATTAATTGACTAATTAAAAAGTACTATACACTTTGAAACGACGAGCGTTATTTTCTTCGGATATAATATAATAATATATTTGACTGATTTTTAAAGCTGATAAAAGTCGTTCGAACATAATTGCAACTTTCAAATAGGAAAAAACAATAGACATCTGTGTGTGTGTGTGTGTGTGCTGTGTGTGACACATGTGCATACATACAAATAACATTAGATTTACGTAAACAAATTTTTATTCGCCATATCCCTACGATATATAAATATATTTCAATACAAAATTTTATAAATCATGAAAAATTTATATGTACATATACACATATGTATCCTTAAAGTTACACCTTGGCAGTTAAATACAACCAAATGACTTTACAAAACTAAAGAAATAATAAAGAAAATAGCCAGTAAAATAACAATAGGAAAAATTTAAAAAAAAAAAAAAAAAATTATTAGCTGCAATTATTTTATCTAGATTATATTACGCACGCAAGGAAAGTAATGATAATTTTATGAGAATTATGCAAGTTCACGATCGATTTAATTCACATTTAGATATTTTTCAGCTATATTGGCACAGAATGAAAAATTAAAATGAAAAATACAAAAGTTTTAAAATTATACCCTAAACAATAATATAGTAACTAAATAGATAAAAGTAAAATAAAAAAATAAAATTAAAAAAAAAAAAATAAAGAAAAAAAAATGTTAGGGAAAACAAATACGAATTCTGCATTAATTGACGACGAGTCCGTGCACATTTACGCTGTGAATTATCCACGACCGTCGATAGTAAAAACTTCGACCGCATATGCGGCACCATAACTTCGGTTGTTTACCGCATTCGTGTCTTAAATGCTGAGACAAGCCGGATTTGTATTTGTAGTGACGATTACATTTATCATTCGGACAGACGTAGCGTCCGTTAAAGGTGACTGCAGACGATGAAGAGTCTATTAATAAAGATTTGTCTGTAAGAAAAAACAAAACAAGCGACGGATTATACTGCGTTAAATAAAATATAGGAAATTATCGAAATTTCTTATTTAGCTTTAGGCGGATAAGGTATGAAACTAAAATTTAAGAAAGCTACAGCGTTGAATTCGATTACGAAAGTTTATTAGGATATTCTGGACAGAGCGTAGTGCATACCTGACAATTACTCTAAGGAACGATGTAAAGTGACGCGATTCGGGGGGGCTGAAAACAAGAAAATTCCGATAGACTTACCCCCACGCAAGTGGATATACGTAGAAACCGATAAAACCAAAGAAAAGATTACCAGAAAGGTAGGATGCTAGGAATACCGGAGAAAAATATCTGTTTCCGATTAATGTCCCACGACGTCGTCCAATACTTCGACTATAAACATCGAGATAAGGTAATGTGAAATTATGAGTGAAAAGAAAAAAAAAACAATTTCATACTAAATGTCGAAAGAAATATTAGAAGACCGATAAAAACGAAAAATTAGACCGGTACTAATAAAGAGGTTACCACAGAAAAACAAAAGTTAAGACGATGGTGGAAAATTGAAACAAAAAAAAGCTTTAAAGCAAAAGTCGGCAAACGATATGCGGAAGAATGTGAATTGTTTGTCGATCATAAATCTCACCGATTACTAGATTATGAAACAATTAATAAATTGTTATGGACGTGGTATTGATAGACGCGATAGATTAAGTTCGAAATCTGCCAGATTGGTTAGTCTAGTACCAATCATATTGAGGGTAAAGATCATCCTGTACGACAGCCAACAGAATCGGATGAAAATTAAAAGAAAAATGAATAAACAAAATATCAAAATAATCGAAATAAATAATAAACGAATGAAAAGAAATTTTAAAAAATTAATCTAAATAATAAATGAGAAGAAATACGCGCTTAATATCGTCAATAAAAGTTATTTTTAAACAACGGTTTACTCGAACACTGAATGTCGAATGTACTTTATATTTCAAGTAAATATATCGAGAAAACTATAAATAAATAAATATAAAATATATATATATATAATATATCATAATCACAAATATTAAAAAAAAAAAAAAAAAATTGGAAGTAGTCACGATGACAAAGCTGGTGCTTATTATCTGGGTGGCAACGATTACATCCACCTGTAGGTTTAATATAATTACGTGTAAATATTATAACAAAATACCTTACAAATACAATTAATTATAAAGGAACATTATAGAATTCTTTCGAATATCCTCGTTAAATAAATAAAAGATAGAAACGTTTAAAATATATCATCGTTTATTAATGTGTGTGTAAAAAATAAGACTACTATCAACTCGCGCTGCACACGCCTGTATATTTTTTAACGAGTTCACATTATTTCAATACTACCGATTCCTTTGGTTTATTTTTTTTTGATTACGCGCACGACTGTCTATATTATATAATATATCTATAATTTGAAAAGATGTTTTAAATACTTCGTATATATCATCATCATTATTATTATCAATTATTTATTACTATTATAATTCTTAATAATTAATTTATTTATTATTATTTATTTATTATTTATTATTGAATTAACTGATGGATTGATTTTATTATTATTACTGAAACTCTTTATTTTTAAATTCTCTTATCTGGATCTAGGACAGTTCGTCATTTATCGTCTACATAGGGTGGAAACTCTATTACGTCCAGAATAGCATATAGATGGTTCCTTTACTTAAATGGCAGGCCTGGATGTGTACGCATATATATGCGTAGCAATCACGCGTGTTCGAAATATTTACCGCCCCGCTCGTGTTCGAATGTTGCAAAACTTGTCAGAAAAGATCAAGCAGTTACCTTCTCTTCTCTCGAGAACACAAAATTACAAGAATATATAATTGCTCCGGGTAATATATATATATATATATATATATATATATATATATATAAAAGGTTATTCGCTTCTAAAATCTCTCGTAGAAATACTGAATACATCTCATAAAGGCATAAAATTAAAAAAATCAATTTATGCCGGCTGAAAAGTTTGCTAAAATTTCGAGAAAATTAATGTTATCAAATATTCATACATGTGTATCCCTAATAAAGTGATTCTCGATGCCTTGATAACCAATAACCTTAAACCAGTTTCCTCCTTGATATCTATGCGTTTGAAAGTTAGTGAAGTCGAAACGTATTCTCACATGACGAGCTTTAGAAGAATGATTTATATTCAGGATCATAAACATGTAAATTTACCGGATTCCTTGTTGATAAGTCGCGATAATGAAACCTTTCTTAAGATTCGTAACAAACGATGAACTTAAATTTTATATTTATAAAAATTAGAAGGGCACATCGCAGCGGAGTGTGACTTACACAGTGAGAATCCAAAAGTTAACACTGACGCCCATATATATATATATCCCTTACGTCGATTCTTTGTAAAGTATTGGAAAAAATTATCAACAATAGACTACTATGGGAAATTGAATCATGTGCATTATTTTCTCCAATATGGTTTTCGGCCAGGACGATCCACAATCCATCCAATTATTTTAGTACAACGATCCACAACTAAAACATGAGGAGCAAGTATATATTACCGCGCATACTACTGCGCACCCATGCTTAATGTTCGGTAAACATGACAAGCGCATATAGGTGTGTTCACGTCAACTAAACTGTGCATTGTGAATTGTTAACACGCGAGCAAGCGAATATTCGTATAAATTTATTACACTACTATTACGCATTATTGATGTTGTGTAAATGTTTGCACGCACAATGTTAAATTTGTAATATTGCATATTATATACGAATAAATTCGATTTAATTGTTATTCTTTTAAATGCATAAATAAAAATATATATATATACACATCTTATACTGCTCACTGAAAAAGCACGTAAATACATAATTGATTTCAAGAAAGCATTTGACTGGGGGCACTGACCAAAAATGTGGTCGATATTGCTGGACATGAATGCACAATTGCATCTTGCGCGGCTGATCAAACGCTTATGTAAAAAAAAAAAAAAAAAAAAAAAAAAAACGGGAAAAATTTGCAATAATAAAGATACTCAATCGGATAAGTTTCATCTTGAACGATGTGTTCGCCGAGGTTGTATCTTCTCACCGGTGCTGTTTAACCTAGTCAATGTTTAATGCGAAGAACTCTCCAAATCCACACAGCAAATGGTGCACTAAAGTGGGATGTAAGCATTTAAATTGAAACGGTGCACATTAATAATCTCCGGTATGCAGATGACATAACGTTAATGGCGAAAAAAAAAATTGGGCGAAAAAAAAACTGGACGAAATGTCATATATTTAAATTAGTGCGGAACATGTCGTTAACAAGGACAAAACTAAAATTATGCAACCGTCCAGGGAATAACTGCCCCACCCTACGAGAAATTGATGGAATTGAAATGGTAAACTGGTTCACATATTTAGGCTCTATAGTGGAAAATAGCGGCGGCTGTAGAAGTGAAATATGCCACAGAGCCCAGCTAACTCGAAGCGTAATAAGCCGTTTGAATGGGGTCTGGATCGACTCTACAGTTATAGTAAAACTGTTAAAATACGAATAGTGAACTGCCTCGTTTTCTCGGTGTTCCTATATGGCTCGAGTACTTGGTCAGTAAACAATGCCGACAGAAAATATACAAACGCGCTAGAAATGTGGTCTTGAAGAGTCTCAAGGACACAGCTGAGGGAACCAATGTTTCCATATTGGACGACATTGGCAACCCGGAAAAGATTAAAATTGATCATTTTCAGCAGAATTCTGCGATTTTTTTGGTCACGTAGTTAGAGCCGAAAATATGGAGGCGCTGTCTAGAAGAGAACGCGGTCGTATTTTAATGGTCAGACGCGATTTGCAGGACAGCTGGTCGTATACTTTCCACGATTGTGTAAATATAACACGCAACAGTATTTATTGGCGCAGCCTAGTCAACCGTGTGACAGATCATAGTCACAATACCCGTGCATAAGGAAACTCACTGATGATGATATATATTAGTGATAGGTATAGTCGATTCATAACAAATATTACGTATATATATATATATATATATATATATATATATATATATATATATATATATATATATATATATTTTTAAATAACCGAATAAATCAGTCGTTTTATGAAAATATATATTTTTTAATTTGTTTATTAATTTAAGCAATTGATTAAATATTCTTCTCTCTTTGTATACGATGTTTAAATATATTTATAAATCCCGTAAAAATGTTACTTCGTCCATATAAGTAAATTTAATGTTTTATTTAATTTGTACATCACACTCTCAATGTGCTTTAGAATAAAAAACCGACTACTTTAAAATCGAATAACGCAAATCCGATCGAATTTAACTACATTTCGACTAATTAATAGGTTCTATTATTCGGTTATTTCAATTCGATTGAAATGAAGTAATCAAATTTCGACTGAAATATTCTATTACGTGTTTTTCTGTTTACCGTATTTATCGAAGTTTACTTGGAATTTAATAATAAGAGTTTGACAGCGAGTAATTATTATAATTTGATTCAAGTAATTTAAATATATAGAACATCAACACGAGTAGATTTTGTCAGAACAGATTGAAAAGTGATCGGATATCGATATTAGCAGGTTTCGCTAGAACTCATTCAAAATTAGCCGAATTTCAAATACGGTGATTCTCAGTTGAATAAATTATTGATGTTGTAAAACACCGATTTCATATATTCGCGTTGTATTAAAATATACTTAATTTATTAATGGGGTTTTTGAAATTTGTACGATTACACGATTCACGTCGCAAAATTTCATCCTATATTAGTCGATTTTGTTAAACCGACTGGAATATGTATGTCCAGATGAGTAGGTTTCGCTAAACCGGATTGTAAATTAGTCGGATTTATTTATATTTTAAATTAGAATAAATTATTGATTCTCCGTAAAACACCGATTACATGAACTCGTGTTGTATTAAAACATATCGAATTTATTGACAAGGAGTTCTAATACATGATTTACTTTGCGAAGTTCGTACAATAATTCTAGATTATCTATTAGTTACTCTTCGACTGAAATATATTTTTCTAACTTTATTTTCAATACATTTACTTTATTTTATATAACTTATTATCCTTTGGGGATATTTTCATTTGTCATATCGTATTTTTTGCATCATACTAATAAGTAACTAAAGTAAATCTGACTAAATAAAAAAAAAACACGAATAATTAGTCGGTTTTTTAAGAAAATTAGTCGAATGAGTGACAATACTAAATTATATAATATCATATATGTATATATGTATGTCACATATGGACAATTTAAAATCGGTAATAAAAATATTGTACACCAATTAAGCGCTTTCGCGATTTATACATTCAAGTCCAACTTGATCTGCGCTGCAATCGACAATTCACTAATTTAGTTCCAACCATCGTTCACCGCTGGCAGAGGACACTCAGTGAAGATATGGTTCATAGTTTGATTTTTTTTCCTCACAATCGCATGCTGGGTCTTAAACGGATTTTCCATTTTGTCAAGAATTCACCACTACGACAACCATCGATGGTGGAAAAACAATTTCCGTTCACGAAACGAAAAATAAAATTTTAAAATACTCATTCGCGGAAGTTAAGAATTTACAGCAGTTCGAAAATCGTGTATTTAGCAACTTTTAAAAAGTGCGGTATATGCACATAATTAATTTAGTTCGGACACCTTATCTTAAGTACAGATTTCTTAAGCAGGCGCAGAACAATAGTCTATTTTTTCAAACATAGCGTACAAATACAAAAAAGGAAAATATTTTTAAAAATATATATATATATATATAAAATATATTTTACATATAAAAACGCTAAAAAAAAAAAGGATTGTATTAAAAATAGATTACAAAAAATCCCCGTCTCCTCAATATCGATGCGAAGTATGATTATAATTCATTTAATAATAATAATTATATATATACATATATATATATATATATATATATATATATATATATATATATATATATATATATATATATACACACGAATAATTAATACTTCAAGAGACGCTTATGTTTTTGAGCGTAATGTTGCTTCAAATTTTGCCGATGAGCGAATTTTTTCGGACAAATGTCGCATTCAAATTGAGGAGGTTTACCACATTCGAAACGTAAATGACGGGTCAAGCTGTATTTGGTTTTGTAAAATTTGCCGCAAAAATTATTCGGACACAAGAAAACACCCTCGTATCCTGTCATTTTAACGGTCGCTATGCAATCAGAAAGCAACGAAAAATTTCGTATTAAATTTAAAAATAAAAAAACATAACAATAATTATAAATCTTTCGAAACTTGAATATCTGTATAATTAATAAACGACTTATCCGCGTCAAAAAACCGAAGCGTATCGGTATTTTCTTTAAAATTATTATCATTATCATTATTATTGTCATAAACAATATATATATATATATATATATACACTACTACATTTGATCGCATACCGCATTTTCTTCTTAATAGACTTCCTACATCGTATAAACCGTACGCACAAAATTAAATTTATTTTATTTTCAATTCGTATATATAACAAAAATATAAAAAACCAAATGAAATATAAAAAAATTAAATTGAATATAAAAGATAGAATTTAAAGAGAAAAACGACGTCTCTAATATCGATATAATTATAATCATAAATATACGTTCAAGATTTGCTTCGATCGGTGTTCACTTTTTTACATTTAATCGAATCGGTTTACACGGGAAAAAAACGCCGAAAAATGTAATAAATTGTAATTTTACAGCAAAATTATAATAATAATAATAATAATAATAACAATAATAATAATAATAATAATAATACAGCGCTCGAGTACTCGAAACATCGGTGTTGTTTTCTGTTTGATATAAAAATAAAAATGTTTTTAGTATAGTTCGAGCGAATGATAAAAACTAAATGAATTAAACAATAATAATACGGATGATTAAATATTCTAGTCGATCAAAACGCGTTTATGTATAAGCACGTAATGGGTTCTCAAATAATGTCGATGAACGAATTTCTTCCGACAAATGCAACATTCGAACTGAGGAGATTTGCCGCATTCGAAACGTAAATGTCGAGTCAATGAGTATTTGGTTTTGTAAACTTTGCCGCAAAAATTATTCGGACAAACGAACACACCGACTCTGTAAATTGTTTTAACTGTCGCTAATGAAAGCCCAAATAAAAACAGAAAAAATTACAAAACTAAAATTTGATTGGTCGTTAAAAATAAAAATTAAAAAATTAAAAAAAAAAATAAAAAAAAAACCGGCTGTACCTAATAAACGATTCCCAAGTTAACAACGTATATATACACATTCGGTAAATCGCGTAATTTCAAAATTATTATTATCATCTTCGTCAAATACTGAAATTATATATATATATATATATATATATATATATTAAATCTTATCATGTAAAAAAAGGAAAAACGAATATATATATGTATATATATATATACACGTGTGTATGTGTGGGTGGCCTGTAACTCAGTCATCCCGAAAACGAGTCCGACGATTTCGATAAAAGTTTGTACAAACGTATTAAGTAAACGCAAATGGTGCCCCCCGACCGTAATTCCATCTCATAAAATTGAGCAAATTTCGATAACGTCTATTTCTCGATACTTTTCTAAATTATACGTTGAAAATTTCAGCTCGATCGCATTAACTGTTCGAATAACATACGCGCAGAAATTTGCTTTTCTATCGTAAACGAGTTAGTAAATATAATTATTATATTTCGGTCACCGTTTAAATTTAAGTTATCGGATGATCCCGGAAAGATTTTTTAAATCTACCAAAGAATTATTTTAAGGAAAAAATTAAAATTCGTTAAAAAAAATTACATACACATATCGTACATTAAAATCATATTTTCTACTAATACATATTATAAAAACAAATAATTTTTAAAGAAAAATGAATATTATAAGTAAATCCTACATATAAATATATATATATATATATATATATATATATATATATATACACAGTGGATCAACAGTCAGTTCACACGAGCTAACAGAAAGCTGGCATCAGAAAAGGTAAAACTGACGATAACCGAAAAAATTTATCAAAAAACCGACATTTTCGGTTATAACGTCGAAAATTTATGAAACGAAATTCTATACAATTAGTTATCGTTTTATTTTTAAAGGCACGTGATTCGTATCTAAATATATGATTAGGAAAAACACAATTTGACAATACAAGAAAAAAAAATACATATTAAAGCTGGGTCGCCCGAGTACAATATATAAGTATTCCAAATTATTATTATAAGTAACCTAAACGATAAACGTAAAAGTCAAAATAAAAGCTTTCGAGATATCCGGCTGCTACGCCCTATGCTAATGATCAGTCGGACCGAAATGCGCAACAAAAAAATTCATATTGAATGTTGGACGGAATCGAGGAGCGTAGGAGGTTTTTGGTTACCAACGATACAATGGCGTATTTGAAGGTTCTAGGGAGGAGTTACGCCTTTATGGACCGGATCCGGTCGAAAAGCCTTCAGGAAATCCGAGATGTAGAAGACTCCAAGAATACTTAGGGAATGGCTGAAGACCGAAATAAATGGCACGACTATATGGATGATTGGTTAATGACGCTTGGAACCAAAATAATCATACCACGTGTTCGTTAAACGAATTTCAACATAATGTTATAAAAAGCTTATATTAAACTTATTTTTAACTCTTTTATAATAAAAATATCAAAAGCGAAGAGGTGACACATTAAAAAATCGAATCGAAAATACACGAAATGTTAGACGAAAGAGAGAGACGGACACACTACAACGTCTCTTAAAAATATCGTAATAACAAAAATCGTAATGATAATAATAATGTATAATTATTCATATTATTATTAAGTAGTAATAGTAATAGCAGTATTATAATCAAATGCAGCAGATGGAATATTTCAAGCCGTCAATATGCGTTTATGTATGAGAGCGTAATGCGTCGTCAAAGTCTGCCGATGAACGAATTTCCTTTGACAAATGTCGCATTTGAACTGAGGAGATTTACCGCATTCCAGGCGCAAATGTCGAGTCAATGAGTATTTGGTTTTGTAACTTTTGTCGCAATAATAATTCGGACAAATGTACATACCTTCGTTGTAAACTGTTTTAACGGTCGTCGCTGAAAGCCCATAAAAGAAAACAAGAACAAATTTGAATAAAAAATATAATAATAAAAATTTGAACTTATAAGGTATTATTTCATATATGTGTATATATATATATATATATATATATATATGTGTGTGTGTGTGTGTGTGTGTTTGTCAAAGAAATAAATTATTTTAATTAATATATCTACTTCTGCTCACAATATGAATATGATAATTTACGATATGAAAAACTTAAAAGACTAGAAATATTTCAATGGAAATTCCCAATGAAGGACAGTAATAATTCCGTCAAGAAAAAAAAAAATCAAACATTTACAATGATTTACTAAAGAGACATATTTAAAATATATTGTTTAATTTAATAAAATAATTCTTAATTCCTTCGAACGGAATCTTTTATTTCCATTAAAAGATTTTTACCGAATAAACAAAGGCGACCATATGTCGATTTGTGGGATACATCTAGAAAATCAGGTCTTTTCACATGGCCAATTATATGTGGCGTGTTCTCGCGTTGGAAAACCGTCAAGTTTATTCATTTATACTCCTCAGGAATTGGTTAAAAATATTGTTCATCAACTCGTATTAAGATAAAACTAAACAAACATTATTGATTA
Source organism: Coronaproctus castanopsis (assembly GCA_032883995.1). NCBI lineage: Eukaryota > Metazoa > Arthropoda > Insecta > Hemiptera > Monophlebidae > Coronaproctus > Coronaproctus castanopsis. The sequence goes on along the minus strand of CM065052.1, from coordinate 258,262,354 downwards.
TAACGAATTGTTTTTAGAAAAATTAATGTTATTTCAAAATAAATAATAACAAAATTATTATATTATTTATCTTTCATTTCTTACTTTGTTTAATCTCTTAATCGCATCTATTTACGGTAATCAGATAGAAGATATAACCGTTTTTGTGTCACAATTTTCAATGCCGATTGCACGGCTATTAAAGTTATTAAAGTGGTGAAATATAGATTGGAAGAAAACTCTTTCCATGGGCTGTTTAACACGCCAATGTTGATGGATATAAGTCGAACGGTTAATTTTTTACGATTTTTTAAAGATATAATTTGACCCGTTAATTCAGCTAATAAGTTAATACATTTATTGATTGTGGCGCGATACGAAGTTTGCCGGGTCAGCTAGTATATATATATATATGTATGTGTGGTACGTGTTATAATCAAAATTCTTATCTTACATATATAAAAATTTCACCATAATTCGATCAATTTTAAAGTTCAATTTGATTTGTCATATTTACAGGTACGATACTGGTTTCAAGAACTTCTAAGGTGATTATTTATTTATGAATAATATTAAAAATGAGCAATTTTTGAAGCGGTAAAGAACTGTACTATATAATAACTTCCATATATATTTATAATATTACATACACATATCGCACGTTAAAATCACATTTTCTATTAATGTATATTATAAAAACGAATAATTTAAAAAAATGAATATAATAAGTGAATCGTACAATAACACACACGCAGTCAGTTCACTGGAGCCAACATAAAGTTATTTATATTACGTGATTTGCGCCAACGGTACCGAAAAAATGACAATCCATGGACCAAAATTAAGTGTTCCAGACAAAAAAGTCCCGCCAATAAATATATATCGTATATAACGCCCGTGTAAAACTAAATTATTATACATAATTATTTATTTATTTTATTTAAAAAATGGAATGCACGGTGATGAGGTGAGTTTTCAATTGATCGGGACGTGCAATTTTTTTGAAACATAAATGACACTGAAACTGACGTTCCCTTCCGCATTCGTATCGCCTATGACGTGATAAGCTTTCTCGATTTTTGTATTTTCGATCGCAATTCGGATTCTTGCAAGCGAAATAAAATCTCGAATAATGCTCTTCCGCGTAACCTATTTAATTAATCGACACAATCAATTTTTTTAATTAAAATAATAATAATGACGATTATTTAATTTTAAAAAAAAAAAATGTTTTTTTATTATTTTCACGAATACATCGACTTTTGCGCATTTCGTTTGATTGTATAAAAATCGATCACATTATCGAATAGAAAACCGTTACTCGATCTAGATGTCTGTATTATATGCAGTGGTGGTTTGCTATTCTATTCCCTCGTTTCTTTACTATCTTAGCAAGCTGGTATTCATTTACCGACCAATTGAACGGATAGCGAAATTATCCTTATTAGTAGTATTCAAATTCCGGTCAATAGCCACATGATGTCACGAGTGTCGTATTAAAATTCAAGTACTAAAATAATTCCCACCTATCAAAATTTCCAATATGGCGTCGAAATAACTGATTCATTTTATCCGATATAGCGTGAGAGGTTAATTTACAAGTTCGCTAACAAGTTCCCGGATCATAGAAGATGAAGAACGTTGTTGAATAAATGGGCGATTAAAAATTACGCAACATGCTACTACTGTAGGAAAGAAGATCAAACTATCGATCACATACTGGCCAAATGTCAAACGCGCGCTTTAAACAATGACTGGCAAGAGATCGCGGAGCTGACGGACCAAGCGAAATAGTACTAATTAATTGTAATTCCTACCCGATACATACGAATCCATAATAAACATAACTGATTCATTGTTAGACTTATTACCGAGTCGAATAAAACACTAATAATTAATTGGTCCACTTCGAATCTGGTAGATTTTTCTTATCTTACTTTATACAATATCATATTTTTGTATACTCGCCATCATTATTATCACAATCATTCTAAGTTTCGAGCCCTAAGAATAGTTTGATAAATCGAGCATAAAATGATTAGTCTTTAAAAAAAAGAAAAAACTATTAAAACAACAATTATCATCGATATATCGTAAACAGGTTGTTCCTAAAAAATATAATTGGAAAAAATAAAAGTAATTACGATTATTATAACACATAATAGATAAACTTTTTTTTAAATAAAAAAACCACAAAGCTTTTAGGCAGTGAAGCCATTAATAGAAAAATTGGTAATTTGGTATAGTTCACCATATTCATTATCAGATTATTTTGTACTATTTCTTTTTTCATTTTGGTAATTTTTGTAAATTTTATTTCTATATTATACTATTATATTGCGCATTTTTATATATTTTATTTTTGTATATACAAAAAAATTCAGTGATTTTAACTCCTTTTTCGTTATTTTTTAAAAATCGCTATATTCCACACTTTTCAATACGGATTTACTTAATAATAATAAATTGTTTCGATTTACTTTAAATGGCTATTACTGAAATTAACTAATATTAGCAGATATGACTTTAGAAGACATATTATATGTGTTACTTCCTGTAGAAATCAAAAAGTTATGCGATAAAAATCTACTATTTCACAAAGACCCCAGGGAGGATGATACCAAACAAAGAGGAAGATAAGGGAAGACATTCAAGCAAAGAAAGATACAATATTAGATATGTAAAATAGGTTAGATAAGGAAAGATATTCCAACAGAGAAAAGCACAATATTAGATACATAAAATATAAGGAAAGACACAGAAATAAATAGATAAACATATTGATAAGTGTATATATATATATATATATATATATATATATATATATATATATATATATATATATATATATATATAGACATGCTCACAGTTAAATATGAAACAGAAAGAAAAAAATGAAAGAAATGGGTTCAGCGACAGATAAATAAAGACATGTATGTAGGACAGGTGTCAGGAGCATAGCACGTTGAGTATGGCGACTTTCCGCCTAATCACCCAAGTTAAGCAACGGACTTGGATGGGTGATCGCCGGCTCAGTGTGTTGTGTGTTGGTATCTCTCAATTTGCCTGGCCTGCACGGGATATTACGCTATTTTCTCCCCAATTTTTAATGATTGGAGCGAAACGGACCGACGTAGGTAAAAAAATAAATAAATAAACAGGTAACGAGATAAGTAGAATAAATAAACAGATACAGAGATATAAGAGAGATCATCAATTAAATAAAAGATATAAGATATAATAGGGAACAGAGGAATTAACCTTAATTCAAATCTGTTTTCAATTTTTATTTGACGACGTTTTATTATTCAAATCTACGTTTACTGTAGTTCCACGGATGCCAGACGCAATTAGGAACAACCTGTCATCCTTAAACAACTGATTAATCATCATCATCAAGTGCCGTCTCCGTATCAGAGGTTGCGACTACTTATATATATTTATAGTAAATACGACTAATCGTAGGAAAGGAAAAACTGGACGTTTAATTTTTAAAGCTACTTTATTGAACATTACATTAATAATGACAAACAAAATTATCCGACAGTAATAATAATAATAAAAATAAATCCGCGATTAAAAACCATTACACGTACGACTACCGAAATTATGTTACGATTTTCTGAAAAATATAAACAGTCTATTGGAGGTACTGTGATACGAAGAAGGAGACAAAAGTGCAGCAAGTCTACTAGGAAATGTTGTTCTTACTAGCATACCTGGTTTTTATTGAACGTATATTTTACATATATATATATTTATAAAACTGTATTAAGTCCAGTACGGTCCTACGCAGCGCAACTCTGAGAGATTTGGTAAAGACATCAAACAAACTGACTATCCAGCTTTTCCGGAACAAGGCGCTACGCCTAATTTACCGATTGTCACGGTACGTGTCCAACAAAGTCATACATCGGGATTTGAGAACTGAGTCGGTGGATAAAATTATCCGAAGGATCCTACAAAAATATCCAAAAGCACCTAAATCAGCTGGTGGTAATCGAACGTGCACACATAGAACCGTCATCAAGACCGAAGCAGACTAAAATGAGAAACTGAATTTTGTAATCTTTTTGAGGGGATGTATATACTCCTCCTACCCGTTATTTTTTATATATATATATATATATATATATATATATATATATATATATATATATATATATATTCTAAAATATCATTTATTAGATAGCCTCACTCTTGGCTAGTTATAAATTAACAAATATAAGAAGAAAGAATATTCAAATTCTTTTTTTAATTTTTATTTAACAATACTTAACTCTACAACTTTTTTTTTATTCTACACATATATATACATATATATATAAAATTATTCTTCGTGGGGATAGTAATATTTTATTTATTTTAAATTCTAGCGACTGCAGGAACCGTATAAATATAATTACGCGTATTAATAAATTCATTAATTACAGTGTATTTGTATTGCCTAGTAGAGTTTTGCATGGCGTAGAAAATTAATTAAGTCAATAAGACCATCCAGACAAAAACGAAGGCAAGTTCTGCGTAGAGAATTATGACGAATTTAGTTCACCGCATCGTATTTAAATTTAGCACACAGCACTCGATAAATAATTTTGAAAATGATAATTTTTATATAATAATTTTAATTTTTTTTAAATTGCAGAACGAACGAACGAATTATCGATATAATTAATTTATTCGAAAACATTTTCATAACACGATTAACAGTCGTAGGACGAGATTAAATAAATAACGGACGATTCGAGAAAGTCTAACACTATTAACGAAAATCGTTATAATTCATTTTTTTTTCACTCCCTCCGAATTAATTAGAAAATGACTAAAAGTCTGTAATAAAAGTAAAATCAAAACTAAACCAATGAGACTTAAATTACACAAACATATATATTAGGAAAAATCGGAAATGCATTCATTTTTCGCTAATTTTCTCCGATAATACTAATAACGCGTTTCCGCCATTACACGGTAAATTAAATTTTAAACGATTTATCAACCGGAAGTCCGGAAGTAAGATCTAATTTATATCTTGAAAATAATTATATATATATATATATATATATATATATACATATATATATATAAAATTTAGCGCGAAGTATTATAAGTAGTAACGTTTATTTCTCATTTGACTAGATCGAAATATAAATTATTATTTATTATTACGAACTATTTATAAGGAAAACAGACGCTAGAAATGATATAAAAATACATCGAGCGAAATTTAAATATTACGTTATTAAATTAATTAAATTTTATATTAGTAATTATGCTTATGGTTCGATATTAACTAATTAAACTACGTTCCTAGATATTTCCAGTCTTCCGTAACGTTAATATCAAAAATTTAATCCAGGAAAGAAACACAAAATCTCGATCATCCAAACTAAGAAACAACCCATGCACATACATCGAGATTTTTGAAAATTATCTAAATATTCCTCCAAACCACTTATTTTGTAATATATATATATATATATATATATATATATATATATATATATATATATATCGCGCAGCATGTGCAATATGTTAATGTATTACTTTAGAAAATGCGTTAAAAAAATTACTATCATCATTATCTTAACACAACACACGTGTACACGCGTGAAAGGCCGGTAGCGATTTTTTATTCTTAACTATATATATAATATATATTAAAAAATCACTCTCAAATAATACTATACGCACTATCGAAAATTGCAATTTAGATAAATGCGTTCAAAATCATTCTCGAAAAATAAACCTAAATAAATATATAACTAAGAAATTAAAAATAAAAAATAAAATTAGTTATATCGGTCGTCTTAAATCGTAAGTAACGATTCAATCCGGGCGATATTCTTCCTCGACTTATTACGGTTAATTATCGACAGAGAAAAAAAACGTAATATCGAATAATGGAAAAAAGAAATACATATATTAAAAATTAAATAGAAACGATTTATAAATAAATTAAAAAATATATTCACGTCCAATCTATATTTCCGTGCATTTTCCTCCTCGATAAAAGTACACTGTTCGATTAAATTTTGCATCCACGGACGCGTACGTTAAGAGGAAATTTCTCGGACGTCTTGTATGGCAAGAAAATAAGACGGAGCTATCGCAGCCTACAACGGAAAACATAGCGGGTGATCATCCGATGGAATCCAAGAACTCGCAGGATTAAATTTACAACTGTGTGCAGTCACCGAGCGCCGTAGATCTGGAATATTGGAGAGGTTTGGTTGGATCATCCTTATCGGCAGAGTCACGATCACGACACCTAGCTGGGGTAATTGATCGAGAAAAAGAAGCTGTACAATATAATTTGTTGGTGTTTTTTTTTTTTAGTTTTCCCCGAATCGCTTTACTAAATATGTTTAAAAAGATTTTCCAGGTTCTATAATCATCTATATTAATACTAAATCAGTATTATACTACGCAGAAGAGGTCATTTCGTTATTAAAGTTATTATACATTATATACGCGAATAGAATTAATAAACCGAACAACCGCCCTTTTAAACGTGGGTGTAAAATTGAAATCGGCGGATGATAAAATATTTTCGTACAAACCCCTTGCAACGGGAGAAAAAAAAAATAAAAATCCTTAATTTGACCACACCTAAATACTTAAAAATACGAAGATAGTTTAAATATACGTAAATTCGATTCGATCGCATTTTGGCTAATATACTTAATAAATCAATAAATCAGTCTGCCGCTGCTGGAGTGTAAATGTTCTCCTCTCTTCGAATTCATTTCACACTGGTTGAACTCCGAATAACGTCCTGCCACTTTGTAGCGGCCTACCGCAACTTCTTAACAGTGATTCTGTTATTTGTTTCGTCCAAATGTCATCGTTTCTTCTTGAGCCTAGTAGTTCCATTTCAGCTACGTTTCACAAGTTTGCTACCTTATCCGTGTATTAGTTTTCGCGCTTGACATGCATACTCAAAGATATATATATATATATATATATATATATATATATATATATATAAAATACGTTAATTGTAAATAATATATTAGTATTTGAAAAATCGCATATGCGTACATAATATACTATATATAGACTACAATAATAGTAAATTTTTAATAGGAGATTAATCAACGTTTATTAAGTACTGCATGATGAACGTTGATGTAATGAGAACAAAGATGAAATCTGTATTTAAATTTTCTGTGGCATCTATCGCACGAAAATTGCGGTTCTTTACCGCATTCTTCCCTCATATGACGTCGTAAATTGTTCTTGTATTTGTACGTGCGGCCGCAACCATTAGTACACGAATACATCCTGCATAAATCGTCGTCTGCGCTTAAAAATATGGAATGTGGTAAAAACTCTGCAAATAAAACACATATGGAATGTGGTAAAAAAAAGGTGGCAAAAACAATTATATCGATATAATGGATATTTACTTGTAAGAACAAAAACGCTATGCATCATCGCTAACTAACTACGGTTGATGTTTTATACTACAAGCTCAGAGATGCAGAAAAATGTGAAAGCAACGCCCTTCGATAAACTGAAACAATATTTATTCTTTGTTTCTCGTAAATAATAAAAATAAATAATTTAAAATAGTACAATTGAAAAAAAAAATAAAAAATCAATTATAAAACGTACCTATTCCGGGGGAAAAGATCGCACACGCTACTATATATATCTTTCTCCGTCAGGAACTTTTACGAGGTTGCCAAATTCAAATGCATTTTAAAAAGTGTAAAACTACCGAGGATATGAAAATAATGAAACAAATTTCGGTTAAATTTTATCAACTAAAACTCTCAAATTCCCGTTATAGACTAATATTTGAAAATAAACAATACACACACACACACGTATATATATAAAATATTCTATATATATATATATTTATATTATTTGTTTATATATATATGCACTTATATATATATATATATATATATATATATATATAAAAATTAAAGCCTGCCATGTTAGACGAAACTGAATTATTACATTATTATTATTTATATATATATATAATTAAATAAAACATAACACCCTGCCGTGTTACATGTAACTGAATTATTACTTTATTATTATTATTATTATTATATATATATATATATCCACATATTACTTACGTTAAAAAATTTGTTTACCTATATTTTTACTACTTCTGCTGCGCGATTTACTGTTCCATGCACCGGTACTGCTGATGCGGCCTACACAATTCAATAACTCATTTTATTTGTGTTTAATATTAATAATAATTTATTTTTATGTTTTATTATTATCATTACCTATCATTATTTATTGTTATTATTATTATTTGAAAAAAATAGTTATCTGTTCTTTCTTCTCTTCAGTTCGTATATATATACTTCTCGCTCTATCAACGTGTGTTGTCTCGTATGATGGCTAAATCCGATATTGAATCTGTAAAAGTTCCTCAACGTGTAATACTAGAAATATCAGTTCGAAACGACACTTACTGTTTTTTCAGTTGTATGGATGTTGCGGTCACTTGAGTGCTGAATAACACTAGTAAATTTAAAATTTCATTCGACAGCGGTGGGACAAGATCAGCCGGTATTGATCGAATATAATTACCTAAATATATTCGTCGGAATATCCTAATGGCTTACCACCGAGTTCGAATACGACCGGCCAAGCAAAAATTATGATCAGAAAATTGTGAAATCTCAAAATTCCACATAGAAAAAAAAAATAAAAAAATAAAAATAAATAAATAATCCGAATATTATTATCGCGTAGAATACACTGAGTAACCTACCTCCGATAGACGGTACTTAATAATAATGGTGAAATTTAAAAATCGATTTAACGAATTATAAACGACGTCCTAGAAAATTGTTAATAATATTTATTTAGCTTTCACGATTGTCTTATTTTACACTACTCAAAACTCTGTCCGCTTGTATTACATTATTGCATCGAACATTTATCTTCGTATATAATCAGCCTTATTGTATTTCACGAGTATTAATCGCGATTGTATAATATATATATATATATATGTATTTATTTATATAATAATATCATGTTATGCACAAATGTGCACCTCCTATATGAATATGTATGCTGATATGTTTTGTGACTTAAGTGAACCGTAAAAGACTATATTATCGCTCGTAGGCGTTTTATTTTATGTATCTTGATTACTATTTAATTACCGTTACTATTACTTTGTTGTATGTAACATTAATATGATTTAAATATTATCCTCAATATCATTATCATTACTGTATCGGTAGTTATTAAGTGTGTATTGAAAATTATCTTTAAATATAATAATATCTAACTTAGCCGTAATGAATATATTTTATAGAATCTCCTGTATAATTGTAATTTTATTCGCACGACTAATTCCGGTGATGGTGGTAGTGATTGTAGTGATTGTAGTTGAACCTACTGACGGGCAGAATCGATTACTTTTAGGAATCAGTTACTATAGAATGGAGTACTTTTAACAATCGGTTACTATAGAATTGAGTACTTTTTTCTTTAGTACTGAGTACTGAACACACGAACTAATGTGTGTATTAATAGAAAATGGAAGTTCATATAACACACGACGGTAACTTTATTTAATATCGTATGTTTAAAACTACTCGTGTATTGATATCGTTTATTTCTAATAATAATAATAATAATAATAATAATAATAATAATAATAATAATAAAAAAAATTAATACAATAAATAAATATATAAAATATATATCATAAAGATTTAACGCTTAATAATTACACTAAATAAAATAAACGATAAAAACTTCAACGATATATCGTTTTAAAGGTTACAATAATTATACCGTATATTTTGCTAAATTACAAATGTTAGGTTAATAAAAATCGTTAGTGTAGAATATACACGATTCGTGGTAATTCAGTAACTTCGACGATCGAAATAAAAGGGCAGTTGTTCACAATTGACGAAACTAGACGAAAGTCAACAAGTGTTTAAACTATTTCGCCCGGTTTGAGTTTTAATTGTATTAGATCGGATAAAGTATTCGGTATTCAGTATTACTCATTATCGGTATAAGGAATCGAACACTGTTTCGATTTATTTAAGAATCGGTTACTACTCGATTCCAGTACTCGGGTAACTCTCTCATCGCTGGTTGAACCTGGTAAATTTCATTTAGAATTCGTATTTTACAAGAGGAAACGTCGATAAAGTATTCGGTATTCAGTACTCGGTACTTATTACTTATTTACAGTATAAGGAATCTAATACGTGGCGATTCTTTTAAAAATCGATAACTAGTCGATTCCAGTACTCCGGTAATTCCCATCGCTAGTTCGACTTATGAAATTGTATTTAAAATTCGTATTTTACACGTGGAAACGTCATTTCCATCGATAATAACAATTAATTCGATAATACCGATAATAATAAATAATAGTAATAAAAGAATAATATTAAAATAAATTATCATCGTTATTATTACAATCGCTAAAACGTAAAATATTTTTTTTTTAATTTTTTTAATAATTTGTAACTAGCCAGAAGTGGCTATTTGACAGAAGGCTTCAATCAGTAAGTCATCTTTGCGGAAGACAACAATAGTGTGTCCAACTACTTGTTACTGGACTAAATCCACGATCCTCGTCTTCCTAAACCTCCTGAGGTCGCGTCAAACTATAAACGTAATATTTATAATAAGTTTCTGCAAAAGTCATCCAAATCGCCTGACAATGAGAAACGAATAATTTTTTCATTCGTCGAATCCTGAAAAAAAAAACGAATAAAATAATTAATAACGACAATTACGAGAACAGGAGCAAAGCGATTTTACCCTAAAAAGAAAAAAAAAAAAGTCGATAAAAGTTTTAAACGATAATTCATCCGATAATTGTTTTCGAAATTTTGCATTTTGAATTCGGCTCAATAATTTGTTTTTCGGTCGTTTTCTAACATACACAAAAAAAAAAAAAATTGTTTTTAACCATAACAATTTTGTTGGACCGAATTTAAATAACTTAACTTGTGCATCGAAAAATATGATTCTAACCAGAGAGGGAGGAGAACTTTACTAATTTTTTATTTTATTTTGTTTCATTTTGTTTGGATACGCCGAAACTTTACAACACTTTTTAAGTTGTATATTTTCGATAATTAACTAATTCGAAATTATTCTAAAATCGAATACGTAATTAAGATTTTGTACATTTTATCGCACGCGATTAATTTCATCACTTTCATACTATTACTATCGATAAAAATAATAATCAGGAATAAAGAAATATTGCAACAAAAATTATTATCGACGATAAAAATATATTAAATAAAAGGAAAAAAAAAAGTTAACATCGCCAAATTTTAAATATATATAAAAAGACCGCCACAAAGCTTTCGGCAATTAAGTCATTATCAAGCGAACGTTAAAAATATAAAATATATTTAAAAAAAAAAAATACAATTTATACAAAAGGAAAGAAACAAAAATAAAATATAAGAAAATACTTAATTTAAATGTACAAATACGTGTTGTTTTTTTTAATTTCGATATTTTTTGTAATGCTGTAAAATTCAGTATTTTCATACATTTTATTTTATTTTTTTCTTTTAAATTTTTTATAAATTGTATTTTTATATTTTACATATATTTTTTACGTCCACTCTCTTAATAGACGGAGGTCTTTTTATGTAGAAAAATTTAGAGATTTGAACTACTTTTTTGTTTATTTTATTTTTTTTACATCACTACATTTTACACGGTTCAAATAATAAATAAATGAATTAATTAATTAATTAATTAATTAATCAATTAATTATTTATCAGACAAAGATAGACGTATCCGACGATAATATACCTACGTGGCGAAAATTAAAATATAGCCTAAAAACTTCTAATACCGTACTCCGTTCTATTTGTTCCATCGTTAGTTTTTAATTTCAGCTTTTTTAATAGTTAAAACATTTTTTAATTTGCCGGAACAATCACGAAATTAACCAATTTAAAATTAGGGAAATGAAAAACACGCAAATTTTCTAGACGAATAATTTATTAAAAATTATATATATATATATATATATATATATATATATATATATATATATATATATATATATACAATATCGACTGATAAAAACAAAATAAATTATTTCAAGTTCCTGTTATTCGCAAAAACGCAAATATACAAAAATTTTGGTAATTTCTCGGAAGTGAAATAAAATTTATTTTTGGATTATTTTTCTTCTACGTCCCAATTCGAATTTCTTCTCCGCTGTTGGCTAAAGTAAATAAGAATTTATAATCTAACAAACGATAAATACGATATATATATATATATATATATATATATATATATATATATATATATAGTATTTTATTTTTCATATTTATATAAATAGTAATATAAAGATGTGTACATTCTCGTACTAATTCCATTTTGAAACATAATCAGCCATAGTTGTAAATTGAAAAACGTACCTTGATTTGCTAATAAAGCTTTTTGTAATAATTTTCATCCGTTACCTATGTAAGACGTGTCGTTATTATTAACGAAAAAAATGTAAACATATGTATTTATGTATATATATATTTTTTTTCTTTATAGAAACACACATAAATTATTTATTTTATACATATACATATATATATAATATAATAATAAATCATTTATATATATATATATATATAAAATTATAATAATAAACGAAATCAGTTTACTAATTTTATGAAAAATTGAAAAAATTATAATAGTAATAATAGTAATATTTTCCAGTTTACAAATAAAATGCTAATCCAAATTAAATATTTTCCCGTTCTGATAAGAGATTAAAGAAAATTTTAATTTAAAAAGACGAATTTAACAAAACGAAAAATTCAAATAGAGCAAGAAAAAATAAAAATTTAAATTCGGGTCAAATCCATATTAACGCATGCAACGAACCGTATATATAAAATAGCGTAATCTACATAAAGTAAAAGCATGCAAATAGGATGAGATATATATTAAAGAATCACAAACATATAACAGCGATATATAACGTATATTCCGGAAGAAAATAAAATTTTCAAATTGCTTCCATCCAATATAAAAGTACCGAACGAAAATGATGACGTTTAACGAATTGATTTAGAAAATTTGTTACCGTTGGTTTTTTGATTTTAGAAAAATGAAAATTACGGCGACGCCGCCGTATCGCCGCCGCTAAAATTTTGTTCTTCATCTTGGCCGTGGACGGTTCGCATGTGTTTCAAGAAACGTCTCTTAGTAATGTATTTTTCGTCGCAAGCGTCGCACGAGTAACGATATCTTCTCTCGCATCTGAATCGACAGTGATCGCGCCAAGATTCGACATTGGTGAAATATTGTCCGCAATTGTTTCTGCACGGATGCGGACGAACGGTCGAAGTAGACGTGTTAGACGTAACGGTACTATTACTACCGCTACTAGTAGCAGCGGCATTTGCGATATTAGTTAGGGTGAAATTACCGACGCTGCTACATGAACCGGTTATCGGAACGGTTTGAGATTCGCTAAAACCGAAATTTGCGCTAACGTCCGTTAGCCGTGTATTATTGAAACCTTTATTATCGATAGTAGAATCAATTTCGCTTTGAATGCGACTAAACGTTTGTACGGTGGAGCAAAACGATCTCGACGACGTCATTTCGTAATTAGAAACTACAGCCGAAGTTATTAATGCATTAATAGTATCGCTAGTAGTAATAGGAAAGTTTTCTACGGTAGCGGTTGAAATCGTTTTCGTTAAGGCGGGAGTTAAACTAAGAACTCCGCTATCGATAGTGTTACGCGGAAAAGATAATTCGTCCGTAGTCTTTAAAAAACTGTTACCGTCGATCGAGCTAGAAACGACCGTGGTCGAAATTTCGCTAGTCGCAACTCGTTGTTGCGTGACCGACAAGGACGATTGAGTAGACGAACTAGCGTCTACTGACTTGGAAGTAATTACCGGTGTCAAACTTATACCGCGCAACTGACTAATTACCGCCGTCGGTTCCGGATCGTCCGCCGGTAGCGCAGATTTCGTTTTTTTGTACGTTTGTTTCAACGTATCCGTCGTAATCGTAGGAATAATAGTCGATTTCGTCGGATTAGCCGTACGACAGGCGGTTTTATTAAAATTACCGCCGCCGCTTCTATAGGCGGAAAAATGTGCAAGGCTAGCAGTAGTAGTAGTAGTGGTAGTAGTAATAGTATTAGCGGTAGTATTAGTAGTAGTAGTAGTAGTAGTAGTAACGACCGGTAGATCCGAAGAAAATTGACGTTTAATTCTAGAGCCACTTTCTAACGCTTGAAGTTGATACGGCGGCGGTGGAGGTGCCGGTTGCGACGACGCAATATGAGACGGAAAACGAACGTTTCTAGGCGCTGCTCTAGATATGGCCGGTGGAGGCGGTCGCATCAACTTAGGTCGTAAAGTTTTCGGCCGTAAACACCTCGGACGTACATTATGATGAGGCAGATTAGGAAAACCGGACGAAATCAAAGATGCCGCTTTTTTAGCTAATCCGGTCGCATTGAACTCCGTCGAATTATTTTGTTCGTTACCGCAGTAAACGTCTCGCAATTGACTCAACGTTAAAACTTTACCGTCCGAACTCTTAATAGATAACACGCCGGAAATGCCGGTTTTTTTTATAGACGCACCGCACGTTGGTGCCGAAGAAGAAGAAGAGGCAACGGAATAGCCGCCGCTAGAAACGGTTTTAACTTCTTCCGCAACATCGGGTGATTTACCACCGTCGCCAAAATGTTCCACCACTTTTGCATTCGACGAATCTAGATTAAAATAATGAAAAGGGGACAAAAGAAAAAAAAAAAATCAAATTAGAAAAATCGATAAAATCGTAAATTTACGAACAAATATACACACTAAACACAATGCACACACGAACGTATATAATTACCGTCCACGCGAATAGTAGAACTAGTGATCGAAATATTCGTTAAAATATTACGAACCTTAAATTCGGAATAATGTGATCCAATCGACGCTCTAAAGCTAAGCAATCGAAGCATTACCGCGTCGCGAAAAAAAAAAAATTAATTATATAAATTAAAATCATGCAATAAAATGTGCGCACCGAAGTAAATGATTGGAAAATAAACAAATAAAAAAATATGTGCGATTGACCGGACGATGTTATAAAATAAAACAAATAATAAATTTCTTTTTTTTTCGTTAAATCGTATATTTAACGTAATAAATTGCGTCGTCCTACAAAATAAAAAAAAAAAAAACATTTATTAATATATATATAGTTAAAACACACATAATGTTAAAACAACTACAAAAACATATTTAAAATCGAGAAAAAAAAGTTATATAATATTGCACATGTAAACACATAATTAGAGGACTAGTAATGAAATGTAATAATGTTTACAAATATAAATGATGAATATATTGGAGAGTAGTGATTTTATTAATTAATTATAAACCAAATAAAATATAACGCAAATAAAAAAAAGATGTAATAATTTTTGTGCGTGCTTGAAAATGACGGTAACTGTCGAAAAGCTTCGCGATGAAAAACTTTTAGCGATTGTGTTATATTTTGTTTGGTTTATTATTATTACATGAAATCTATATAGACGATGAAATCGATTTTTTCAGCGACCGCCTGCTCGAACAAAGCTCTAGGTTTAAGTTCTTATCTGTTGCTGTCAGATTTCCGTTTACATAATGCTCTTTTAATTTGCCTCTATGTATCGTATAAATCGATAATAGATATATTTCTTCTAGAAGTTACTGGCCGAACATATTTTATGAAACGGACGTGAGTTTTACTTTTTATTTCAAATATTTAGGCTTTCTATATACCGCGTAATTCCATTTTCATTTAAATTTAATATTCGTTACACGTTCAACATGAACGCGATGTTGCCGCCGCTCATACATATTACATTTTTGATCGTCTCAAGATTAGTATTATTATGCGGTGTATTTGGCATGTGTGTTCGTTTGTCGATGTACATCCGGTGGGCAAGTAAAATTTTATATTGTATTTATTAATCTCTTCCGGAATATGCTTGCGTATATTTCTAATAGGATTATGCAAATAATTATCGACTATAATTGGCTTTTAGTTATTGCGTGGGTTCCATTAATTAATTTATATATATATATATATATATATATATATATATATATATATATATATATATAATTTCATCATACATAATGGTAAAAAAAGTACGCGTAAGAATATTACAATTAGATGGAGAAAAGAACAAATATATAACATAACGTGCATCACGTAAATTCATACATTCACATAAATGTATAAACAAATAAATAATTTTATGTATGCATGCTACTCACAATCAGAAAAATCAAATGTGGTAATGTACCTTAATAATGCATGTGTAATCTATAATATACGTAAATGTGTTATATATCTTGAGTACATTGAAGAGAGCTCGCATCAGGTTCCTCCATCCTCGATTGTACGCAGAAATTCCTTAACTCTATACCCCGTATAACCAACTTTTCTATAATACCGTTGGCCCGGATTATATGTTCGAGGAATTTCATCATTCTCATAGAGACCATAGAGAATACCCTTTGATTAGACTGAATATATTCCGTAAAATTGATTCATTCGGCACCCTGCGACTTCTCGTTGAGATTTTTAATAACTTTCTGTAAGCGATCATTTCCATCGCTTCTAGTTTCGCTCGCGATGCCATTTTTTAATGTCCACGATTCGTATCCGTCAAGTACAATAGGAAATATTAGCGTTCTTATAGTAGAAACAACTTCAATTTCCGTATACTCTTGTTAATTTCGGTTTTTCGCCACGTTTACTTCACATCGTATAAAATCTGGATATTAAATTCGTCTGTGCAAAAAAAGCGAATAAAGTGTTATAAGGATATCGGGGCGTGTAATCTATTCTCGACTGATGCTTGACAGATTCAGAAAAAAGAAAGACGAGTATTTTCGTAGTTCTTCTCGTCCGGCGTTTCGTTCGATTTTAAACGACAGAATCGCAATTCACGACATGTAGTTTTCTTCTAGTCAATTCGCAGCATCCGGTTGACCCGTTAAATTAATTAGTTTCAATATTTGATATCTTTGTATCTTCCGCGTAATTTCGATCGCATTCGTTTACCGTATAATCTAGAGCGGTATTCGTTAATCTACTATCCGCCATTCGAACGACGCTAATTAGCCAGACGATTGCAGAGAATCGTCAAAACTGATTAGCGTCATATTCCATAGAGAAGAGACGACAATTATACGACTTGCCCCGTACATCGAAGTATTTAAAACGAAGCTTTCCAGTAGTTACGTCATCGTCAAATTATAAGAATTTAAATAATAAAACGTCTACGATAATAATAATAATAATTCGATTTAATTCGAATCAATTTATTTGCAACATCATACAGAATCGTAGAATTTTAGTAACGTATTTATTTTATAATAATAGTATCGGAAATAGAGTTATAATAAAAAAAACCAATAGAACTAAATACAGAAATCCCGCCGGTTACATTTTAAAATATAATCACATGCACGCAACTGAAATGTAGTAAAGTTAAATAACTAAGTTCCTACTGTAATTTACTAACTAGTTTCGCGAACTGAATAAAAGTACAACAATTATAGAATTAAAAATTAAAAGTAACAATTGAAAATAAAAATTTAAAGCAGAAACGAAATATACTAGTGTTAATAAATTATACAATTCTAAAATAGTGAAAACAACATTTTCACACACAACACGCATCCACTTAATACACCCACACATTCGTACTTGTATATTTTTTAACTATTTACTCGATAATGGCTTAACAGCTGAAAAGCTTCATAAATTTTCATAAAGAAAAATTGTTAGTTATTTTTAACTAACTAACTTTTTTTGTTGTTTACTACACATATAATACGTGCTCACTTCGGGGAATACATACTTATTTAGATATATATATATGTGTGTGTATGTGTGTGTGTGTACATAAATTTAAAATAAAAAAAATCAGTATCTATTAATATCTTTACTTTTTGATGGAAAAATAAGTAAAAAAGATTAAAAAATTCATTTGACTTCACTCGAAAGCTACGGCGCTTTATGCCAAATGCTTATAAAAAACAGCAGGAAATATTTTTTTAAAAAAAGTTTATTGATACGCGTTCAAATATTAATGAATTATAAATTGAAAACAGTATATAATGAATGATTACCCTCAGAAAGCGAACAAAACAAAAATTGTAAAATTGTTCGCTTTCGTCTACATCATCGGGTTATGCGACGATAACAGCCAATATTTAATTTGACATTTTCTATTAATTATCAATACGATGCTACCTTATAGTCGCAGAATGATGTGCAACCTTTTTGTACTGGCTTCAAAATCGTACCTCCATCAGAACTACTCCCATAATCGATATCGTCTACAATTAATCTACAAAATCGAATAAAAAAAATTGGTACGCGACCGCAACTTTCAACTGTCGCAGTTTCGCTCGAGCCCCGTTCGTTCATTAAACAGAAATTAATAAATTTTATCTTTCGTGCAATAATACGTTTCATTACTTTCCTTTCCGTGTAATAATTAATAAGTTTTCTGTAATATTGCTTTTTATTTTAGAATTTTTTTCGGAAAATTTTCGAATAATTTAAGTAATGTTCGGTTTTATATTCCACAATATTTATGAACTAAAAATGAATAATAACCCAGTTAAAGTTTTTCCAGTTTCATAATATATTAACATAATAACAATAACAATAATAATAATAGTATAAACGACAAAAAAGTAGTTATATATATATATATATATATATATATAATTTATATAAAAAATAATATGAAAAGGAAGAAAAATAACATTTTAAAAAGTACTCAATTTAAATGTAAAATTAACCGGGTTAAAGTTTTTCTAGTTTCATAATATACTAACATAATAATAATAATCAATCAATCAATCAATTAATCAATCGATCAATATATTTTACAAAATTTCCAAAATCATGTATGAACAAATTAGTAATAGTAAATTAAATGGAATAAAGTATTATATTAATCATATTTATAGTCTCAGTTATACGCACGAATGCGCTAACACTGAGTTACACTTAGAATTTGAATATATTAAAATAGCTTAATCGTTAAATACCATTCTACGCTGCCAGCCATAAACAGTCTATATCTGCTCACACATTTTAAACAATTATAAGTTCATTATCTTATATAAAATCCACTATCATTACATTTTAACTAAGTACTGATGTATACTAACAGACATAGAAACATAAAATAAAAAATAAAAAATAAAAAATAAAAAAATACGCACAGTCTCCTTTATTAATCAGTTACACATGAAAATTAATACCAAATACACCGAGTATTTACATAAGAAAACCAAATTATAATAGAACGACTGAACTAAGGAAAATAAAATAAATTTCGGTGAACCAAATTATAAAGAAGAAATATACACACACATATACACATACATACATATATATACATATATACAGTTATATACATATGATCATACAATTATACTATTCCTTCCAGTACCAGAATCAAAACCTGCAAGAGCACCCATCTGAAAAGTTACACAAAATGTCCTCATTTAAAGCCAAAACATCAATATTTTTCACTGTTCTTTATTATACTACTTATTACATACATAAAGAACCAAACGCTTTCGTCGCCTTTTATAATTCTTAAGCAATAATTTCACACTTTCTGGGAGAGAATTGTAAGCAACGGCTCCAGCGTACATACACTGCGCTCGCGTATGGGACTTGTTAAAACGAGGAAGACGCGCTAGTAATAATAATAATAATAATAATAATAATAATAATAATAATAATAATAATAATATAAACGACAAGAAAGTAGTTAAAATCACTAAATTTTCATATAAAAACACCACTAAGTTCTTAGAGTACATTGTCAATCGTACATAAATAAATAATATATAAATTATATACATATATATATATATATATATATAAATATATATAATTTATATAAAAAATAATATGAAAATGAAGAAAAATAGCATTTTAAAAAGTACTCAATTTAAATGTAAAATATTAAAAAAATAATAATAATAATAATAAATAATGTGAAAAAATACAGTTACTCATAAAATAATTTCAGAATTAATGTGGTAAATAACGCGACTAATGAATCAGCGACATATAATTTATATATAATTAATTACACCTAGTAGCCGGAAAAATAAAGCATAATTGTTTATGTCTAAAATTTATATTGCTGATTATTTGTTAATTGCGTTGTTTACCGCATTCACCATCGGATTATTTGATAAAAATAACTGTATTTTGTCACTTTGATATTTTTTGTAATATTGTACATCTAAAATAAGTATTTTTTAAATATTATTTTATGATTTTCCCCCTTTATATTTTTGTAATAAATTGTGCCATATATATATATGTATATATATATATATATATATATATATATATATATATATATATATAAAATGTTTACTTAATAATGGATTAATAGACGAAAAGTGTTTATGGTCTTTTAATATAAAAATCTAGTGATTTCAACCACATTTTTGTTTGTTATTTAAAAATCGCTACCTTCCACACGGTTCACATAATAATAATAATAATAATAATAATAATAATAATAATAATAATAATGTAAAAAATATAGTAGTTTGGTTGTGTCCTCTGTCCTATAAAACTACAGTCCGTCAAACAATATCACCCACGAGGACTAAATGAGTGCTCGGTGGAGATGTTTCAATCGCAGTCGAAAAGTGTTATTTTTTTATATAATATAAGTAACAAGACCGTAACCGTTGATACGCTAAAAACTACCAAAAACAACCGTTCCCTAATATAATAAATAACGAAATTCGCAAACAAAATTCCAAACGATAACACGGACTTATGCTGCACCAATGTGAGAATATGAAAAGAAGACGAATAGAAATATAATAGAACGCTTCAAAGCCGATATGTGGTTACGTTACCAACGAAACAATAGAGCAGCCGGCACGAAATCACGCAATGCCCGTACACGGACACTGCAATGAATTAATAGCTACCATTTCCGAATGTCGCGTTAACAGAGCGATTGAAATGAACTACGATTCGAAAGATGGATTGAATATATCAATGTATCCCGGTACGAGAGAAGAGACGACGATAGTACCTTTCATACTTGGCTCGGAATGAATTAACCGAAATCGAAAAGAAAAATCTCCTCTGACGATATTCAAAAATCGCTACGCTAGGCTGGCCAAAGGGACAGCTTCAGGCAGGAAGGAAAAAAAAAAGTGGGCAGTATCATCCGTATTTCATTCGATTTCATCTTTATATGTCTCTTCGTATTCCGGCGTTTAGTCGGGTAGAAGAAAATACATTACGAAGCACGGATACACGTTTAAAACGTAACATGTCCTATAACGAATGTACGCACTCGAAAGCATACCGCTTAAATCGACGAGGCACTTTTCGGTGATGGACGGATAAATTTTTACAACCACTATACCTCGTATTTATGTGTCGAAAGAAAATTCGGGAAAATCTACTAGAGAATTTTAATCGTTGGATAAATTAGAAATTTAATTACACGAACACGAAAATGCACAAACACACATATATGTATAGAAGTAATTACAACAGAATATATATATATATATATATATATATATATATATATATATATATATATATATATATATATATATATATATATTAGTGCGGACTAACTGCAAATCTATTTAAACGCTGCTTTATAACAGTTTGAGATGGAGAGGACATATAATCAAAATGAACGACGTATAAACTTCGGAAGCAATTTCTTTACGGCCAGCTTCCTGTTGGCAAACATCGCATTGGGCGTCCTTGTTAGCGATATAAAGACTATTTGTACGAAATACTGAAGGAATGCGAAATTGATTTCAAGAAATGGGAGAAACTAGCAGTGGATCGCCAAACTTCGAGGCAAGCAATGGAAAATACAGAAAGCGGATTAAAACGCTCGAGTGCAGAAGAAAAGAAACGGAGACGACGTACAAAGGCTTATTCGAAACAAGTGGGGCAGATTATATTAACGCTGGCGCCTTTACGTGTGATACATGCGGAAAGCAATGTCCCCGGGAGAATCAGTTTAATTAAATAATGGTTTGTACTCCATACTCGGATAACGAATGGATAATTGATGATGATGATAATGATATATATAAAATACATAAAATTAATTATTATTATGAGTAACGTTTAAAACGAATTAAAAATAATTTACAACCCTTACCAGACAGTTTATAATATATTGTTCACACACACACAACATATATATATACACCGTAAAAACATACATAGATACGTACATACAGATAAGTGCATTTATACGGGATGGAATTACGATTACGGTCGCTTCAATTAACAATCCCGATGATTAAATATACTATGAATTAAACCGAGATGTGTTTTAAGCGATCCGCGATGATAGAACAGTTTATCACAAAGGTCGCATTTAAAACTGGGCCTTTTACCGCATTCTTCGCGATAGTGCAACATCATACTTTTCTTGTGTTTATAAGTACGTCCGCAATTGTTTAAACACGAATATCGACAGTCGTAACTAGAGACGACGGCAGATTTTGTTCGACATGCGCACGAAGCTGCGTCAAAACTCGTCGACGTACTACCTGAAATGCATACACACTATTAGAGAGGAAGACGATTTAAGTTATTAACGTCATCATCGCTATATATGGTGGTTTTTTTTGCATTAACATTTACCGCAAGCTGACCACTAAGATCATTTAGCAGTATTTAGGAGAAGAGCATTAACACGAAGGGTAACTGGTACACACCCGGTAATCACGACCTCACATTAGATCCGAGGGTTTACTACGTCATAAGCTTCTTATATCCTGATACGAGTGTATTCGGATGATTTTCTAGCCAGACAGCATGGCTCTGTGCATAATGACCTCGCATACATAACAAACGTTTAGATTATGGCGAATGATCTGGTTTGCAATACATAACAAGGCGCATTATATGAGTCGATGATGTCGAAAGTTGGTATAAAAAGTCCGGCCACCTAAAAGCGATCGTCGTTAACTCGAAAATTGATAATCGAATCGACAAAAACATCCTCAGCAAAGACGATTCGACACTTGTTTCCTCATTCAAACTAGCTGCTTGTAAGCAGAACAACGTTAATCTATTACTGCTACACAACGAGATTTCACACACACATACATATATATATATATATATATATATATATATATATATATATATATATATGTATATATAAACGCACGACCATAACTATATAAATTTAATTTTAAACACAATAGAAAAAAATAGTGACATAATTCAAGTTAGCAAACCAATTGCAAAACATTATCTATAGGATGACCCAAAGAAGTCGGAGGTTTTATTGTTTTTTTTTTTAATAAATCTAAAACTACTCGACCAACATTTTTGAATGGAATTTTAATTAAAAATAGGAAAACGAGAGATTAGCTTAGAATCATTTGTGGATCACAATATCGTTCAGATGACCGTCTCATTTACAACAATACATTCATTCGATCTTTACAAAATTTTCGAAGACTTTTTCGAGCATAGATAGCTGAATTTTTGAATATCTTCATAAATCCGAGTTTTCAAGTCTTTCAGATCTCGCGGACGTGTTCCGTAAAAACACCGCTGTTGATGTATCCTTATAAACTGATAACTGAAACTGGAACGAATCTCTCGGTGTACACTAAACGTGGACCACACGCTACGTTATAAATAGTGTTATCAACTGGGCTAATCAAAAAATAATCTCTGGGCTTCCTAGATATACAAGATAACTATATAAATCTAATTTTAAACACAAGTTAAGTAAACGTTTACCGTAGGAAAAAAACAAAAGTGACATAATTCAATTTAATAAACAATTTAAAAAACATGATATCTATACATCTAATTAATTCAAGCCTATTCGTTAGTAGCTCCATACTGTATTTATCGGAAGCAACTGTAGTATGTGTTGGTAAAGAGTTGCAAAGTGTCAAAATGGAATGTCGCGATTTTTCTACGATATTACCCGTTTATATTTAATGTTCTCGTATGTTCCATGGACCAGTAGGAATAAATTTCGACTTTATTTTTTTGAAAAATCCACATAAAAATCCAAAATTTGTACAATCGTCGCGAAAATCGGGATTTAAATTTTTAAATTAATATACCGAATAAATCTTACCCCAAAAATCGAAATTAAAAGTTTTAGTGGGAGTTGAATGTTTTTTATCGGAATTAATAACAAAAAAAAAAAAACATGGTGGAATTTATAAAAAAAAATTTATTTTATACATATTTATACAAAATAATTGAGTATATAAAGTTCATGGCGAGTATATATATATATAATAATATATATATATATATTTATTAATCAACGATTGTCTAACGTCCCGTGAATAAGAACAAGGTGAGTTTTTAAATGCACACGTTGATGAAACGCCTTGGAGCAAACGTCGCATTTAAATCCGGGCCTTCGACCGCATTCGTACTTATAATGACGCATCATGCTTCGTTTATATTTGTATGTACGACCGCAATTGTTCAAACAATCGAACGACGATTCGAAATCGTCGTCATTCATCGACTGATCGACGATCTTATTCTGATAAATCTTCGACAGGCCTGTACAAATCGATCGCAATTAGTTCAGGAAAACGTTCATCGCGAATAAATATAGACAGTCGACATAATGTATAATATACGAGCAGATTTCTTCGAGAAAGACAAACAATTTATAAATAGCACAGATCTTAAATACTTTAACACTGCATAAGAATTATTAGATATATTTTTCCAAAAATTGTATTGGGACGATTATATTTAGCGCGACAAGTTTGCCACGCGTGGAGAGTTCACCGAAGTGACTTGGACTTTGTACATTATTTCGCTCAGTCCCTTATGATTTACCGCGTTAAAGCCGCCTCCGACAAAAATACGAAACCTTTATTAGCTGCTCGGATGAAATTGCAAAACCCTTAATGAATAGCCGTTGAAAAACTTTTACGAATTTATCCGGTTATGGGCAAGTTGTTTTAACGTAGATTGCACGCGTCAATCAGTTGCACACCGATTTGAAAGAAACGGCGACATACGTGCGCCAATGGGAAAATTCCAACGATCATGAGTTCGTCTGTAAACAGGAAAAATGTCTTCCGAGAAGCATACCGATTAAAGTCATATAACTGTTCGACGATCACATAAGAATGCAAAATACATATATATATATATATATATATATATATATATATATAGGTAGGTATTACATATATGTTTATATTAAGTGTAGGTATATTACACATACACATATAAATATACACGTATATAAGTATACCAACATTTAATATAAACATATATAACGTATGTATGTATATATTTCCATTTTATGTGATTGTCGAACAGTTGTATGACATCGACAATAGATATATAGACATATAGATAAGTAGGTATTATATATATGTTTATATTAAGTATCGTACATATATTTATAATTATATACATCATATCAATTGTACATATATTTGTAATTATATATATATATATATTATATCAAACATAAGTCAACCGTATCTCGATATTCAGAATAATTCGGTCGACGAATGATTACAGGACGAATGAGTCGATCGTCGATTACTATCATCATCGTCGTCGTCGTCGTATTGTTTAGGACTTTCAGATCGATCGTTGCTGTCGTTCGAGTTCGAAATTCGGGTTTCGGTCGTCGCATTCGAATCGCACGTACGATTTCGTTCGCCGTCGTCTAAGCGCGATTTCTCATCGGCGATAACCGGCATGTCATCCGCTATCGTAGCGGCGATTAACGACGATGTCGTATACGATGGTGATGCTGATGATAATAATGATAATTCGTCTTTCAACTTATCACCGTCAACTTCAACGTACATTCTTTCACGGTTGGCGGCGATTTTCTGGACGTTGTTTCTTCCTTCAGCTGGCCGATTTATTCTTCTACGCGTTTTTAGTAGACTTACGATAAGCGGCGACGGATGGTATCTGTTCGTCGGACGCATCTTAAAATTAGACGATGACCACACGACCGATAGCGAATCTGTAAGCGCAACGAACGAATGAATGAAAGTGTGCAATAACACGAAAGACTGATACGGACGAGAATAAATATTAGAAAAACCAAAGTAAGACGAAACAATAACGATGGTGGATGCAGTAGATGTTGTTCTTGATGTTTGCCGTAGAAGGTTTTCGTGGATTTTCAACATACCAAAATCTATAGCCGTTACCGAGACTGGAAGACTTTTCGAACTGGTACGACTGAAAGATGTCGACCTTCGATAGCGAGGACGAATTGAGTAGAATCGCCGAAGTAATTCAAAATAAAAAGAAACATTTTTTAAACCGACGCTACTCTACCACTGATTAACGGATCAGCTGCCTGCGATCAATTCCCGAAAAATTGAATGCGCTACTATCTTACGGTTGCCTTTCCACGCGTCACACTTTATCAATTCTATAACGGTTAGGCAACGTTTTCATTTACGAATAATTCGTTCTTTCTGCAAGCTTCGTCTTACTATCCTAATTTTACGAGTCCCATATCAGGATAGGATACAGTACTTATACGTGTGTTTATCATTATGTTTTATATATATATATATTTATTTATTTATATATATATATATACATACATATACACGTATATAAAAATATATTTATACATATAAACATTCTAACACTCGCTCACATATTCTGTCATTGTCAAACATTACACACACACACGCACGTACTCTGACTATAGGTACATGATTATTATAGTTATACACACACATATATATATACACACATATACTTTTTTTTTCTTTACAAATGTTGTGTAGGTATATACAGATCCAATTGGTTGGACATTACTTTGAATGCTTTTCAGATATTTCATGGAATTTCTATTAAAAGCAGTTTCAATAAAGTGGAAACAAAGCTCTTTTTGAAATATTATTTTATAGCAGCGGCTGGCCTTTTTCGCCCTATGTGGCGTGATCAGTTTATCTGTTCAATGAACTCGCATTTACGAGGGTATTTATATTGTTAATAAAAGGACATACCTTTTCATCTTTCCACATTTTAGCAGTAATGTATTTTATTTTTTCAACGGATTTTTTAGGATGTTCAAGATGCTCAACAGGGCACATATTCAGGAATTTAACATTTTAAGAGAAAATTACAGGGGTATGTCTAGGATTTTTTTTTTATAATGTTGTCTATTTTCCAGACCATTGGTGCCCCGACTTTGACGTCGACTTCGGTTGTATTTCTATTATTCTACTGTGAACTACAGGTGAGTCCTTAATCCACTTACTTTAATTATTTTTTCCATACCTAAAATAATCTGTTATATACACACATACACATACATCGACCTATATGTTGCGCATCATAAAAAATAAAATATGGCCGTTTATATAAGTAACCATTTTTTCAGAAAATTTTAAACAAAATGTATATACATATTGTTCGAAAATTAGTGAGCTAAATAAGTTCTCGAACATAAAATATCTAAATCATGGTGATTCTTCTCTCTTCATTTATAACACAAACTGAATGCATGAATGTTTTTTATATCCCAAGCAGCTTATTTCAACTTCCTTTACGCCTTACAAATATCGACATTTTTCAAAATTTTGATTCGAATTTTCTAAAATTACATTATTTTACAAAAATTAAATATATATAAAAGTAGATACAATCAACACTTTAGGAATATTGCTCAGAGCGTTTCTTGATTCTGGTGACTTGTTTATCCTTCTTCTCTCAATCTTCAGAAGTACACATCTTCTTCATTTTCCTTCAGGTTTGATTGGATGACTTAGAAATATCAATAATCATGCTAGTGCTGCTAAACAAATATCTATATACTTTGCATTAATAATTAGTATAAATTACTTTTATTTAATATGGTATCTCTCGTTATTCCTACCGGGTTTTTTATTATTTAAATATGTGCGCTGACACACGTGAGAAAAGATTCTTATATTTCTGTAAATTAATCTATGCATATATAAAGTGATTTAACTATTTTAAATATCCTAGTTAGCTAATAATATATATATATTATATTATATATATATATATATATATATATATATATATATATATATATATATATATATTATATTATATATATATATATTATATTATATATACATATATTTTTTTTTATGAAATTTAAATTTTTTATAAAACGACAAAAATTTCAAACTAAACGATTTTAATAAGTTGAAAACTATAATAAAACGTTTAATAATATTGCTTTCCTAAAATTATTAATCGTAATTTTATGATGAAGCTTTTCCTACTCACTTTTCAGTTGTGCTTGTCCATTTAGATTTTTAATTCTTTGTTCTGGATTTTTATACAAACTTCATCGCTGTTCAGTCTATTCTGCAACTGTGTTTAAACGTTTACCCTCATTATTTTTTTATTCATCGAGTCTAGATTCGAGTTCACAAATTTTATGCTGATGTTCATTCGTAATATCTTGATGCACTTGTATCAATTTTTTTTTCGAATGCTTAATTGCTATCTTTTTTTCTTCTTGAATTGCCTTTTCTTTTTCTAACAATTCTCGCTTTAATTTCTCATTATATTCTTCAACAAAAACACATCGTCGATGCTTTTATTTCATCTTCTAAAATTTTTATCTGTATTATACTTGACTCGTTGCTGCATAATTTTTGAATTATTCCGTCAGCGTGGGATAGTTTATTCTGCAATTTTTTGATTTCATTTTTTTTTATATTTAATCATTGCTTTGTGTAATTCATCCTTTAAATCAAACCTTTCTTTTTTCCAAGCCTGATTTGAACAATTTTATCCTTGTCAGATAGAACACTATCTTCTGCAAGGTTTTCGCTTAGTTTAGAAAATTTTTATACTGTTTTTAGATCGCAGTATCTTGCATTCAGCAGTTCGCGATTATTGTAATTTTGCACTCAACTGCTAATTCTCTTTACGTAAATTATCGAGAGAGATTCTTAATTTAGAATTTTCTTTATCGCGATTTAATGTGATTAAATTTTAATATAATTCTTTTCGTCTAATTTTTTGACCGATCTGTTAGTGGAATTTGACTCTTCAATTAACACCGATTTGTGTACTCCTTGCAGTTCCATAAATTCTCGTTTCAATCTTTTACATTCCGTTTCTTTACAATTAAGTTTATCGGACAAATCATCTCTTTTAGCAATATCAAATCAGTTCTTTTCCAAAACAAGTAAAACTAAATACCAATATTGAAAATATTACAGCTTCAGTCCACATCTCCGGCCTTATGATAACTAGCTCTATGTTCCATATACATGCACAAAAACGATGAAATAACCCTACGTAATTTACTCAAATTTTTTCTTCAACTACCAAAACCTTTTATAGTGACTGGCGATTTTAATGCGCATAATAGTATGTGGGGATCAAAATATACCGACTCCAAGGGCAAATTAATCGAAGATGTCATAAACCGAACAAATATATGCTTATTAAATACAGGCAGCCCGACCCACTTCAACAATAATGGCAGTGAATCAGCAATTGATCTAAGTATCTGTAGTCCAAGCATTCTTCACTATATGCACCGGAGAACAGACCTAAGTCTGTTTGCCAGTGATCATTTTCCACAACACATAGTGCTCAACTTGCCTTCCAATTCGGGCAGTGAAAGCTGTATATCTGAAAACTGGAATATATCAAAAGCTGACTGGATTTTATACACCGATATAGTTAACATTGAACAAAACAAAATCTCTCACAACGTTGATGAGTCATGTAAATACATTTTACAATAAATAAGGGAAGCTGCCGCCAGATCTATTTCAAAATTCAAAATCCACGCTAAAGGGTGGTCTGAAGACTGCCGATCATTAATTAAAGAAAAGAATAAAACCCTATCAAAATTCAGACGTCAACCAACAATCGAAAACTTGATCAAATTTAAAAAAGCCAGATCACTAGCCCGGATAAGAATACGTGAATCAAGAAGCAATCACTGGCAAGACTTTGTTAAAACAATAAATGCGTCTGCTCCTTCTAAAAAATTATGGAATCAAATCCGACAAATCGCGAATAAATGCACAGTAGAACCAATAACAGCAATAAAAACAGGTCCCCGTATTACATATGATAAAGTTGAAATAACAAACGTTCTAGCCGACCACTTCTATCAAGTATCATCTAATCAAAACTATCCTGACGATTCAGGAAGTACAAAGAAATAGAAGTACTAATGTCCCCGATTTCACATCAATAACTAACTTCAGCTATAACATTACCATAACTAAAGACGAATTTAATACCGCCCTAAATGCAATGCGGCCCTCAGCCGCCGGTCCAGACGGAATCCACATTTCCATGATAAAACAACTTAATTCATCCTCTAAAGAAGCCATTTTGCACTTTTTTAATATAATATGGCAAACCAAGTCGTTTCCGGAGGCATGGAGAGAAGCTTCTACTTCTATATGTCTCACCTTTTCTTCTATATCCTTCGTCTGTTTATTGATCAGTTCTTTTTTGCCTTATTCAATTATATTTTTTACGCCGTCTTTATTTTTTTTCTACCTGTTCATTAAGATTTTCTATGTTTCCAGTATTCTATCTATGTCTTTAATATTATTTTCTAAATCTGCTATTTCCTTTTTGCGATCGTTCTCTATTTTGTATTATCGATTTCAGGTTTTAATTCAACGGTTTCTGTTTTAAGTTTTTTTCTCCAGTTACTTACATCATTTATTATTTCCGACATGCCTTTTTTCATTTCTTAAGATATAGCTGCTAGTACGTCTTCTATAAGCCATTTTTTTTTTTTTAATTTAGTTATTATTTAAATCGCGAATTTACACAAAGGGTGAATATTCTTATGTAATTATTTTGTAAGAAGCCAGCGAGTTCTAATTTAAAAATTAAACCAGAGTTTGATTTTGATCTATCGTCTCGATCGGCAATTTATGCAAGCACCCTGATACTAACGGACTTCTACCGACTTCAATATTCCTCACTTAGGATTATACTACACTATTCTTTCTCTCCTCGTATTTGAGTACTTTTATATTTCAAAAATAAACTCTAGAAATAATTTATTATAAGAAAGTTAATTAAAACATTTTAAATTATACGAGCGTTCGTTTTCGATGAGCGAATAACCTATTTTTTTTTTATTACGTTAACAAATATTGATTTTATCACGCAATATATTCTTAATTTTTATCGGCGTATCGAATAAATAAAATAGAATAAAATTTATATTCGAATCATATATGTATAAATCAAACGAACCAGATTCACGATGTAACTCGCCGACCATCCTTTCGGTTGACTCCCAATACCGACATACCTAAAAGCTAACTCATCACTCTTTTTCTCGAGTTTTGACCGATTGACTCTTGTCGACTTTTCTATTCACTAACTTTTCCTGGCGCTTTTTTGAAAACATTTAATTATCAACTTCTCCGATATCTTATGCACCCTCTCTCTTTGTCATCGACCAACTTGATCGGTTGTACGCCGCCCAAGTAGCTTGAGCATGCGCAATTTTCTTTTTCACTTACCTTGTGATCGTAGGGTCGTTTCATTAAATATATTATTAAGCGATTAAATTATCACGACGTGACCATACGATATGTGTGTGTGTGTGTAATTTACACTAGTAACGCGTAAAAAATCGAAACAATTGACGGAAGAAAGTTTATTTCGAATCAACGTAAAACGCTCCAGATATTTTCCAATTCTCCAGTACGTAAATGTTATAAAAATAGCGTGTAATGAAAAATAATTACTTATTATAAATTTTTATTTATTTATTTTTTTACAATTTACGCATTTAAATTGTATACATATGTATGAAAAATACGACAAAGGCGAGAAAAGCTTCTAATACCGCGTCTTTGACAGATATAACCTGAAGGAAGAAGAAACAGCGGAATAGTACGTAGGATAAAACGAATGTAGATCAAAAATGGAAATTACCTATAAGGAGATTAAGAACATAGCGGGCAATAGGAATGAATGCAACGGTTGTCTTAGCTAAGGGACAAATGCCAGACTCCTAGTGAAACATGCGACGAATATAACGTATATAAACACACACACGCAGTCTATGACGAATTAGGCGGTTCTCGAAGATGATGATTGTGCTTAAGGTGGGTCATCAGTTGACTAACGTCCGAAAATGTCGAACTACATAATTGGCAAATGTTCGAAGTTTTCCTGCGCTTAGAACAATTTATGTCGCGATCGGTTTTCTTGCGCCATTCGATTTTCCAAGGACTGGCGGCAGTCCGATTGGAAAACTTGGAATGATCGTACTCAATGCCGTATAACGAAGACGATTGCGATCTAGATCTGGAAGTGGATTGAGTTTTGGATTTGGATTTAGATTTTTTCTTATTTCGACAATTAACATCTGAAATTCAGAAAAATAACCATTGTAGAAAATAAACTATTACTATTATATTTATCGTTAATTAATTATTTAAATAGTTTACACATTTTCATTTGTAACAAGTAAACGTAATTTTGCGATTAGAACTAAATTATTATTATTATTTTTTTTTAATTTTATTTTATTTTAAGAGTTAATACGATCTTAAGACTGCGCTCAAATAAGTATTACAATTATTACGATGGTGCATACGCTTAAAACTAGTGTTAAAGATAAAGACGGGTGCGACTAACTTACATATATATGTCATACATAAATTAGTACTTAATAATGCTAAATCAAGTCGTGCGGTTTCATTCGTTTCAAACGGCGAGTATCGAGTTCGATGTCAAGTAATTTTTTCGCTTCAAGATTGGGATGTCCATGCAGTCGTCGTTTATGCATCTTTGCGACATCTCGTATTACTTCGCGTACACTTTTTACCGCGACGTATGCCATCGTCGTTGTCGAAGAATAGGCATCTACGATTATTCGTAGGATTACATTTTGCCGAATTTGGACAAGCTGCTGATTGGTCTTCTTAGCGCAGCCCCCATATATGTCCATATGGGCTTTATAATTTGTAAGTATATATCAAAATTATTTACGGTTTTAAAAAGAAATACTTAAAACTACATATCAACTGTAAGAAAAATTTTATTTAATCGTATGATAACATCGAAATATATTTTATATATATATATATATATATATATATATATATATATATATATATATATATAAAAGAATTCAATTTTTCTTACATCGGTAGTATAAAATCAAAATTGGCGAAATTAAATTTTGAAAGTTACCTATAATAATAAATAAATAAACAAATTATCTATACGAATAACTTAACTTGATAACAGGAAAAAGTTCGCTAAAAATAATTTTCGACAAACAGACTGAATACGACCGTTTAATACTAGATGATAAATAATTGAAATTTCAACGATATAATTTATAGATTACGTATATTATACATTAAACGTGTTCCATTCATATCGTCGCGATTTAATCTAAGTTCAAGAACGATTTAAAATAAATTTATGAACCGTAACAGAGTGAGTTCTCAACTGGCCGCGATGATAAAACGACTTGCTACAATGTCGACACTTAAATTGTCGTTCTTTACCGCATTCCTTGTTATAGTGTAACATCATACTCTGTTTATACTTATAAGTTCGACCGCAACCGTTTAAACACGGATAGAACAATAGCGGCGGAGACGACGATGACGAATATTTTTGACTTTCATCGTCCGGCGAATATGCGGACGAACGTCCGAATCCTGAATAACAAACGATAACAAATTTAATAAGCGCCGTGTTTTTATTATCGTTCCAGAGGACTACTAAACTAAACTAAACTACTTTAGAAACTTTACGAAAGCTAAAAGATATTTGCCGAATAAAACACCTTTATAATTAATTTTAGTCGAGATTTTAGATTAAATTTTATTCGATGTTGGTCGGTGCTATAATAGTAGTAGTTCTTAACCGCTTTTAAAGTGCTTGTTAAACTTTCTAAATGGAAACTCCGAGAACTTCTAAGTTTTATCTATTTTGTTTTACATTTTTTTTTTTCTAACTTTTTCGAATCTCATGATCATTCGAGTGTGAATAATTTTTCTTGTTGACCTATTTTACTCTTAAACGATTTAGTCTTCTTTTAAAGTATTTTTTTTAAATAATAAATTTTAAAAACAACCCAAAAAGTTTAATAAGAGGGGAAAACGAATATGGTTATAGTTAAAAATAAATACGAACGATAGAATTGCCTTTATATAGAGCAGGTTACCGAAAAGAATATTGTACGGAAATCCGAGGCAAATCGAAACAAGCAAGACCACGCAGGAGATACAAACATCAAATAGACCGGAACTAGTAAAGTTAATGGGGTTAATAAAAAAAAAAGTAACTAGGAGCAGCTGGCAACATACTAGAATGTAGAACAAGCTGCGTTAGAAACTGCGAGGCCATAATCGAAAAGCGAAAGAAACATGCAAATCAAAAGCTTAAAAAATGTCCGCACGTTGCAGCTGTAATATTTATCGTTGTACTCGTCGAGCTCATATTGGTCCGCTCTCGTAATTAATTTACTCTTTCCTCTTTTCATATAACCGCTTATGCAGACGACCTAACTGGGACACGAGTGTCGATATTATTATTAATATTTTAATATATAACATTCGAATTTTTTTTTTTTAATACTCCCCGACCCCGGTTGTTTGAAAAGAATCGTTAAAACGCTTTTGCTAAGTGGAGGAAACTCTATTCGCGGCTAACCAACAACAGGCTAAAAAATGAAACTTCGATCATAATTCAGATGTGTAAAGTATTTAGAGACTGATTTAAGTTACTCGATTAATGAAGATGCTATAAATCAGCGTCCACATTATTTTTACGGATAGCCTAAATTTCGTTTATTTGGTTTTTTATTATATAAAACAAAAATAACCTCAATTGGAAACAACATATGTTATTAATCAAATAGGTATATACACGCGTATAAGAATAAAAGTAATACGGTACACCTCACACACACACACGCATATTGTTTATTAATATATAAGTATTGATTTCGTATAATGCCATATATATATATATATATATATATATATATATATATATATATATATATATATATTACGTGTGACTAATAGTGAATATATTACAACGCACGTTACATGGTCGTGGATTCCGTCATAAACGTAATCTTCGAGATTACTTAAAACGTACGGAATATAATCAAGTCTTCGTAATAAACGACTTGCAGAAAATTTAAAGTCAAAGGTTAAATTAAATTTTCATCTGCTTATTTGTAGTGTATACATATAATATAAACAAATAATTGACTTATTCCCAACTAACGGCTAATAATCGAGAAAGTCTGCTAGACGTTAAACACAAACTGTTTCATAAATTGACGAACGGAAATATTAATAATCCTAAAATGACATTTAGGAATTAAACATTTTATTTACATATCATTTTATACATTATCAATATATATATATATATATATATATATATATATATATATATATATATATATATATATATATATATATATATATATATATATATATAAAGTAAAAGTATGCGACCCGGTATAACATAATCCTTTATGAAAGTGTAATATACTACACAAATGCACGAATACTACACACATACACACAAACACACGTATATAAAATATAAATTACTGAACCCGATTTTTAAAGTCGTTAAACAACACAAAAGCACTTTTTGAAAATTTGAATATATATAGTAACCGGTTTTAATCGTAAACACTAGATTCGTATGTATAATAATATTACTTACGAAGCTATATCGCCTACGAAAAATTGTTACGTACACATATTCACTTTGTTTTATACACTCAAATATTTTGTATATAATCTCCTCTCTTTCACACACACATATATATATATTATATATATATATATATAACACATCACATAAAGATATAATGTTTTCAATTACTTATAGATTTTTATTTGTTAATCACTATAGTCGTGCTGATGTCCCATTTTACAATATCACAATACATTAATCAGATCTCGTATAACAAAATAAGTGAAATTTAATAAATACATCGAGTAAAATACGAATAATTTAAAAAAAAAATAGTAATAATTAAAATATGATTTTTATAATAACGATTGAACGACCACGTAACAATAGATCGATCTTTTAATATTTGAAACGTTGATATATATATATATATATATATATATATATATATATATATATATATATATATATATATATAATTATATAAAAGTTTGTAGAACACATTCAAAAACTGCAAAAATTATTCCGTTAGACGATGAAATAGTTATATAGATACACATATGCAACTTAATGCCTGGATAAACAACGACCTGCTAATATTTTAATATATATATATATATATATATATATAAATTTATATATATATATATATAAATTTATATATATATATATACATAATGATTACTATAAATAATTTAAAATAACTCGGTATTCGTCGACGAATATGTTTTGTTGGTTTTTTTTTAAAAAAAAATGTACTTTGGCCATTATTATTTTTAATCGTATCATATAAACACTACAAATAACAAAACGTGTATATAACGAAACGGACAATCCGCGAATTGGACGGTTAGGTTAGAATTTACTCCGGACATAAAATTCGATGCGACAATACCATGTGTCTTTTTAACATTCGTTTATAGGTAAACTTTTTACGACAATATACACATTCGTGTTGCGGTAATTTACCGCATTCGTAATGAAGGTGAGCGGTTAAGTTACGTTTATATTTATAAGTACGTCCGCAATTGTTCGGACACGGATACGGTCCCAAGATACGCGGAAACGATCCGACAATCGTCGACGTGACCGCCAATTGCCGCGTTTGTTGCGAACTGTTGAAACCGTAATAACAACTACTAGTCGTATCCTCTTCAACATCATCTTCCTGCTTCACGATGACATTTTCGATAGCGTCCAATTGAACCTCGCCGCAGCCTTCGTCGTAACAGAAAAATAGAAATAAATTCGATTAAATTTAGAAATTTTTAAAAATGAAAATTTAACATTTTTAATAGACCGGCCCGGTGTAGTAATATCTTATAGAATTTCGCGACGATCATTTTAAAAATCGAAACGATTTTATTCGATCGAAATAAATTAGTAATTAAATTAA
Organism: Coronaproctus castanopsis; assembly: GCA_032883995.1. NCBI lineage: Eukaryota > Metazoa > Arthropoda > Insecta > Hemiptera > Monophlebidae > Coronaproctus > Coronaproctus castanopsis. The sequence continues at coordinate 258,225,242 of CM065052.1, read as the reverse complement.
ATAAAACCATTTTCAACGACACACACACACACACAGATATTTTATATATATATATGCGTATTAAAATATGTTTAACGCGAAAACGCATTAAACACGAAATTAATAAAACGGTACCGACATACTATCGTGCTTCGTGCATTTTTCCCCTCTGAACACGAAACATAAATCACTTAACACGAAAGGATTTCACTTCTCAAAACGGCATGCGAACGAAGTATTATACAAAACTTATAAATTTTACTAAAGACGAAAATATTCACTCGCAATTGAATCGAAACAAGATTTCCCTATCTATTTATTACACACACTTCGTATATTCCAGCCCGCGCGGAATTCAAAGACGATTGAAGATCGCTTTCGTCGTGCAAGCTACTCGAAGAAGGTCGCAGGTTCTTTGGGCCAAAACGCATAAAGAAGAAACATGTTGAAACTGAGGAGCCGACATTTAATGAAATGTTTGGGAAAGTTTCTATATTACCGAACTGTTCTATAGCACGATCGGAAGAATTTGTTGCAATATATTAATAATGCCCCAATTATGACGAAGGTATTTAGGAGATATTACGTCCATATGAATTACGACAATGAAATGAATGATGCGGTGGTCCCCGTTCGGCAACGTACCAAATGCGCAATGTGTGCTCAAATACGTGCATTCAAACAGCGAAATTAATAACAAAATAGATGATATTCAACAATTTCTTGAAAATTAGATGTTATAAAGTGCGATGCAAAAAAATAATAATTTTCCAAAAATTCGATAAATGTTCTATATTTTTTTTTCTTTCCAAAAAATGAAAATTATGTAATTGTTAAATTTTATTAAGTTCTTGTTAATATAATATAATTGTTTTATCGATTTTTATTAAACGCATGCGTACCCACATACATATTGTATATAAAATGCACTATAGTAAACGTAATTTTGTTGAGTGTGTGTGTTTCTGATACATACATATATTTTTAAATTTATATATATATATATACATATATATATATATGTTTGTGTATGTGTTTTGCGATACAACCATATATTTTTAAATTTATATAATTATTTATTAATTGAGCACGTTAAACTGAATTGTCTACAATCGTAACACATTATAGCAATAGGTCAAAATTTATATATATATATATATATATATATATATATATATATAAAAATTATTGATTATAGGTACGGTTTACAAGACGCACCTGTGTAAAAGTACAATTTACGTACGGTACAAATACAATAAACGTATTAAAAAATACAAATTTGTATACGTATGTTACGTTAACATATATATATATATATAATATAAAAATAAATATATATATATATATTTATATATATATTTATATATATGCGCGCGTGTGTGTATGTATAACAAGGGAATTATACGTGTTATTACGTTGTAATAACTAGTGATGCTGTTTTATACGTATATCTAATTTTGTACGTAATCGATCATTAATATTCTTTTACGCTATGGAGAAATATTCGGTTTTCAATTTCGGTGCTACAACACCGAGGCGTATATAACAATATTAACGATCGATTTTTTTTCAATTCACTATTAATTAATTAGAAATGAATCGATCACCAACAATTTTCGAATAAAATATCTTAATTATCGTGTAAATATAGCACTTGATTAAATCTCGTATTAACGCGTATAATTTGCCTGGCTAAATAGACGCGAATAATAATAATAATAATAATAAAATCGTACATATACGCGCATTAGTATACGCGATGCGCCATATAAAAATTCACGAAACAAGCGATAAACTAAGAAAGTGACGAAATAAAATTCGCTTTTAACGGATTATATGTGAAGATTGGTTATTTGTTAAATTGGGGTGGTGGAAGAATCCGTTCGTAACGTAATCGGCTAAATAATTAATTTAGCTAAAACATTATCAGGCAATAGGAACTGCGGAGGACGGTTTTCATGACAGAATAGCGTGAGCCGATAGAAGATGGTACTTGCGTCCGGATTTACGTGTAAAACATTTTCCGCATATATGACACTCGAACTGAGGACCGGTTCCGCATTCGTAGCTAAGATGCTGATTTAAACCGCGTTTATAAGTATAGCGTCGACCGCACATATTCGGACAGATGAATTTTTTAACACCGCCCAAACGATATAGATCACCTACAAATAACGGACATACGCGTCGCACTAAAGGAATAAGTAAATAGGAAAATTAAAAAATAAATTATATATATACATATATATATATTTATAAAAACTAATAATAATAAATATATCTAATATACGCGACTTTCAAAAACTACCGAAATATTTCAGTACGTGCATATCGCAGTATAATTATACGCGTTAAATTCACCGCGTCATCTACGTAGCGACAAAAAGAGCCTAGTATATAGTAGAGAATGATTTCCGTTGAATCAGACGTGTCGCAGATTCATACAGGATGACGTAGCAAGAGAGAGTAATGATGGGATCAGAGTGACGCGGACTCGAAGAAAAGAAAGTGTTGACCGATCGTATAGGCCTAAATCGTTTGTCATTCTGTAATATTGTTATAAGTATTTTAAAATAAATCGTTATACGTTATTTTTTAATAGTACGGAGATATTATATAGTGTTCGTTTGGAAAGTTTTTCAGAAATAAAATGATACCGAATAATCGGAAAGGTAAACTATATTCAGGGAATTTTACTAAAGGAACAGTTAGAAGAATTATTGGATTATTCTCGATATCAGACTCGAGGACACGAGACGATTTCATGATTACCGGATGCGCTGGAACAAATCGCCAGCTTAAAATAAGAGTCGGGCAGGACATATTACCGTAAGACAAGACGACGATAGGTGGACCAAAATTGTCGGTCGTCGAACACAAGCAAGGCCCATGACCACATGTGCAGCAGGGACTATATTGTGAAACGGGCAGGAGATTGGATTCTAGCCGCGCAAGATAGAAGACGTTGGAAATATTTAGAGAATGTCTAGCAGTCGGTTGATACAGTCAACATCGTGATAGTGTTCGTCTTTCCAAGATCCAAATTTTCCGATAAAATCATTTGCAGTTGTACTCAATTCGGTTCCGTCTTATTAGTTCCTACGAAGAAAAAAAAAATAAATTCTATGAATTATTACCGTAATCATTATTATTATTATTACTGCGGTGGTAAAATATCAAGGAGTTCGTAAGCTGCGGGAAACGATAGTCGATTGCTAATAACGGTTATACGCAGGAACCTGATACGATTTTATCTCCAGGAACGCTTGTACAATATAAATTATAAAAATATCAAAATCAAAAGATAGGCGATACTTTCAAAACTAGTACAAAGCAATCCATCACTTTCGTTATCAACAGGTACGCGATAATGCATCTGATCCAGTATCAAACTTCTGCAGAATTTACACAAATTTCTCCGCTGAGTCAACGAGAAAAATAAACGTAAATGTAAAAGAAAAAAATAGTACTTTTGTAAATTCTCAATTTAAGTTATTAATAGAATCGTCAATATAAATAGATCCCGGTTTAGACGAACATTTTTTCGATACGAGATATGCAGACGAAGTGTTTTAATTTATAAAGTTAATCGATAATAATAATAATAATAGTATAAATCACGGTAAAAGACATAATATTATATAAAACGAATATTTTACACAAATAAAATTACAGTAATATTTTAAATTTAAAAAAAAAAAAAAAATTTAAATTTATTTTGCAGAAGTGTAATAATAAAATTATAAAATTCTTACCAAAAACAGTCTGTGCCAGTAATTGCTACGCTACCGCCTGTGAAATATATTTAAAAACACACATTAAGGAAACAGATGTAAAAACCCAACCAGCAAAAAATCCGACTTTCCCTCTAGCTCACTTACAAATGAAGCGTGGATTAACAAATTCGCGCAAACGTTAGCTATATTTTAATGCAAAAAATATTATTATTATTATTACTCATGTATATCGGTTTGTGCTTTGGTTTTGATGTGTATTGAAATTATGCGTTTATATGGGTATTATTCGAGTTAGCCTATTAACCGTTATAACTAAAGGCCGGATTTCTCGGCATTTGCCGAATGATCTTGTTACACGATAAATTAAATCTGATAGCAGACGAATACGAATTCAGACATACAGACCCTGCAAACTGAATTTTATTTTGCCGAATAATGCCGAAAATAAGCATTTTTCTAAGTTTGTAAATTTTTTAAACTTTTTTTTGAAAATAAGTAAAAATCTAAAAAAAAAAAACGTTATTAAAAAAAATGAGGAAACGATAATTCCATATATTTTATTACTCTATGTAAAATAGTCTGTCGCCATGTCTGATGCCGCGTTTTTCGGTTATCGATGGTAACGGTGCTGCAGTTCACTAAGTCCTGCAGACATCGGTGCATATGCTTATGCCTCCATTGTGTCTGTAGATTTACAAAAAGAAGTTTCTCTTATCCTAAGAATATTTTATCCGACTAACGGCATTCGTTCGCAGTAAAAATCATTTAGAAAGGCACATTATCGTATCTTATAATTCGACTTTGTTAAAATAATTCCCTCCACATCTACCTATATAAATAGCCACTTCATATATTTTCTAAGCTTGTAATTTTATCGTCACATAAAGTATATTTCATTAATGTACATATAGTGTTATTAAAATAATCGCGTACATTGTATACATTGTAATGCTGTTTTCTTTAATCAAAAATAACTCAGAAATACCGAACAATAAAAAGCTCAACAAGCTGCAGAAATTAGAATAAAAACCGGGAGTGTGTTGATTGAAAATGAAATAAAAATAAAAATAAAACATGTATTCGCGTCGGAAAAGTAATTTGATTAAATAAAAAAAAAAAATAATAATAAAAAAAAGAACAATGTCGCCAGATAAAATATGCAAGAAACGAATAAATTATAATAAATCGGGAAACACGCGTAATAATTATAAACAAATAAATAATGTCCGGACGTCGTCTGAAGATGTTAATTTTTTTAATTATTCCTAATAATGCCGATGTTTAGTTTAAATCGTTGTGACGGGTTCACGTGGCAAATATTAAATTTTCTAAATTCATTTATTTAATTATTAAATTCGTATTAATAATAAACTGATAATCGAAAATAAGAAATTGTAATAAGCACAGTAGTCGATATCGTCGATATAATTAATAAGCAGCAATTTACATAAAATACATCGTGTAATTAAAATATATATATATATACATATATGATTAGAATGGTCGTTATTATCATCAGTCCCGTCATTACAACGTATTAATATATATTATATATATATATATATATATATATATAAAATTTTACAATCATAATTTAAAGATAAACAAATATATTATACTTTCTTTTATGTTTATAACTAATGCAAATACATCATTGATGTTGTTGTCGTTGATAAACAATTAAAATATTTAATTAGTTACGTTTTTTATGGTAATTACTTCTAACCAATTATTCGCAATTACTCCGTACGCTGTTCGCATATTAATCTTATAGTTATTACAACAACGAGCAGTGAACGGATACATAAGTCACTTATTTTAACAGTAATATCGTAAATAAATTATTATCGTTGCATAATAAGAACAATAAAATCGTTAACAACAATAATCGTCATTATCGTAATTAGCGATAGATGATTTTTTTTAAAAAAAAAAATATGATATCGACACTAAACAATAAATCAGTCGACATCGTAATTACAAGCAATTAATTCGAGATTAATGCGGATGATTATCGAGTTTAATAAAAACATCCTAATTATGAACTCTACTACTGACTCGGCGGAAGCACCGGATGTAAAATTCTATGAGCTAGAATTTGATGTTGCTTCAAATGATCCCTACGATACATCCATTTACCGCAGTACGTACAATTATATTGTGGTTCTTTACCGCATTCGTGAAGATGACGATATAAACCGCGTTTATATTTATATCTTTTACCGCAATTATTCGGACAGACGAAAGCCGTAACATCCAAAGACGTTATTAACATATTACCGAGATCCTGATGCGACGACGCTAATATAAATCCAGACAAAAGACAGAGAGAAAAAAAACAAACCAGATAATTATCAAAATAGTTTTTTCTTTATTTTTTAATTAATCGTTATAATAAAAATCATAGTAATAAGAATTATTACATTAAAATTTCAAACCAACTACAAGATTTTCTACTACAAAACATATATAAATAAATATAAATATATATATATATACATGTGTATGTGTGTGCATGTATGTATGTATGGGTGTGTGCATTCTTATGTAGATATGTTTATGTGATAAAAAGAGATCGACATTATTAATTCGTGAATTGCAAACTGTTATGAAAGAACGAAATAACAATTTTTATTGGGACGATAGACAAGAACGAAGATTCCAAAGCATTTAATTAACCCTCTTTTTCAACAAGTACTAGGCGACCTAATTGCTCGGTATTATATTATATTATTTATATATATATATATATGAAACGTATTTTTTCATAAAATATATTTCGCGTAAGATTCGGACGGCTACAACTTTGGACAAGATGTCAAAATATTTTCGAGCAAAAAAGTCCAGAAAGTTTACAAACACGATCGGTTTATCGATACATCATTTTAATCTTCGCCCAATACAGATTGTCACCATGTAAAATTTGGCAATAATATATCTTTGGAAGGTGATTTGTACGTGTTTTTCTTATAACCTACTACTCTACACCAGCGCAAGCCGAATGTATTTTAATAATCAATTTTTTAAAATCTCGTTTCGCCAATAGCGAATACTCCTGTTCTATTTTTGTGTTTTATGCATTATATAATTTAATCTCAAAATTCAACGTAAATATAAAACAAATTATCCGCCTAAGTGAGTAGACAACCTCTTAATAGTTACGATATCGTTCTTTACTTTAACACGCCCCTTAGCTTATCACCTTATTCCTAAAAATTTTATATACACCAAACACATACACATACACATACACACACATATATATTATATATATATATATGTATATGTATATATATATATATATAAACGTTGAAAATATAAAAACATATGTGCGCTTCTGAAGACAGAATATTCACCAATTGTAAGATTGAGAAGAAGAAAAATTATATGTATATATACATACTATACATACTTACACGCATGTATATATATAAAATAACTGAATTTCTTATGGTTATCTATTTTTATTTATTTTATTTTTTAAATTATTTTAAAATATATCTCGATTTATTCTATTTCTTTTGATAATTTATTGGTAGCTTTTGCCGATATATTACATGCGCCCTTACATATTTGTGTGACGAGTATGCACATAGCAAACGATAGTAAATTTGTTCTCATATGTATACAATATATTCTAGTATTAAGTTACCTCCAATTTTTTCTATTTAATTTCAATAATCGAATAGAATCAAGTATTCCTGGATATATAATAATAATTATAATCACTTTATATATCAACTTGGTCTAACGCTGGCAAAGCTTGCTGACCAAGATTGGAAAATAGATGTAAACAGAGTATACATCGGTCATACTCAACAGTATGTAGACGTTGCGAGATAACAGTCTAACCATTCACTCACACTTACATTCAAAAATTAACTTCCAACTATATGTGATATAAGGCTCTACCTTGGTCATACTCAACAGTATGTAGACGTTGCGAGATAACAGTCTAACCATTCACTCACACTTACATTCAAAAATTAACTTCCAACTATATGTGATATAAGGCTCCGATAACGACTAACCACATTGTAACTCGTCCAAAATCCTACCAACAAAAAAATAACAATCCCTAATACATAATGAAAATTTTTACAGACTCCCATTTTAAAATTTACAATAACTAACGTTGTTTATTATATAATTATGCCTGGAATAACAGCCATCACACATTAACTATATATAATATCAATTGTATATATATATATATATATATATACATATATATATATATATAGTATTCGTACTTATATATCAACCGAATATATTAAAATAAACAAATTATTTAATGACCTAACTACAGTTACCCGTAATCGTTAACCCGTTTTAGCGATTTTCTATAATCCGCGTCTAGTAGTAATCTGACGAAATGAGATTGATGATATCTTCGTTGATCACCTGAAAAACTCGATCAAAACGAAATAGATTAGAACATTATCAACGATTATTACATAACACTATAGTAAATAAATAGGAAATAATAATAATTATGATTATTAACGACTAAAATAAATGGTCGGAGGTAAAGAATTTGATCAACGATAATTTTCTATAATTTCGATAAGAGTACTTATCCGAATTAGAAATTATATAGACCGCTTAACGCTATCGCTGAATTCAAATATAACACGATTCGTTGTCTATATAGTATATTTCAAGTCGTCTAAAGAACCTCTAATAAAAAAATTAAATCCATTCATAGTGTATTATTAACGTAAACAATATTAACGATAAGTTTATACATATATATATATACACACCATCACACATATAGCATATATGTTATTATTAATTATATAAACAATTATTTCCATCGATTGAAGAAAAAGCTAATATTCAATTAACAATTAAAAATATTAAATCATTTTAAAAAAATAACTAGCTGATAAATTAACGGCTGTCGTTTATATATATATATATATATATATATATATATATATATATATATACATACATACATACATGTGTGTGTGTATGTATATGGTATATATTAGTAGTCGTTCATGTATTTATATGTTACGTTGGTTTATATCGATATGTAAATTCCAATTTTCGCATCCATTACAAGTATATATATATACATGTAGATACGCGTGTGTGTGTCTAATAGTTAAATATCTTATGATCATATGCATATGTGAGGACGCGAACGCCAGTAGTAATAACTTTTCATTATAATTAAAAATGTGGTGAAAAACAGAAAGAATTTTTTGTTCAAATAATGTTAAAAGAAACAAAACGAATTAACTGTCCATAATCAATTTTTAAAATACGTTTTTTTTTTTGTACAATTGAACGAAATAATTTATATATATATATATATATATACACAAACGAAATATAATTTTTTTATATATATATATATATATCATTCGTATCTGCAACTGATAATTTCCATAGGATCGACTGTGCCAACGTCTTCTTGTTGATTGTATTTCGGATGTATCTTGCTGACGTGACGTTTCCAACAGTCTTTTCGATAAAAACGTTCGTCACAAATTTCGCATAGAAATTGCGGCATTTTTCCGGCGCACATTTCGAAATGACGTTTAGCGCCTTTTTTATGTTTATAGTATTTACCGCAACGATTAGGACATTCCCATTGATTCAGTACAGGATCGTATACCGCTGAAAAACACGTTAGTCGTTATTATTATGATTTTTAATTACTATTCCGAGGCGGAAATCCTGTCGACTAATCTATTTATTACCAACTTAAAAGTCGATTTTTTTCCAATCGATTTCATTTCCTTAGTTTTTAGGCGACCGTTGTACCCATCACGGTTTTCTATCGGTTTTTGTTTAACGAGGGCAGGCTACCATTTGACTTGTCATCTCTTCGAGGTACGTGATGACAGATCCGATTCCATTTTTCTTCTACACTCCATCGCGTCAATTTGGAATTTGAATTTGACAGAAGCCTCGGAGAAACGGAAAATTTACGTGAACAACGTATTAACAGTTTTTCATTACATATATATATATATATATATTTATTACGTACAGCCTATTTACAATAAAATGACGCATGTTTATTAAAATTACGTACTGATTAGCGATTTACAGAAAACTATAGATTAAAATTCGACAATTCATTATAAATATTATTTATTTATTTATTTATTTATTTATTATATTACAATTATTGAGCTTAGGTATGAAAAAGAAAAAAAACACGCGTATTTCCATTCTTTCTTTAATAATTATTTTGTAATTTACATGCGACGGAAAATGACGATTATTGAATACGAAAAACAAAGATTATCGTGTATAAAAAAAAATGAAAATACACACACACACACACACACTTCAGATATATATATTTGAAGTTATCCATGGCTTCGTCTGTGCAATTACATTTTTAAAGCTTTGTTTCACATTGATATCACAGATAGGGCAGAAATATTACAATAATTTAAAATTTTGAACAGTACATTTCTGCCAAATCGTTTAAAATTTAACACGTTTTCCCAGTTTGAATGTAACTTCACTACCAACACCCGAAAAAAAAAAAGAAAAAAAAAACGTTTTGTTTACTAATGGACAGATACATATACTATACTAATATATAAAACTGTTAAAGAGACAACGATGTTTGAAAATTTTATAAATTATTGTAATTTCTGTCCTATTGGTGATATCAATGTGAAACAAAGCTTTGAACGAATCCGATAATATCGGCTATAATATATGCCGAATTTAATCATTATTGCTTTAATAATTTTTGAGTTAAATCGGGACAGACTGACAGACAACAATTTTACAAAAAATGATTTTCTGTTTATATATGACAAAAATGGTTCAACGAAGTGATTATAATGAAAATATTCGCAAATCACAGACACCACAGTTTTATAATATATTTATATATATATATATATATATATATATATATATATATATATATATATATAAACACATACTAGATACCGGCAATATATATACTAGCTGCCCAATCCAGCTTCGCGATGCTAATAAAGAAAAGAAAATCGAATCTTCCTTTTACGGTACTAATTAAAAAAAAAAAAAAAAAAAGTGTCGATCAAATAATTTCGACGAAAATTTATAATTCTGGACGACTAACCAATATCATTTCCGGTATACATAGAACTGTGCGTACGGAAAATACGAATATTCGAAATTTCTTCCACATGCTTCTAACGACTGACCTTGCGATTTATTGCTAGTAATGGCGAATTGAAGACGAAACTAGACACGCTTTTCATTCTAAAAAAAAGTCTGTTTTGAATTAGAGGCATTCTTTAGGTATTATTGAAATCGGCAAATCCTAGCGCCTTTCAACTTTCCTACGATTGTACTCGTTTCAATCACGTTATTCGTCAACTTTTTGGTCCTACGTCTTGTTTGGTGGCGTAGCCTCAATTCAGATTGCATATCAGCACTATCGCCTAACAAATCTCCAGCTGTAAATTCGCTCTATATAAATATAATAATAACTGGCAATTCTTATTATTCCACATACACATACACCATATACACGTACGCGTTAAATTACGACCTCTCCGTTTATTATAAGTAAAGATTGTAGTACAGAATAAACTTCGGCGATAATTCAAATATTTATTTCGTTGTTTTTTTTTCACAAACGATCGTTAAGGTTTTAAAAAAAATAAATAAATAAATAATGGTATTAAATTAAAATTAAGTCGACATTATGTTTTAATCGTCATTAATTTGCGGCGGTCTCTCCTTAATCCAAGCTACTATCCTTCCGAACGACAGTTTCAGTTTTTTTGGTTTTTGTTTAAAAGTAAATTAAAAAATAAAAAATAAAAAATAAAACAAGTAATTTTTTCGCTACGTATATAAAACATCGAATAAAGGAACACTTCTAACGCGTTGATTAATCATTTCAGTTATTTTAATTATTTTAGTTATTATAATAATTTTAGTTATTTTAATTATTTTAGTTATTTCAAACGTTATAATTATAATAAATATATTAAGAACAGGTCAATCGTAAGAGACATTTCACGGTATTGACACACACGTGCTACAACGGATAAATATACACAAAAAACTGTTACGCGATTAAAAAACCATCGATTAATAAAATTATTTGATAATAAACGTAAACGCGGAAAACCGGTTTAGAAAAAATGAGGACGATAAATACAAGTCAAATTCCTATCAGAAATGAAAAATAAAAATATTCCTCGTACGAGAAATTTAATTCTATTTATAGAACAAAAGTTTATTATTACGTTCGTACATTAAGGGTAAGGAATAAATAGATTCGTCATAGTAATCACTAGTAACAGATCGAACGTTGAAAGTGGAACTAAGTACACTCGTGAAAAAACTGCATGATTGTACACGTTCGACGCGGTGGCATTTCGCTTTATTTTTACATACTCCGAAGCGTTTAAAGAATAATTCTACAACATTCGTTTCCAACAACTTAGAATCTCATATAAATTAAGTTTTTTACTAATGTAATTTGAAAATTTTGTTATACAGCGATTTAAAAAATAAAATTGCTAAAAAATGTTTTTTTCGTGAACAATCGGAAAGCTTTTCGACTGTTAAGCCATTATCGAGTGAATATAGAAAATAATAAATTATAAAAATATATACAAATTTATAAAAAATTTAAAATGTAAAAAATATTACACAGACAATTTACAAAAATTATCTCTTCTTCTATAGGTCATACTCAAGAGAGTGTAGGCGGTCACCAATGTGCCAACTAGATCTTACGTTGTCTCTGCCATTAATGATGCGCCGGTCCAGTTTTTCATATTTTTCAGCCAATCTGTCCTCCTTCTTCCCGGACTTCTTATTCCTTCTATCTGTCCGTGTATAATAATCTGTAAAATTTCATACTTTGCACCTCTAACGATATGGCCAAAGTATGACACATTTCTCTTTATAATAATATTCTTGTCGATCTGTATTCGCCTTCTTTAAGACATCTTTGTTGGATATTGTATCCATATTTCCACAGCTTCGTATCGGTTAAAATGTTTTTTATTTAGAGGCATAGCCTCAATACCATATAACAAAATTGGCTGGATGTAACATCGAACTATATCTTATCTTCAGACTAAGCGATCGATCACGTAATAATCGTTTCATATTATTGAAGGCTACTCGTGCGTCACCATACTTTAACCTCGGTAATCGAGACTACTAGTGACATAGCAACCCAGATAATTAAATCTATTCACTTTTTCAATAATTTCATTATTAACGGTCATTACAGCGCTATTATTAATTAATTTGTTGTTTACTAAAATTATCACGAAGTGATAAAACAATATTTTTAAGCGAATAAACAACGTAATCAACAATCGGCAATATAAAATTTATACGCAAAAAATAACGCGAAACGATAAAAATAAATAAAAACAATAAGATATAAAATTTATACACAAATAATAACGCAATAGCGAGTAAAATAAATAAAAACGTCAAATAATATAATTGTTTTCTTTTTTTTTAAGTAAATAAAAATATAATAAGCGGTAAAATAAAAATAATTAAAAAGTAGTTGTTCATTATAAAAATGAGAATTAATTAGTTCTAAGAAGTATATTGTAAATCTTATTTTTATACTGGATAATTATTTTTTTTAATTATTTTAAAATTATTTTAATTTTACCATCTATCGTAATATTGTTTATATATATACATTTTATATCGTTATATTGTTTTTATTTATTTTTATTCTACTTGTTTCACGATATTGTTTGTGTGTAAATTTTATATATTGCTGATTGCCTTGTTTACCACTTTGGCTATCGGATTAATTAAAAATACTGTTTTTTACCAATTTTAATAATTTTCGTAAATTAGTAACACACTTTTTTACATTTTATGTTTTCATAAATTTGTATATTATTATAATTTATTTTTTTTTACGTTCGCTTGATAATGGCTTAACATCCGAAAAAAAGCTGCTTGTTCATAAAGAAAATATTTCTCAGTGATTTCGAAAAATTTTTTTTTTGCGCCTGTTTAATCTTTTACTAATATAATTCCGTTACAGAAGACGCGTACAAAAGAACCGCGTGAACAACCGCTCTGAATTTCGTATTTGTTAAATAGCGTGAAAAGTGAGAAGTTTTATTTACGCGCAATTCCTTTAACAAGCATGTTCAAGTTTAACCTCCCATCATCCGGTCTGAACAGATACTTTATGTCATCGTCAATCGAGTAAGTTATTTCATTCTAATTTTTTTAGAGAGAAAATTATAGTAGCAGTCTTTTAACACTCGACTTCTACATTTGTTTGAAAAACTGTTTCAAGTTTAAACGTTTAAAACGACCTATCAACAACATCAACCAGTCGTTTACATTCCGCTTCTCAATTATTTCGAGAAAAAACGATACGAAGTTTAGACTTCGAAATTTGTAATTGAATAAGACTTCTCAATATCAATACAGGGTATAGCGCAACCAATTTTTCAAGGTAGGCATATCGGTAATATATAATAAAAATAATTCCTCCTTTGTCGATGTTCAAAGTCTATAGAAACAATAGAGTCTCGTAGATTAGACAAAATCGTAAGTTATTTAAAATTAAAAACATTTCATCCAGACTTCGCGAAAATACACCTAGACTGATCACATTCAGTATACGCTGTCACTGACGTAATGAAATACGTTAAATCTCTTCGTCTTGTTCAATGACGAGACACTTTAAATCGAAGGAACATTAAACGAAATGAGGAATACATTAATTAACTGGCCAGCAGATTATGCGTGAAATTAATACGAATTTCAATTTTATAATAAATAAATAAAAAGTACAAAAAGTCTATAAACAGCTAATAATAATAATAATAATAATAATATTCTCGAATTTATAAAATGTCAGATAAGCATATCTGTCTACGAATATAAATATATAAATATTAATGAAGTAAGGACTTTGATTTTATGCAACGTAAATACGATATAATTAGTTAGTAGTCGTCTAGATTATTATAAATATTTTTTAAAAAAACATACATACATGCACACATAAATTTTCATACACACGTACATACATGTATTTGCATATACACACACGCATGCATGTATTTATAAATGCATATATCGTATATTATATATACGATATATGTGTAATAAACAACAAAAAAATTAATTAAAACCAATTAAATAAAAAAATTATAAAAATAATTAACAAATATGACATACATTTAGCAATAAGAAATAACATATTATTATTAAAATCAATTAGTAACAACAACAAAATATATAAATTAAATTGTAACGTATGCGAAAAAGAATACGTAGGAGAAACAAGCGGATAATTCGTAATAAGATTTAACGAATTAAATTCGCATACGAACAATGACGTAAAAAATTCATTTTTCGGTAAACAATTAAAATACAAAATCGATAATATTAACCGAAATTATAAAATTTTAAGTACAGAAAAACATCGTAGAAAAAAAAAGGAAGGATACAAATAATAAGAGAAAAAGATAAGTATAATTTATTCGATTCGACGATAAATTTCGATGAAGAATTAATTTTCGGAAGTCTATTATAAATTTAAACAAAAATTTTTATATTAGACAGAAGTTCTCATTTATTTGTATTTTCTGCATTATTGGCGCTAGTTCATGTATAAATTTTAAACGCCGATTTGTCGACGGTTAGTTTATAAATAATAGATTTTTCACTATTTTTTGTAATTGTAAATGATATATTTTCTAACACTATATTTTCATTTTTCTTTAAATAAATAAATAAAAACAATTGTATATACTTTCGTACTTTATTCTTTTACGTCCACTTGATAAAGGTTTAATCGCTAAAAGCTTTGACGTCTTTTTATATATAAAACATTTAGTGATATTGTTTTTTTGTTGTCTCTTTAAAAATCATTACATTCCACAATATTCGAAATATATATATATATATATATATATATATATATATATATATATATATATATATATATAAAAACGTAAAAAAAAAAATAATAATCAAACTTTAGCTAAATTAAAGTAACCGGAATTATTGAATAAATCCGCGAACAAAACTAGGACGATGTAAAATATTCCGGAAATCGCGAAATGAGGTCATTAGAAGAGGACTTGACAGCATCCGGCGAGATGTTACCGTACGGATATCACGTGTTAATCACCTTATGAGCGGACATCATATGTACTTTTAAACCGTCTTTACGATACATCCATTTACCGCAAAATTTACACATAAATTGAGGATCTTTACCGCATTCGTTCAAATGACGTCTTAAACTCCTTTTGCACGTGTATTGTCGTCCGCATTTATTCGGACACGTGTACATAAAGAAACCGCCGTAGTAAGCCACTGAAATTCCACATGAAAAAACCAGATTAGAAAAATTATGCGCGCGCAAAACACATACGCACGTCCCCGGATTATGTGTATAATACACTGAAAATATCGGTAGTACATTTTTCATTAATTAAAAGTAAAAATAATTAATATTAAAAAAAAAAGGGTTATTCGTTCGAGAAAGTGACATTGTCGTGCCGTGCTGTCGATTAACAATTGACTTAATTATTTTTTTTTTTTTTAAATTAATTATGATTGCAAACAATACCGGTTATTTCAAAAGAAGAGTAAAACGGTAAAGATCAGGATCGTCTAGAAGCAAAATATAACCACACCGCATAGAATAAATATATTCTACGACCACACTACAACTATAAATATTTATATACATTTTATATATATATATATATATATATAATATATATAATTAGAATCATGCACTGTATATATCGAGTAAGAATCAAAAAATTGTCAATGCTGAATCTACCATCGTTAAGAGCGAGGGATCACATTGACCGTATGCAATTCTACCCCCACAAACCAAAAAATCATAATTTTCGAGCGTGACAAAAAAATGTTATTTATTAATTAGGCTAAAACATCCTCCTGTCTAGTAGTGAATTATGTCAAAATTAAAGAGCTTTTTTCCAAATTCTGGTAATAGAAGAAAATTGTATCACACCACGAAAAGCCAAAAAACGCGTATTAATTGATTAATTATTAATTTCTTTATACGCCGATTTCGAAAAATTCAAAATAAACAATCACGATCGTTGTAATATTAGGCGCATTGAGGCAAAGTAAAATCACCCGCTAAAGACGATGAAATAATTTATTTTCATATTTTATTTTGTTTTCTACATTCTCTTAATTTACCGCACACGCCATGAGAGGAAAAAATAAGAAATACGGTGTGAACAACACAGCCGTCAGAAGAAATATAAATATAATGTATGGTCCCAACTGCTTATGACATCAAGCGCGTGCTGCGTGGCTTGTGACTAATAACTTATGCATGCTACTCACTTTTATAAGGTATAGTGGATATATACATATATATTATATAAGGCACGGTACCTACTCCTTATGATATCACTAGCGTGCTGAGTTGCATGTGATTAGTGACTCCCGCATGCTAACCAATTTTGCAAGCAAAAATAACCTACGAAGAGATAGTCAGATGTTTAGCAATGAATAATGTGATGATGATGATATTATGTACTTTCTTTTATCTAAATGCAATGTACAATACAGATAGTTAAAGAAAAGGAGATAGAAGTAGATAGAAAAAGATATATATATATAGCAATAAACAACAGGATGACAATGATAATAATGATGATATTAAAGGGATAGTCAGATGTTTAAAAATGAACAACACGATGACGATATTATGTAAATATTCCCTGTTATCTAAACACAACCATAATACAGATAGTTGATGAAAGGGGGGGAGGTAGATAGAAAAAGATAATATTATAAAGGAATCGTATATATATATATATATATATATATATATATATATATATATATATATATATATATATATATATATATATATAACGTACATATGAAGATAGATAGACAGGTATAATATAGATACATACAAATATATACATATATTTAGATACATTTACAAAATGTATAAGTATATAGCTATATATGTAAGTAGAATTTTATATATATATATATATATATATATATATATATATATGTGTGTGTGTGTGGGGGGGGGTATGTATGAATATATGTAGCAAACCTATAATCGACAAGAATATATATATATATATATATATATATATATCAAACGCTTTACTACGCGCATATACTTTTCAATTTAACTATTACTAAAATAATGACGACATTCCAATCAAATTGGAATTCGTTAAATTAATTAATTAAACGTGTCTTGAGTAACAATCGATAAACATTCAAATATTAAGTCGCCATATTGAAGAAATATTAGGTCGTTCGAAATTCTGAACACAAGAAAATACATACGCGTAAGATACAACGAATAGTAACAACACCAACAACAACGAAATAATAAAATTATTAATTTATTTTTATAATAGGCCATGCATTTATATATATAAAATTTTAAACATTTATGTGTTATATATATATATATATAAAAATATATATATTCGCAATAAATTAATAGCTAACACGTTTTCCATCGGTGTAGCGCTAATATCGTGTCAAAACTATAATTATAATATAATCTATATTTTCGAACGAAATAGTTCGATTTTCTATAAAAAATTAAACCGAAATAAATAAATTAATTAATTAACTATACAGAGTCTTCGGGTTTTTTGACTTCGCGTCGAACGAGTAGCAGCGCCGTTTAATTGATATCCGATTTATAATCGTTATCGTTGGAAAATCAAAATTTACGATAAACCGATTTACTGAAATAAAAGTAAACTGGATTAGCATAATTCGGAATTTACGAAAGTAAACACGACACATAAGTTTTTAAAATAACAATAGTAATGATAATATATATATATATATATATTTTTTTTAATTTACACAAGTTTATTTAATAACACTTTATATACACTGTAAATAATCCATTTCAAACAAGAGAAACGCGAAGCAACAAAATAATAATAATAATAATAATAATAATAATCAAATCAAATTTTTATCGGTATTAATTTTAAATGAATAAGAATAATAATAATAATAAAAGAGTTAAGAAAATTAGTAAACTTAAAAATGTATTCGTCACAATTGAAATCGCTTTATTACTACAATTATAATTAATAATTTATCGAAAATATTTAAAAGTTCGGAATTAATTGTACGGGGATAAATTTAAGGAAACGGAGATTAAAAACACGGTAGTAACACGATAAAATCGATAGAAATAAAAAAAAAAAAACTTAGATTACATCACCGTCGTTAGACAATTTGCGAGATTTCAACGGAGTAGTCGGAAAATAAACAGACCCAATAAGCGGAGGTCGAAAAAATTAACGACGTGTATATTGATTTTATATATATATATATATATATATATATATATATATATATATATATATATATATATCCGTCACAGCAGAATATATACATTAATGTATAGACACTGGAATTGACATAATCGAAATGTAGATTTATAGGAGGGTACCATTATCGGCGCAATATTAAATTACCCGAGAAATGCTAATAAACGCACACTAGACAGCAAGAAATACCAATTTAAATACAGAAATAGGAACAAGAAAATAGTGATGTGCAGATGGTTCACTTTAAACGGTTCAGCCTTTGCTATTATTTCCCCTACGGTTAACAGTGCTCCTAGTTAGGAGTTCTATTTTGATTTTTACATGTTTCAATTTCGGTTTTTAAAATTTATCGATATAAAATTTTGTCATAACTTGAAAATTCGTATTTAATACGTTCTAAATTATTTTTAGAGTTATCATATTACGAATTAAAATATAGTATTTCGTAATGTATTTATTTGTTAAGAAATTCACTAATTTCCAGAATCTAGTTTTTTGGCTTACTATTGTGTACTTCTTTACATTTATTTGGTTTCAATAGTTTTATTCACGAGCTTTATATATATATATATATATATATATATATATATATATATATATATATATATATATATATATATATATATATATGTATATATATTATTTTTTATTGCGTTACATTGTATTTCAACACTTATCGTTATGAACTATTCCATTACAGATATATCAAGTTACGAATTTCAGCTATTTAGCACGTAACAATATGTTTTTGTTTTAAATGTGTACTGTCACCGTTATAATATATATATATATATATATATATAT
Organism: Coronaproctus castanopsis; assembly: GCA_032883995.1. Lineage (NCBI taxonomy): Eukaryota > Metazoa > Arthropoda > Insecta > Hemiptera > Monophlebidae > Coronaproctus > Coronaproctus castanopsis. The sequence goes on along the minus strand of CM065052.1, from coordinate 258,205,399 downwards.
ATATATATATATATATATATACACATTATTATTTTCTTCATTGCAAAAATGACGAGATAATTTTGTTAATTTATGATATACATACAAATTAAGTACAATCATGGATGATTTTTATCGTTATGTAAGTGTACTTTTCACGAACTTTAGGCTGTAATGTTTAAAATTGAAGGCAGTTTCATGTTTTGCAGTTTACCATTATGCATTTCAAAGTTATATACTAATCGTTACTAAATTAGTTTAAAAATAAAACAAACAAACAAACAAGAAAGCACACATTATTAGATTTACCTTATAGACGAAAGGCGTTTACACTTATATATTTAATCAAATTATTACTCGATTTTTCATACAGCTAAATATTTTTTTTTTAATATTACAATTTTTTTTGTTTTAATTTTATTAAAATTGCGGTTCTTCCGAGACTGAAGTATCATGTTTACATATATGTAAAAAAAAAAAAAAAAAAAAAAAGAAAGAACCCATGGATCGATTAGATGAACCGATTCGCTATAGTGAGTGAGTCGGTGAGGAACCGTATTGCCCGTCTCTAGAACAAAATGTCCCCTGCGATAAACGGTCGAATGAAACAAAGAACTAGACACACACACACCAACAGATAACGGCTACGAGAAAGATAGGATGTACGGAAGTTGGCGGAAAGTGGATGTTCACGCTGTCTACTAATGTTAGTAGTGTCTATATTATGTCACCGAGTATAACTTCACACTCGTTGAAACGAGTTCACGATTTCTTTTTTATCGGTAAATAGAATAAATGATCTGGAATCATCTGAAACTCGAAAAATAATTAAACTGGGACAAGTATCGCGCTACATTCGCATCTAGGACGCCGATAGAAATGTAGAAACATAATTAGTCATGGAAAATCCGATCGATTTTGGAAAATTTTAAACAAGCGAACGCGGATTATGAAAAAATTTAAATTATTATTAATTTAATTTAATAAATTTCTACTTAATATCGAAAAAAAAAATCATTTTCTTAATATGCGTGTGTTTATCGCGTCTATTATAAAACTCACCGTAACGGTCGAGTTCAACACTTTATGAACGGACATAATATGTAATTTCAATCTATCTCGACGATACATCAGCTTGCCGCAAAAATTGCAAACCAATTGCGGCGTCTTGCCGCACTCGTTTAAATGGCGTCTCAAACCGCATTTATATTTGTATCGTCTGCCGCAGTAATTCGGACATTCCCACATTAAATGTCGATTGTTAAAACGATATTTAACTGAAACAAAACGTATGTTAAAATTAGATTAACGTAATAAGGAAACGATTGAAAAAAAAAATGATAATATCAACATTACTAATAATTATAATAATAACAATAATAATAATAATATTATTATTAATAATAATAATATGAATATGAATAACAATGATAATAAAAAAAAAAAGAAAATACATATTCAAAAAATTATAAATAATAAATGAATAAATAAATAAACCAAACCATCTACTTAAAATCCAACCACCGTTAATAATAACATTGCAAAACCGTCAGCCATAAATCCCTTTGGAATATACTTGTTTCGAAGCTACAACGTGCTAATAGATATCACAATTAACAATCTAGTATATATATATATATATATATATATATATATATATAATTTATATATATAAAAAACTATTACACAACTCCACGTAATCGCAATTAATTTTTGCCGAGAATAAATGGCGAAATTAAATTTTAATTAATATCTTCCAAAAGCAAGCGAAAATTTACACTACGGACATCCTCGTTATTAATGAAGTTGGAAATAAATTCGGAAAGAAGCTTCTTTTGCTACTATACAAATAATCGTATAATTAAACGTCAATTTATCTGCGTACTTACCGGAGAAATTTGCGATTTTTACTAATTGAAAAACCTTTTCCTTAAAATAATGTAAATAAACCAATATATATATATATATATATATATATATATATATATATATATATATATATATATATATATAAAGTAACATAAGTTGTAAAATTAAAAAAAAAAATCTCGAATAAATTATATTAATTCCGCGAATTATATTAAAAAATAACATTTATATATACAGCTCGGTCACTTTTTACTTATGTCCCTAAAATTCTTCTTCCCTCAATCCTGAACAGCCCGCCTGTAATATTTCTCCGACTTTTTCTTGTCCACTCTCTATTCCAATAATCATATTTATATATATAAAATTTACCCGATGAAAGTAGCCCATTTGCCATTCCAGAAATTTTTATCGAAATGAAAAATGGCATGTGCGGCCCAACATTTAATAATGTTCTCCCGATCGAATATTAATTAACTGACATTATATATAGTTAAGGGTCCTGTTACTTGGAAGTTTTGTCACTCGCTGATACGTTACCGTACCGCATCGGCTTCATTGAATTACAACTTCATCCCTGACATAGATAATTTTAACGTATAAGGTGTCATCGGTTACATACCAAGGTGAAGAAACAATCTTATCGGCTTATCTTTTGGAACCTTGTATTTTATTCACTATTTTTAAGGCAGCCCCCGCAACATCATAAGGCTTAAATACAGGCTTCACGATGACTTTGTAAATTAATAATCAACCATTAAGTCTGAATACTTGCCGAACATCCAATGTAATCGCCACACTTTAATTGTTTACTTTTTTTCGTGTTAATAATTTTCTTTTTTGTTTAGACGAATTACATTTTATCTAGTTCTGTTCAGGAATCGTTTCTCTGTTCATTTTAACGGGAGTATGGACTACATTCCTTAACGTAAACGTGATCTACATTTGGTTCCGGTTCACATTAACACGCCAACGTTTTGGTCAAATTTCGATTTCAGTCAAAGCCATTCGGAGTTCGTTAAGACCCTAGTATGATATTCATCTACCGCTAGAAACGTTGTGTCGTCAGCAAACGTAGCAATGCTGACGTCTCCCCAATCTGGAAAATCTGCTCCACTGAACGTCGTGTTTTCTTCTTTCATAGCGCTCATTTCCTTTTTCTCGCCTATCGATAATTTTTATTTTCAAATCCGAGTTTTCCTCGTCATGCCCCCCCTATAGTTTTACAGTATATACGGACACGATTTTAGAAAATTGTTTTCTTGAAAGAAATCTCTTACATATCGAACAATATCATCGAGTGGTTTGTTCTCGACGTTATAAGATCATCGTCACGTAGTCGAGTAGATTTTTTTTGTTGAGATGCACGGTGTTTTCATCTGTCCATACTGAAGTCTGGAAATTAGAAAAGACGAATCTAATCATCTCGTTTTTCGTTTATACAATTTTTCAGCTGTATGCTTTAAATTCAGCGTAATGCCGTTTTCTAAGACGACATTTTACAGAAATTTTCATACGAGATCCTTATTTTTATCTATAAGCGTCGAGCAGCTCTCTGTAACTTGGTTTTTTTCAAGCGCATTTACTCAAAGTATTCTACTACAAAGGAGGCAAGTTTCGTTCTTCTCTTAACACCTTTCACGTATAAGTTTGTTATTTATTTATTTTTTTTTACAAATTAACCGTTTTTTCGCGGTGATAATTTTATTGAAAATGGCCTCGACTAATAATAACATGCCCGCATGGAGTCAATTTTAATGTCTAAAATCGACTACACCCAATCCATAATAGGCTTTTTCGTTTGTTTAGTTTATTTCTGTTCGATATATGTATTATCGAGGAAGCATTACAAAATATACTTTTTGATATTAATATTATCATCATTAACGAATGGTGTAGAGTTTATTGAACGGCTTCGCAGTGTCATACCGGTAGACTTTCAAAAATTATCGCTCACTTCTATACGTTAACAGTAGGTTATGCGATTAAATTAATCGCTTAGCACCAACAGACTGTACAATCACATTTGGCAGCGACAAAACTTATGCGCGACACACCAAAAAGAATAAAGAAAACACGAACAAGATTCGGTACGATGCCAAACTTCATGATAAGCGACAAAGATAATTCCGCAAATATTGCCAATATCTCCACAGATTTGGAAAAAAAACACCAACGACAAACGTCTCCCTATAGCAAACTATAAACAGTCAGGCACATACCATCTGTCTATTCCCTATATAATAATGAAAAGGATCTTCGGTGAAATTAATTCTAATTTAAAGACAAGTTCGCAAAACGACTTCCAAACTTTGGATTTTCAAGATTACAAAAGATATTAGTGTTTTTTTTTTTTTCAAATGAATATATTTATTAATAAAATACATTTTATACTATGAAATTTAAAGCGACAAATGCAATATTAGTGTTGGATATATATGGATATATATATGTGTATATATATATATATTTGTTTATATATATATATATATTATATATATATATATATATATATAATATATATACACATATATTCAATGTTATCTAGATGCTTATAATTTGATTTATGTATATATTATATATTTGACTAATTTTACTCGGCGCATTCAAAATGTGAAAACTATATATATATATATATATATATAAATATTTGTAAATTTTTATACATTTCCATTTAATGTAATCCAAGGCTCGCGTGCACATAATTCAAGGCTCGCGTGCACATTATGTACACCGTTCGTTATAAACATTTTACTAAATGCATAAGTTTCGTTTTAATTCTCGTGAAATAATTTCGAGAAATGTTTTGCGCGCATAACATAATTCACCGAATAGTACCCAGTTCGCGCGAGTAAAATTTGTATTCAACTTCAAATTTCTTATAACTCGAGGATATATGTCTATCTGATTAATCCTTATGGGGGGTGAATCCAAAAAATGATTCATACCGAAATAAATATATAAAAAAAAATATTATTATTATTATTATTAGTATCGATAAATATTAATATTATTATTATTTATTCGATTAAAAAGTGGACTAAGCCTTGATGGGTTTTCAGGCTGCTCTTTTGAGTAAATGCTTTTCCGCAATGTAAACACCGAAATTGCGGTACTTTACCGCATTCTAACGTTACGTGTCGGCTTACGCCGCTTCTGTATTTGTAATTCTTACCGCATCCTTTCGGACACGGATATACGTTATTAGAATCGTGACCGCCGGACACGGATTTAGACAAATCCGGTTCGAGGACGCCGTAAACCGTCTTAGTTTTCGCTATTACGCGATTTCTAATACCACCGCCGGTTCTACCTTCGTGAAACCAGAAAGAAGAAAATAACCGAATAAAAATATTAATATAAAGCTAGAATTTAAAAAAAAAAAAATGAAAAACCTCTGGAATAAAGAAAACGGCAAAAATATATATATATATAATCATAAAACTGTAATGAAAAAAAGTTAATTAGTTAATAAAATAAATTACTAATAAATTAGTCGATTAATTAAACAATTAATAAAACAACGCGAATTACATATTTCGTTTAATTCGACTGTCTTCGTCGAGCAAAAATCAAATCATTCGTTAGATAACAAACAACTCCAAATTATAGGAAATAATTTCTATAGAGCGCTCGAAAATAGCAATTAATTTACTTACAGGATTTAACGACGAATTACGAAAATATCGAATATAATCTAATATTACGCATTTATCGATTTATTAATTTATCGATTTGTTAATTTATCGATTTATTCGTTTATTAATTTATTTGTTGACGCGCTGGTAGAAATAGTGCCTTAAATTTGAGCACCGACATTTTCAACCTCTATAAATACGTAGACGAATAAAAAAAGGTGAAGAATTCTCTAGTTAGGACTATAGTAATCATTATGGCGACTTTAAAATATCTCGGTTCAAATAATCGATTAAAAATTATATCATTTAAGATTAAAGTTTACAGGAAAAATTTTATATCTCCGAAATCGAACCTGAACCGTCTCCGGTGTTGACAGTCGCACGCTATAAATATACCGACACATATAGCGAGCAGAAGCGTGAAGTTCGAGATTTTATGTAAAAACTAATAGCACTAATAATCGTGTGTAGCTAATTTTGGCGCGAAGCGCTCCCCCAATAAAAGGTTTTAAACTCTCAGGACAGGAACATACGAAATAAATATTCGGATGTATTATAGGGCACGCATGTTATTATAAATGTAAACGTTTATAATGACTACGCATTTTATTCGCTCGATGGGAAAATAAATGATCATTTATAAAACGAGAATACGAATAGTAAGAATCTGAGAACGATAGAAATGTATTTAGTTTTTCTATAAATTCAATAATTAACAGAAGAAAAATCGATCGGAAAATCTCTCCACGGTTTGCTTTTCTTGAGAATATCTACATCGTTGGAAATGAAGATCTTTTAGTTAAGATAATACTATGAACGGCCACGAGATGGCATCGTAGGTTCGATTTTTGATGGAATTTTTTCGCGCATATGGAACAACTAAAATTTGGCGCTCGACCGCATTCCAAGTTTAGGTGTCTCTTCAGATTGCGCGGATATTTGTATTGTCTGCGACAATTGTAATTAGGACAGATGAACTTCTGAAACGCATCTTCAGGATTAATTTTCGCAATTTTGTGGTAAACTGAAAACAGACATTAATATTATTATAAAAAGAAAATTATTTAGTTATTTAGCATCTGCAATATTCTATTCTTGTAGATAAACTCATATATATATATATATATATATATATATATATATATATATATATATATATATATATAAAAGGTTCTCCCAAATCTCTTCCATTCGTTCGGGTTACGAGCTTTCACAATGCAGGATAAATGAGTTATATCGTCGTACCAACGAATTAGCAGTCTGCCAATCTCTTCTTTTATGAAGCGGCCACCATTTTGACACTCAGTTTTGTCCATATATTATCCTCCCTTGTGGCAATGTGCCCTGCCAAGATCCACTACAGTTTGGCCATCTGTTCCACCACGTACGTTGATGATGATAAAATATCGTCGTTTAAAATCGATTAATTTATCGATTTTTTTAATAGGCACATTTGTTTTACATAATACAACAGATACATTTAATAACGTTTTCCTCCTATGCAATGTCGCGATGTAATGTACTAATTATAAATCATCAATTATTTTCGATTAATCATTATAATAAAATTTTAGTCTAAATAGGTTGTTTATACTTTAAATATCATTTGTTTCAAATTTAATTATCCTAACTCGCAACTGGTTTTTTAAAACATAAATATATATATAAAATAATATGTTACGCTTATACACGCGAGAAGAAGTGTAAAACATTCGAAAATTATTAATGTAAATTACAAATTATTTTAATAAAAAACTATTAAAAAAATAATAATAATAATAAACCCGAATGATTTTTTAAAAATGAAATAGTTGTTTATTGGCTCGTTAGTCGGTTCAAAGCAGTCACGTGTTAAGTCGGTTTCGCTGAAACGATTTAGTCAGACTTATACTACGAAAACAATTTAGTCGCCTTATTGCGAATAAGCTACTTGTATTTAGTTAGTTATTAGTAGTTTTCGTTTATTCGTTATTCGATTTTTGAACGCGTAATATATAGTGTTAGTAGATTACTAAAAATTAATTTTAGTTGGTATATATAAGTTTTGAATTGATCGATGGTTTGAGTAACATTTATCGAGTGTGTAATATAACGGGGGTTTTCTCTATTTTTACCGACTACTAATCTAATTTGCTGGTGTTTAATATAATTTAAATAATTACCAATTTTTCACTAACGATGTAAAATTCGTTACACTTTTAAACGTATATTTTTAAAAATTAAAACGTATTCGTAAGTATAAATAAAGAAAAACGTTAAAATACAGATGTTTTAATGTTTCAAAAAATTTCCCGGTTATTTTTGACAATACATATATTATATGTGGATGTAATTTAAATTATTGATTTGGCACGTACGCAATATATGACTATGAGAATAAGTATTTAGTCCAAATTAGCGATATAAATAACATAACGGAATATAGTTTAAAGAATAATAAAGTTTTAAACAAGTACCGGAATATAGTTTAAAAAATAATAAAGTTTTAAACAAGTACCGGAATACGCGACATTTTCAAATAAATTTAATGTTGAAAATCGAATTCTTCGCGTTGGAAAATAATTGATATTTTAAAACGTTAAATTTGCATTTCGCAATTTTCAACTAATCTACGATTCTAATATTGTTGAAAAGTTGAAAGAAGAACAATTGATTAGCACTTCCGCTTAAATATATATCGATAACTATTATTGAACAACAACAACAAAAAACAGGAAAGCTCTCAAGTTTAGTCGCCGAAAACTAGAGATGGATTAAATAATGTACAATTATTTATACTAATTATAAAATTATTTTAAATTATTTAAAAATAATATTTTATCTACATTTTTTGAACGTAATCCACTTCGTATTAATTTTCAACTGTTCTTTTAAATTAGAATATTGCTTGTCGGCTTATTATTCGTGTTTTTCACGTAAGTCGATCTACGTCGCCTATGTTCCGATAGAAAGCCTATAACCGAATAATTAGTCGGATTTAGATTTAAAAAATCGAATTAGTAACTTTTTCTGAAAAATCGAATTAGTCATTTATTATTCGATTATGTCCATCTCTAGCTATATAAACATTGTTTTTCTTAAGATATTAATAAGATGCAAAATTTGATACAAATAAATAAAGCGTCCGAAATAAAATAAAAAAATGTAGCTTAATCTAACTTAAAATTGATCTCATGCAAATTAAATCTATAATATATATATATATATATATATATATATATATATATATATATATATATATATTATATATATATATATATATATATATATATATATATATATATATATATGTATGTATACTCTTGTATCAGTAGTTCAGTCTAAGGACCGGACTTTTTTCACCATAATCCTTTCCCAGTATTTCCATGTTTCTTAGCTCATTCCAATTCCTTCTACTTACGGAGTAGTTATCGAGCGTGGATTTTTTTAATAAAAGCGCTATAAATGAATTTCCCAGCCTTTCAAGGTACAAATTGCGAACGCCTATACTATTACGCGTAAAGGTTTAATCAAAAGGACGGTCTCCGCGATGAGTAGAGCGAGATAGAATCATTTGTCTCGAAATGTTTTTATATGGAGACGGCAATTGTACTCGTGTAAATCCTCCATCTTGTAATAACCGAAACCCGCGGAACAGCTGCGATTGTGGTAATGTAAAAGTTTCGTAAACATATAGTAAGGAATAAACGAGACCCTATAGACTAGAGGATTTTTCCTTTTTCATTTAATTAAACCTGGTCCCGGTGACCTTTAAATGACTGAAACGAAGGTATCGTCATATGCGGGAGTCGCTGTCCGTCGATCGCACTCCGAATAAACCTTAGTTGCTAGTTAAAACCCGAAAGAAACCCGCAATCATATGCCGTACGTCCTGACAGGTTCGATTGCGGTGTTTTACAATAAACACTTACATCGTAAAGTTATTCGGACTCTCCGCTTAGCAGTCGGTGGTACATTTTATTGAATTTTAGTTTTAATTCCGTATTTTTCTTAGTAATGTGCTCGTTCCAACACACAACCATGTCGATCCGGTAGCGTCTTGTGGTAAAATACCATACCATCAAGTATAACTTGGTAGGCAGGTAATCCGTCTGAGAGAAAGTACTATGAACGTATTCTACATTAATACGATTGATAACGGTTCGAAAATGAAGGGAAAAAAAATTTCAGGATCAGTTGGTACGGCAATCTTTCAGTGACCGTGTATGTGTGTATGTATGTGCGTTTGTGTGTGGTGCGTCGTATACGGTTCTGTTTCACGAAGAAATAACTAAATTCCAACCATCAATCTCCCATTTCAAATTTTCTACGCTGTCGTTCGTTCCTAATATCTCGAATAAATGTAAAATAAAATATTTAGTAGACGCATTAATACAACAACAACATTTTATTAGCAACTAATAATAAATAATATTAAAACAAACTATTATATATATATATATATATATATATATATATATATATATATATAAAATCTTTATTAATTATTGTAAATGACCTTATGAACACAAATCAAATGACATCGAAGTTCAGAAGTATATCGGAACCTTTTAGAACAAATCTGACACTTAAAATGAGGCTGCTTGCCACACTCGTAATTTAAATGTCGTTTTAAAGTGAACGAATATTTGTATCGTCTGCCACAATTATCATTTGGACAAACGAACGTATAATCCTTGGACGGACAATTAATCGGACCACTGACATTTGCAAAATTTTCACTTCTATCAATTACGCGAGAAACTGTAAAAATAATATATATATATGTATAATAACTGCGCACACTTCGTAATTTGCATCAAACTATTATGAAAGATTAATTACATGCTACTAGTTGTATTCTTAAAAATTGATAATTAATTTTATAAGCGCGATAAATGTATTCGTTATACAAAGAACATCCGGATAATAATACACACATACATTATATATATATATATATATATATATATATATATATATATATATATATATATATATATATATATATATATATAGTATGCGGTTTCATTGCACTAAGAAATAGCTATATGCTTCTCCAAATTTATTTAAAAACCATTTCTCATTTCCATGTTATCGTCTGTTCGCAATATCTCGAATGAATCTAATGAAATATTATTTCTTTGTTGTTTTTTTAAATTAGGCTCCCACGGGGTTTACCTATTACAAAACATTAAAAAAAAAAGTATAATTAAATCGCTAAGTTACTTCTGCAGGGACAAATGCAACTATGCATATTGCGAGTAGCAAGTCCGGATGACACGGTTATTGATAAGGATTTCAGTTAATTGTATAATGTATTACACGCGATATGCGTCGGCAATAGAGCAGCGTGTCTGCACGATGCGAGCTGTAGGAAGAAACAATAAGGTGCATTTCGAATAGTAAAGAAGGGAGAATATTTTTGGGTAACTTGCATCTGTATATTATAAAACTAGAATAAACATGGAAGATCAGTCTGAAGTAATTTATGAGGGGAATACCTTATGAGGATTAATTGCTTATAGGCAATTCCAACAATGGACAGAAGATTGCAGCTTTAAAGGTTTTATATGTAAAGATACGTTATTATTATTATTATTAGTAAAAGGGAAAATAAAATGGATGAAAGCGATACTATAATTGGACAGACGGTGCGCAAAGAATCAAAGGATTAGATGGCGATTAAGAGTGAATCAGCAGTTTTGAAAAAAATATCGAGAAAAGTGCGCAATAATGAAGAAGCGCAAAATGAGAAATAATTTATCAAAAATTTCTCAGCTAAATATATCCGACGCATATGTAGGGGGAGAACTTTACTCTCCACTTCCACAGACGATATTGAAGTAGAGACAAGCACTACCAAGAACAAGCAGAGACATATGTTTTAAAGGTTGTAAAAAATTAATCCATTTTGAAGTTTTCGTATAGATAACTTCAGTGTGCTCACGGCAGTTGAGTGTACGATCTAACTAAATACTTATACGAGATATATATAATATAAAATGGGATACAATAGCCATCAGTTCATTTTATGGAGTAATTAGTAAACTTGTAAGATAATGCAACAGAAATAGATTTATGAAGAAAAAGAGAAAGACCCATATTGTTTAATCATATTAAGTGAAGCTAATATACTTACTGACTGTATACAAGCTCACGTTAGAATTACTTCCATAAAGTACAATGTCATTCGCACAAGATAGATAACACGTTAATGTTTTAAGTGATGATGGAAAAAGTTCAAGCACGTAAATGTTGAATAAGATAGGGCTTAAAGCTGACACTTGAAGTAAGCTAAATTTACGAGCAATAATGATAGGGTTGATAATAGACGAATGTTTGAAAATAAAAACTAATTTATAAATAATTTATATATATTAGTAATACCATTATTATTATCACGATTATTTCCGAGATTAGCTTTATTAGCGTCAATATTGTCTTTAGTAACCTTAAGAGATATGTAATCACCATTATTTAAAAAAAAAAAAAAGGGGGGGGGGGGGTCAGAGTAGATAAAACCCGACGACTCATACCGGACTGTTGTCGGGTATGAAAAGTCCATCCGAGCTAACTTTAATTATCGTCGTTAGCAGTAACGTTTAATAAACCTCAAAACGACAAAATTAAAAATAAAAAAATTAAATAAATAATAAAATAAAATACGCGAACGGTTAAACGAAAACACCGCATCACTACTCAACGAAGATGACTTCATAAAATATTTAATAGACGGATTAAATACAACAGCAATATTTTATTAGCGAATAATAAAAACAATAATAATTAATAAACCAACCGATCGTGTATATACGTATATATAAATAATCTTCACTGATTATCGCTGATGACCTTGTGAACACAAATCGAATGACATCGGAGTTCAGAATTATATCGAAACCTTTTAGAACAAATCGGACACTTAAAATGAGGCTGCTTGCCACATTCGTAATTTAAATGACGTTTCAAATTGTACGAATATTTGTATCGTCTACCGCAATTATTGTTAGGACAAACGAACGTACAATCCGTAGCCGGACAATTCATCGGACCGACATTTGAAAAATTTTCACTCCTATCGACTATACGAGGAACTGTAAAAATAATTCATACGTATATATTAATAACTGTACACATTTCGTAATTTTCATCAAATTAATATGAGAGATGAATTACGTGCTGCACATCTTTACACTCGCAACTTTAAATTTTTGTAAGACACACATGCACCTTTATAACATAATTTATTATACATGTTTAAAAAAAAAAAAAAGACACAAAAAAACTAGTTGTAACCTTCAAAATCTATAATTAATCATATAAGCCTTATAAATATACTAATTACTCACACATATATGTATATATATATATATATATATATATATATATATATATATATATATATATATAGAGAGAGAGAGAGAGAGAGAGAGAGAGGTTATAGAATGAAGTAACTTTTAAAAAAAAATAAACAATAAAAAAAGTAGTGAAAATCACTAAATTTTATATGGAAACACCCCATTGCTTTTCGGCTATGAAGCCATTTGCATGCACGTGGATCTGAATAAAAATTATTTTTATATATATATATATATATATATATATATATATATATATATATATATATATATATATATATATATATATATATATGTGTGTTGATGTATTGGAGAGTAGTGATTTTACGAATTAACAAAACAAAATAAAATTGAAGTTAATCACTAAAAAATTTTTTTTATTATATAAGCGCGAAGAAAATGACTTATAGTCGAAAAGCTTCGCGCTTATATAATAATAAAAAAAAATTTTAGTGATTAACTTCAATTTTATTTTGTTTTGTTAATCATATATATATATATATATATATATATATATATATATATATATATAATACATATGAAAAATAAAATGTAAGAAAATACATAATCGAGATGTACAGTATTACAAAAAATAGACTATGTAAAATAACAGATTTGATTATAAACTAACGCGATAATGAATGTGGTAAGCAACACTATTAACTAACGAGCAATGCAAACAATAATCTATATGTAACCACAAACCCTATGTCTAATATTAAAAAGAATTAAATTTATAATACTTTTTAAAACTAATTTTCATCAAAATTTGTCGATGAATTTAATTAATTATTTTTATATTCTTTCTTCATTATCTCCGTTTTTTTCAAGTAGTTTACTTTTGTTATATGTTTTGCATACGTAAGGTTTTATTATTTTCGTTAATGTTATCGGTAATTCTTTACAATGTTTTCGAAATAATGATTTTTCAATTGGTTTCAAATGTCCCTTAATTCTTTTCTACTATGTATTCTTTTTCACAATGATTGCAATTTAATTTATATAGTCCTGAATTTTTTGGAATATTTCTATCTTTTATTTCGTTGTTACGAATTGCTTTTCATAATACGAAATTATCCTTATTGCTAAATATTTGTTGTATTTATTCAATATTCTTATTATTTTTTCTACATAATTAATTAATTGAACCTAAATAAGTCTTTTTATTTTTTTTCTGCATCTTTATTGTGAGATTTTTCCGCATTTTTCAACTCTAATAGGTTTATAATTCGTTATCGATTGCTATTTGTTTTATGTTTTTTTTTTCTTTGTTTACTTTATCGCTATCTGTTGAAATTGTTTTTGCTCTGTTGACAGAACTCCTTAAACTGCCTAATTTCTGCATTTTTTAGATGAAATGAATTTTGAAGCATTAATGTGTCTGTATATGTTTCTTTTATATATATATATATATATATATATATATATATATATATATATATATATGTATATATATATGTATATATAATTCGACTAATAACGTTGATTTTTAGATATAGAAAATTCATTACTCTCCCTGCTATTTCTAAAAATTGAATGATTTTTATTACAGTTATTTAGATTAGGTACAAAATTGTACAAAATATTATTCGCATCATTATTATTCCATATTATTAGGACATCATCAAAGTATCTTTTCGATAACATTATTTTAAAATATATTATTATTTTCAATATTATTCAATGTACGGTAACCTATAGATTATTACGTGCTGATTGATTGTTTACCACATACACAATTAAGTATGTTCATAATCAAATCTGTTATGGCACATTTCTACTCCTTGTACATTTAGATTAAGTATTTTTTTGCTTTTTATCCTTAATTTTTCTTGTTATATATATATTTATTTATTTATTTATTTATGTCCACTTGAAAATGGTTTAATAGCCGAAAATATTTGTGACATTTAAATATAAAATTTAATGATTTTAACTTGTTATTTTAATTGTTAATTAATATTTAGTGCCTATTATATTCATATACATATATATATATATATATATATATATATATATATATATATATATATATATATATATATATATATATATATATATATATATATATAATTTATATATATTTTACTGAACGTGGTTTGAAGTTGAATAGATTAAAATGCTCTAAGTAATCGACAGAGATGAGGCTACTACAACACGAACGAGCAAAATTAATTAAGGGCATTCCTACACGGGTAGAAATAATATCTGCTGGAAGCCCGTATAAGAAATCAAGGTAGTTCTGACCAAGAAATAAAAAGAAGGATAACTCCGGGAAGCGGAGTAGATACTGAAAGATCGCAAAATCGCGAAATATACAAAAACAGCCCTAGTATTTTCGATCCTGCCATATGAATCGGAAACATGGATTATAAAAGAAAACAGGAAACGTTCGAAATGCAGTGTTATCAAAAGGTACTGCGAGTACCACTAAGTATAGAACAAACGAGTAGAACTGCATGCGGAGGAAAACGAGCGGCTGCTACCTACAATAGATAGAAGACAGTTTTGGTCATATAATTCGGGCCAATAAGAATTCAGGGTAAAATAAACGGCCGAAGGAAACAAGGCAGACCGGCAATTCGTAACAAAGCTGACTTCTAATAACCACCACTGATTCATAGAAGATCGACAGCGGTAGTGTTCCCGATGTCCCGATCTCAACATCCGAAATCGGATTACGACATACAAGAAGAAGATATATAGATATAGAAAGTTTAAGATAAAGGAATGATAAAAGCACGTCAATATATGATATATGATTAGTTTGAGTTTTCAGACAATTTTAACTGAAATTTAACAAAGTTACAAATATATACGTATATAAAATATATTAATGTACATATATATATATATATATATATATATATATATATATATATATATATATATATATATATATATATATAGGGGTATACTTGGAAATTAGTGTTAAGGATAAACCGAGGTTAAATGAAAAAAAAATCCAGGTTAAATACTAAATTACTATTATGTGTATGTATATTCAAAAATCGAATATATTTTTATGTTTATGCTATTGACGTTTTACAATCCCATCGCGTACCTAACAATATCATACGCGGTGGAGAAGAGATATGTAGGTTACAGTAGTGCCCAGTCATCTTTCTAACGGTCATATTCCGTAGTAGGTGCGATTCAAGAACATCATCATTATATTCCCTTACGACTGTCATTGGGATCGTCTTCGTTTGAAATCGTCGGTTAATACTATTAATATATGTTTACTATACTAATTCCGTCTACTCTTTTATAAATAATTAATTTCGACTATTTGTTTTATCGGTTCTCAACACTTTTACACAGCAGATACGATCTTAAATGTAAAAGATTTAGGGTGTTTCACTAGGCGGTACTATGAGGCCCATTAGCATTATTATTATTGATTTTTCGAAAACGCGGGTTATCCAGCAATTTATCTTCATTTTAGTTTATCGCGGATAATGACGTCCTGTAATCCGCAAGAATACACACGGTGAATGATTAAATAAAACCGTCTAAATTGACATTACCTACATTTTTAAAGTCATTATTTTCAACAACAACAACAACATTAAAAAAAATATATATATATTGTAAACGTTTCCAACAATGAATATTACAATACATAAAATAAACAACTAAAAACACAGTTTCGAAAATAAAACAAATTTATATGAAACAAGAACGCCTATTGATACATTTTTAACGCGACTAACTGTATCAATTTTCTCTTTCCTATTTTTGTCTATTATAAAATAATGCATACATATATATCAACACACATGCACGTGTAATATAAATATATAAAAAATGTTTTGATTGATGAACACTTGCGCTCATGCTGAACATCGAAAAACGGAACTTGTGATAATTGCGGCATGCATAACAGTTATTATGTAGTTTAAAAAATAACAATTCATTCATAGCGATCGAAATAGAAAAGTTGGTAAAATAATTTTTAAAAAAATGACTAAACAAATTTCTGTAGAAAGTGTACATGTGGACGAAGAAGCCTATTAAAATATAAACTACGTAATTTGCAGGAGTAAAGTGTTATATATATATCAGACTTTTCATTGCTCGCTCTCACGCACGCACTCACACGCGCGCTCTCTCATGCATGCACTCACATGCGCTTGTGTGAGTGTGTGCGTGAGAGCGAGCAATGAAAAGTGTGTAGAATCGCCATATATAACACTACTCGCAGGATATAACTAAACGCATACGATAATATTAAATTGTATTCATATTAACCGAAAACATTATATTTTATTTTTTATTCATTATACAACTCCGAATGCATTCGTACGAGTTAGATTTAATGTGTTAGGCTTGATTCGCACTATAGGTACGGTTTCGCACTTAAGGCTTCGGTAAGTTTCGAAATAATCAAATTCGGTTGTATTCTGCTTTTAATTTTAAAAATACATTTTTCATTTGTTTCTATTTAAAATTATCGAAATATTGAATTAATCGTTTTACATTTTCACCCTGAAAAATATCAAAATTTCTTTTGGATTGATCGCACGACTGGAGTGAAACTTGAGCATTACCTATGGTGTGAATGAGACATTGTTTCTCATTTGAGAACATTTTACTGGGACCCAGACTAAAGCATGACTGTACCTATAGTGTGAACCAACTTTGGGTATGAACTAGATTTAATCAGTTATTGAGGTTGTTTATAATGATAAAAGAAGGAATAAATAATATAAGTGTATGTGTATTTCAGTGTGTAATGAATATATATATATATATATATATATATGTACATGTGTAGGTATGTTAAAATAACATATAAGTAGTAATAGAACTAAAGTTAACAATTAACAATAAGCATCAAGGAACGTCAGTAAAATACAAATCGATAAAAACAAAATACAAAAATACATATCTAGAACTTATTTTTAAATACATACACACACATATGCATAATCATCATCAATATTTATGTTCTTCCATTACTTCTTGTTGTCTGCTACGTTCTTCATTTCTTTATACATCATTTGCATTTTTTCTTTTAACTGATCTATCTGCGTTATTTCTAGGTTTTCCCTTTTTTCTTCTTCGTGCCAATTTTCCTTCAATTATAACCGTGTAGACGCGTTTTGCCGTCCTAGAAGCCTTTCTCGTTTTTGTTGTATCGTTTCAAGTATTTTACTTTTTTTCATTTGCAATTTTCAAAACATCTAAATTACTTGTCTTCTGCATCCGTGAGATCTTCATCATGCGGCACCAAACCCACATTTCGAAGACTTCCAAGCGTTCTTTTAAATTTTTTGTTAACACCCACGTTTCTGAACCATGAAGTAATATATTCCATATGTACACACACACACATATATATATATATATATATATATATATATATATATATAAAAGTAGCAGTAATAAAAAATTGACCAGATTGTCTCCAGTCTTATTGTACACACGAGAGAAAACTTAAAAAAAAAAAAACTTAAAATAAAAAAAATAATAATCATATTAAACGGATAATTTTTTTATAGATACGAACAGACGATGGGAGGAGGATAAAACCGAGGGGTCAATGGGCATAAGGTCGACATCAAATTATCGTCGTTGTTTTCGTTGTTAACATTAATCGATGAACGGCACTCAGATGTAACTTAAGTTTATCATTTCGTTGAAACATTTTTTGACAGACGGAACAGACGAACATGGGCCGTTTGCCGCATTCGAATTTCATGTGCCGTTGAAGATTACGCTTATGTTTGTAGCGACGGGCGCAGTAACGATTCGAACAGACGTAAAATGGCGAATATTCGCCGGATTTGACGGTAAAGTCGAACAAAAATGGAGTGTCGTCCATCAACGCGATCGATTCTTCATGCGAAACAAAGAACAAAAATAAACGAATCAATTAAAAAAATAAATCGATAAATAATTTATTAAATTTAAATAACTACGAATATTCGATTGAAATAGAAAAATCAAGAAAACTCTTTCGACATATATATGTATATACACGAAACAACTTTAATAATAATAAAAAAACTTATTAATAATAATCCCGATAATTATAACGATAAATAATAGTAATAATAGTAATAAAAAGAATAATTGTAATAACAATCATAGCCCTGGAAGCGAAAATCAGAATAATAGTAATGACAACAAGAAAAAAAAGTAGTGTACAACAGATCGAGCAATCTTCTAAATCTAATGCGTGTCATATACGTATATAGTAAATTTGTATTGAAAAAATTATAATAGGCGTGTACACATACCACTCGATGGCGTCTATTATTATTTTAACGTATTTATCGCAATATCCAAAAAAGAAAAAAACCTTAATTCTTATAATTCGGTCAAAGCTCTGTTTAAATCCGTGTAACTAGTTCAAACGAAACGTTAAAACTTTTAAAACTTGCATTATTATAAATATATTTATTTATTTGTATATACGTAATTTAACACATCATAAAAATTATACTTATCTTTAATATAAATACATAAATATTCTATCGACGATAAATATTTAAAATCTTTCCGAAGAAATGTAATATCGTTTGAAGTAACACGCATCAACGTTATAATGACATATTAAATATATATTTAAAAACTTTTCATTCTACGACGAATACATAAAAATTAATATGTACGTATATATATACACACATGTGTATATATATATATATATATATATATATATATATATATATATATATATATAATTTTAAATAAATTACTAATTATATAAAATGTTCGAATTTCAGATGAATCTGTAGTTTATCCTTTTCGAAGAATTCTTTCTGACAGACGATGCATACAAACTGCGGCACTCGACCGCATTCGTACTGTACGTGACTGAGTAAATCGTTTTTATATTTGTACTGTTTACCGCATCGATTCGGACAAATAAAACGCATCGAACCGAACGTTCTAGTCATTTCAACAACCGGCGCTATTTACGAGCAAAATTGTAAATCAATCGGACGTAATGATCGAACTAAACGACTTTCGATAAAGATTATTATCCGAACGTAATAATTATAATAATAAATGAATAAATCAATCAATCAAAAGCACCTGAAGCAACTTTCCCATCTAGTAATTTTAATCAAATAAATTCGTTTGTACGTTACACGAAATCGCACAACACACATAATAAAAAAACGATAAGTTGTAAAGACTAGTCTCTGCTCGGGAAACGACGCACCCTAGAGGCGAGCTAATACCG
>CM065052.1:258027875-258180375 GCA_032883995.1 Coronaproctus castanopsis | reverse complement strand
GTGGCTACAGCCTCCTTTAATTATCGAATCTGCCAGTAAATTTAAAACAAACAAAAAGAAAAAACGGGAATTATTAATTAATAATTTAACGCGCGCAAAACTAAAAATAAAATTCAATTTTATAATTAAGATTAATAAACGAAACTCGTGGCATCTATAATAAAAATAAGAAAAATGCGCCGCAAAATACACATATATATATATATATATATATATATATATCGAACATAAAAAAATGACATACGTCTATATCTGTGTATTTGTATCATAAAACGATAAACAATTATGCAACGCTATAACGTGCTGTTTTAAACAAAATCTTTGGGAAAATGTCTTATGACAAATTGAGCACTTGAATTGATTACGTCTCGTACCGCATTCGTATCTCACGTGTTTAGATAAATTATTTTTGTATTTGTATCGTCGGCCGCAGTTGTTCGGACAAACAAACGACTTCATCGTATCACCTACGATGAAAACAATGTGTGAATTATCAGAATAATTTACCGGCGGTTTAAAGGTTTAACTTATTTCTAAATTAAAGGATTAACGACCAACCTTTTTTTAACCGGAAATATTAACCTAACCTAACCTTTTATATACTTGATTACTAAAAATAGTTAAAATCACTAAATTTATTTTTAATTATGCGAAGCTTTTCGGCAATTACGCCATTGTCAAGCTATATACAGTTAAAATTAATTAATATAAAATCATAACATATTAATTTAAAACTAAGTTTACAATTTTACACAAAAATGAATGATGAATGTAAACTTAGTTTTAAATTAATATGTTATGATTTTATATTAATTAATTTTAACTGTATATAGCTTGACAATGGCGTAATTGCCGAAAAGCTTCGCATAATTAAAAATAAATTTAGTGGTTTTAACTATTTTTAGTAATCAAGTATAAATAAAAATCACTACATTCCACAATCAATAACTTTATGTAACATTTTATAACCGAAAATATACGTATACATACAGACAGACGTATGTTCTAATTTCGGGAAATGATTCATCGTTAAAATATAAAAGGTGAAAATTCTGTTGTTGTTTTTTTATTCAAATTTTGAATATCATAATTTCCATCGGTTATATAACTAGATGCAAATGCTGCCATAGCGTGTTAGGAGAAAAGGATCTTCACGAATTACACGGGTTTCGATGATATTTCCATTCTGTTGTAGTAGGTCATTCAAGTCGCACCAATGCGGTGACTACTACAGATGAAAATATGTTGGATAGATTGCTCCTCGTCACATACACAACAAAAGCTAATTCGTCACTTCCTCACATGTTGACTCCTGTTCGACTCTCACCATTGTTCTTATTCTGTTTAGTAAACGCCGTATTCCGTACTTCATTTCGGCTCCCGGCACTATAAATAACTTGAAATATAAATCACTACACTTGCTATTCTTGCCGTCCGTAAAAAACCAACTACTACTTACGATATCGATGGCAAGGCAAAACCAGAAACGACAATTATTGTCACGAGAGCAGCAACGCCGGTGAAACAGAAACAATTGTGAAATATTACATTGAAATGGAAAACGATATAATCGAGGATTAGACGATCGGCTGTTATATTTAAGGAACTTGTTCAGATAACCACATAACAAAACAATGGTATATTTGCATAGTAAAATTTGCATACAATAATACAGAGATAATTGTATACCGATAAAAATACATTGTCATAGTGAACTGCTATAGTAATATATTTATCATCGTTATTTGATGTTAAAATATATAAGGAAAATTTATAACAGGGAAAAAATTAAAACCTGTAAAACCGGTATAGTTAAAACTTCATTTTCATTTATTAGATACTCCGGATGCTAATGCAGATCAAAATTTATACTACATAGTTACTAAAAGTAATTGATCAGAAATTTATTAGCAGGTTGCGTTTTACACGTCTATGTTTATACTTAGTATACATTAATCTCCAATAGGACTAATGTGTGGATTTTTAGCGGATAGGTTTAGTATATAATTCTTAAGATAAGGTCAGTAATTTCGTACATAAATGAGATTCTTTCGTGTATTTTGATTGAATATGCATCGAAGGCGCATCCGTTTCGTATAGTTTGCAGTTGTTTATATATACTGAATTTGAAATAGAAGACCGTGCCGGGCACCCGCACGTAAGTTATCATCGGACGTATATAAGAATTTGATAAAAAATCATTTTATCATAAGAATTCAGGAAGGGTTTTTGATTATCGCTTTATTCCCTTTAATATTAATATATAAATATAAAATATATAGACGAATAAAATATACGTAAAAATTTTCAGGTAATGCTGTAACAATTTCTATAAATTACATACAAAATTACATTCAGGGTGCGAACTGATGGACGACGTGTACTTATTCCAAACGAACTTTGTGTTTCAAAGCTGTATGATATGCCAACGAACATTTGTGGGCGAATGCTTTTTCACAATATCGACACTTGAACTGCGGATCTATTGAACATTCGAAACGTAAATGCTTGTACAATCCGGTTCTGTATTTGTATTTTCTATCGCAGCCATCATTAGGACAGCAATACGGTCGATCGGAAGGACGATGACCCTTTTTTTCTGTACAATTAGAAAACAGTCAAATACCCGTTCCTATTAAAATCACTTTTTCCAAGTCACCCGGTCAGCAGATACGACAAACAAGCATTCATAATCTTACTCAGATACATGCATATATATATATATTACAATGACCCTAGTGCGTGCCTAACAGTGGGTGGATTTCGATCTTTTCACTTCAGGATCCGGATATAATACAATTTTTACTTAATTTTTCGTTTTTCTCTCTCTCTTACTCTGCCTCTTTTAAATATTTTTCACTAGAACTATTTCGGTATATTGTATCCTATCGATGGCGGAAATAAAGTGCGACACTTTTAGTATAAAAAATAACTATTATTTATTGAAAAATTGCGAATAATTTAAATAATTACATGCAAAAATAGCGATTAAAAATTGAACTCCGCATAAGTGCATAGGAAAATATTGATTAAAATCGTTACACGCGATAATCGAGTTAATATATAAAGCCAACGAACCGATTATAAATTCGATAATACTATATTTTGGCCGATGAATAAGAATAATTTTAGGTTAACTAATTAAGAGTTACCCGTTAAAAAGAAAACTAAACCGGTTTGCCAAGTGCTCTAAGTTACACCGTAGTTTCGATAATCTTCTGTCCGAAGCAATTTGGTTAACTCTTCGGCGCAATCCGAAATATTCGCTATTACTTTGCTACATTTTTACAATTTGCATATTACTCTGTTTCCTAAATGCTCTGTGCTCGGAAGTAATTACCGATTTTCCGTGATATTCCGCGTTATCTTCTTCTTCGTGGGTAGTTCAAGGAGTCCGAATTACTCGGTTCTGATTCTTCGGGCTAATATTTCGACGCTCCTTGTAATTTATACCGGCGTTTCATTATGAATTATTATTATAATTATTATCGTTACTATATGATCGCGGATTATACATTTCGAAACGGGTTTTAAAGATTATAGAATAAATAATTATAACGAAGTCGACCTTAACGAACTTCTACCTGAATAAGTAAATAAAGAAAATATTTCGTTTTTTTGCTGTTATATCGAAAATGCTACCCCCATCGTAAGTCGCTAATCAATATATACGATATTCGCGTATCGAACGATTTTTTTTCTCGCACATAGATAATTATATTTCGGACGCGTAACAAGTCGAAAAATGCCATCATCGCAAAATAGACGAAACGAGAGCGATAGACGGTTTAATTGAAAAATTATATAAAATATATAATAATACGTATAGAAAGTTTATATATATAAACTTAAAGTATTAAATAGGATTTTTTGCCATGCGAATATACGACGATTGTTGTAGTAATATATATAATATCATAAATAGACGAACAATTAAAACATACAATAAGCATAAATTTTCTAATTTTAATAATTTTCATAAAAGAATTGAAACACATATAACGAACGGATGGCATACACAGTTATTCCAAAAGCATTCCATGTTTTAAAACAGTATGAGTTGCCAGCGAAAATTTACGAGCGAAAGCTTTATGACAATGACGACATTTAAACTGCGGGTCTATTGAACACTCAAAACGCAAATGCGTGTACAACCCGGTTTTGTATTTATATTTTTTGTTGCAGCCACTATTAGGACAGCAATACGGTCGATCCGAACGAAAATTCGCCTGTTTTCCTAAACAGTTAGATAAAAGAAAAACACCCGCAAATTAACAAAACAAAAAATAAAAACCGTAATTATAATAATAATAGTAATATCACAATATATAATAATAATAATAATAATAATAATAATAATAATAATAATAATAAAAGTGGTGAAGAAGATAATAAAAAATGATAATATAATTTTACATTTAAAAAATCGTTGTAAAATAGCGATGGTATCAATTAATCATACGTATGATAACTAAACGGTTATTTATATATATATATATATATATATATTAATATTATATTATACTATATATATATATACAAATGTTTTAGCTTCTCGTTTGATCGCATCGCTATGCATAAATTAAATAAATTCATCCAACTATTTATGGCGTTTTCATTAAGGACATGCATTTTATATGCAAGCCGAATCGGTTTAAATAATACTAAAGTTAAGCTTTTCATCTTCTATTATTTCTAATTTGATAAACAATGTATCATGTTACCCCCCCCCTAATATGTCAGATGCTAGATTTTTGTTCTCATTAATTACTACCACTATTACAACTTCCATCAGTGCTATTACTACTTTTAAATATATATATATATATATATATATATATATATATATATATATATGTGTGTGTGTGTGTGTGTGTGTGTGTGTGTAAAATGTTAAAAAAAAAACGGAAAAATTAAGTAACCAACGACGTATTCTGTTAATGTTCTCTATGTTCATCAGTTGATGATGATATTGGACATACATTGTTTCAGTGTCCCGCTTTTGCTGCTATTCGCGTTAAGTTTGGGATCCAGGAATCAAAATGCTTTCCACTTTATAAGTTCCATAATACCTTTTTTAGAGTATTCAGAAGAAATTATGCAATTAAAATTTAAATTATGTAAAGTTTAAGAAATACGTTGTTCATTGTTTTCATTTCAACTTAATTCAAACGTTACCCCAATATCAATAATATTGAGTCACAGTCAGCTGCTTCACTTATTATTTCTTAAGTCTTTTACTAGGTGTTGTTTTTGTAGATAATGGATAACTCTTACTGGTTAATGATTACATGTATATTCATTTATTAAGATGATACTTTGTTTTATAAAAACAGTCTATTTATACATAGTTGTGTTGTAAGTCATTAAGTTGTTTTTATTTTTTATTTTCTTTTATGATATCTTATATTATTTTCTTTAATAACAGTTATTCCTCTATGTAAGTGTGTAAGTCATAAGCCTATACAGTGTAATTTATTATTTATACTATGATATAAGTTTATATAAAGATTTATTATCATTTAATGTAATATTTTATAAATCACAAACTGGTTATATGCTTTCTCGGTGGAATAAGGGACTATGTATTTTTCATCCCTTTTCCATCACATATTATGTTATTATAATGTGGAGGTCTTTGCATTTGTTCATGGACCTCTATATTTACATGTATATTTTTCTCTTTTTTCAACAGTGGGAGGGGTTTTTTAGTGGGTAAAAATCCCACGTGCTGATTTCTTTGGAATCCAGCAGCAGCACTTGCTGAGTGCATGTGCTGCTCTCAAAAATATATTACTTATAAATATATCAGTGTCTTTTGAAGATTTTTCCCCCTCCCGCTTCAAAAAAAAAAGGAAAGTAGATACATTTAATTATGTAAGTGTAAACTACAAAGTATGTATATAATTTTTATATGTATGTATGTACATATATATATATATATATATATATATATATATATATATATATATATATTGCAAAAATCATCAAAATCCCAAACCATATATATATATATATATATATATATATATATATATATATATATATATATATATATGCGTGATTTCTTTAGTTTTCCCTATTACAAGTTTTCACTACAAATTGTCGTTTTATTATTATTATTATTATTATTATCATTATTATATATATCCTATGGACAATGAGAACAATGCGTATAGTCGTTTCGTCTTCTTCAATTATTAGAATTAAAATTATTCTTATAGATTTTATAATTATTACGTCATTTATACCGTTGAATTTGATTTGAATTTATTTATTCGGGGTTTTTGAAGATTTTCGTTATTTAAATTATTTCTTACCCGGAAAAAATTTTATTACATTAATTCGATTTAATTTTATTATATAAGGTAATCGTTAACTGTTCGAAATTATCGGGGACTTAAATTCGTCGTTTAAATCTGTGCCGAGGATTTATTCCGGGAGAAGATTTCGGACAAAGTGGAACTTGGTGCTCACTCAATTTTGCGCATAAATGCGGCAATAAACTAATTTACGTATATAATATATTAATTTTTATTTTGTACGCTATTTTTGAAAAAAAAAAGTTAAATTTTGTTCGAATTATTAGTATCCTTTCTATTATTTTAATTCTTCGCGTTCGGAATAAAATTTATCGATCATTCATGTTGACCTAGGTGTATGTGTATAAACGTGTGCGCAAATATATACGTATTGTTTATAATTTTAAATATTTTATTTTCAATTAATTATTATTATTTTCAATATTAATATGTCGTTGTCGTGTTTGCAGTTTGCGGTATCTATATAGAAATTTTGTATTTTGTTTTCCTATACGTTTTGTAACAATTTATTAATTAATTTATTAATAATCAACCGCTACTAGCGCAACCGTGCGCATAACGAGTTCTGTGCCTATAAGAAGAATCCTAACGTGTTTATTATATTTTTAACTTTTATAACTCTCGCTGTTATAAACTCATTCTACTGTCACAAATAAATTTCATTTCATTATTAATTAAAGGAAATCTCTAATTAACGTATGCAGAGCATATAAAACTATCACACACAGTGCGTTAATCGCTATGTGTTGTGTACTACGATTCGACTTACTAATGAAAAACAGCGCTGCTATATTGGCAATAAAGAATGATGAATTTCAGTTTGCTAATGAAATATCGAGAACTAAGCTATTTATTGCCGATAATACAAACTTCTTCCTTAACCCCTGCATCATGCTATAGCGAACGAATTAAAAACTGTTTAAAAAATTACTGCAGTACAATTTGGCAATCCAAATGGGAAGAAAATACGATTGGGCGTCGCACTTTTGAAATGATGCTTGACTTTTTAGGAAGACAATAACCTTTTCAGCGGATTTTTATACGATTCAACTATTAACGGTGCGTCGGAAAATTTCCGAGTACTTACGTCATTTTGGCTTAAGAAAAAATAATAAATGCTGCTGCGGTTTGAGGGAAACTGTAGAACGTATTATTTTCGAATGTCCCCAAAACTAAATGACCATAAGACGCTTCAATAAAACAAATCTAAAATTCGACGAACAACTAACTAATCGTTCAAAATTTCTAAAACTTTACTGTCCACCTACTTCGTCCTAGATTTACAAGCGTCGTCACATAATGGTCAGTTCACATAATATCACCATGTGTCTCTGTATGTATCTACGTGTGTGTGTTTGTGCTATGTGCACGTAACATCGAGAAACCTAGTTATGTAAATAAATAATATTATAGATTTCCAAATGTACATATTCTGTATACGGTTCTCTCAACCGCGTGTATTTTGTAAATATAAAACCGTTACTATGTCACCTTTTATAATTCTAACGCATGCGAGGGTAATTGTAACAGCAATACACAACCCGGATAATGCGAATGCACGTGAGAATTTAATGACTATTAATTAAAACAAAATGTGAGGAGCGGCCTCTTCTGATTAAGCTTAAACGGTGGTGCAGGAAAGACAACTTCAATATCAATATAATAAAAAAAAAAATATTGTAATTTACATCACAAATTTTGGCAAATAAACTATTTAGTAAATAAAATTATTATTATTAATACATCAAAATTTGCATTTAGTGTTCTTTTAATACGGACAAATAAAATTTCACTCATTTCTAGGGATAATTAAATGGCAAAATTTGCATATATGTAGTACATACGATACATTCAAATGATGTTAATATATGTTACGATATAGTTCCTCCCGTATAGATGAGCAAATCATATCAGATTCATTATTGCAAATTACACAAACACACACACATATATAAAATATATGTATATATAAACAATTTGATTGTTAAATGAACTAAATCGGTAAAATGTTTTAATTTACACGAGGAAACAGAGCGAGTAAACATTATTGACTTACAGCAGAATAAATAACAATTAAAAATTAAACGCGTGAAACGAAAAATTATCGAACGAGAAAAAGCAAACGATTTCATCCGAATGTAAATAACGGAAAATTCGTTTAATTAAATTTCGAACTAACCTAAAAACTATCCGTTACTAATAGTTAACAAGTTCCTTCATTCGTACGAGTAGAACTACACGCGGCGTTTATTAATATGATTTTAAAAATTAATAAATTAATAACTAACAGATACGATAATCATTATTAATTATCGATATGATTCAGAATAAAATTCTGGGTATTTTACTACACTCGACTACTTTATTATGAACGAGATAGGCGTGTTTTTTAACGGTACTTTTATGTGTGAATTTTTTCAAACAAAATTCGCATTGAAATTGTTTTCCACGGCCGCATTCGTATTTCAGATGTTGCGATAAATTTCCTTTATACTTGTATTTTCGACCGCAACTATTCGGACACGGATAACACGGTCTTGAAACCGTTCTGTTCGCTAGACGTCCGCCGGATGCGGATGAAGACGAATCGAAAACGACCGCCGTCGTCGGTTCCGTACCGTTTAAATCATTACAATCGGCCGTCGATAACGCGGCGTTATCTAGAACGATGGCGGTTACCGATTCCGATAACGATACGGATGACCGGCGGCTGTGCGTTAACTGACAATTGACGTCATCCTCGATATTACATTCGACGACCGATAACGATGACGATGACCACCACCGCGATACGATAGACCGGCGACCATCATCTGAAATTGCACGCGTTTATAATCGCATACACGTAAAATGCATTACAAACGCAACTATATATAATATATAAATACTAATATATTATATATATATATATATATATATATATATATATATATATATAAATTGACAACATAAATTGTTAACTCCTAATTAAGTTATCATCAAAAAAGGATCACAAAACAAAAAAACGGATATTAATTTTAATACACATATGAAGTGTGTATATTTAAAACAAAACAAAAAACACACATTTAAGCCGAAGACAAATGGGTTAGTAAATTAAGCGAACAAATACGATACACTAAATACACACACGTATCCAACGAAAAAACTGAAAATTATGTTGGAAGAAAAATTTGAAGGAAAAAAATTCGCAGAATTTGATCGGTATCCTCGAAATACAAACTAGTGATCAATAAATCACATGCAAAAATGATTTCTTAATATATATTTTATATATACATATAAAACTAGAGAACTCATTAAGGATGCTACTAGAAAGTGAGAGATATCAATGGAATTAGATGTACGCAAACCCCAATAAAGGGAAGCGATCATGACCATATATTATATATATATATATATATATATATATATATATATGTGTGTGTGTGTGTAATGTTTCGGTAGCATATTTGCTGAAAGTGTCTCACCATTATTTATTTCTTAATTATCACGGAGAAGGCAATATAACCCCCCAAAAACCTATAACATCATATGCGCGAACATCATGTAATTAGCATCTCGAATGCTAGTTTAATTTGTACGTAAAATAAATGTCTAATGGCCATGACGTTCAGCATGAAACAATACGACAATGATTTTATATATATATATATTTTTTAATGTATGTATGTGTGAAAGAGGGGAAAGAGATAGAGAGGAAAATAAACAAATTTGACAGAGAGTGAAGAACGTTTAATTGGATTCGAGCATATATATATATATATATATATATATATATATATATATATATATATATATATATATATATATATATATATAAAATACGAATTGCAATATAAATGTATGTTATACCAATTTTGTAGGATTTATAACGATAGAACAACAATTTACAACATGGATATAAAGAACACTTACTAACAAAAAAATAAATAAATAAATAAATATATATATATATCTCCTAATTTCAATCTAGCAACCATATTTTTATAGCAAAAATACATCATGAAAACTAATTTATTAAAGCAGACGCAATATAGGGAAACGGTTTTATTTATTTTAATAATTTAAACTAACACAAACATCGCATACCTCGCACGCACACACATATGTATGTATGTGTGCCGAGTATTTTCTTAAAATAAATTAGAAGGATATCTAATACGCAGTATATAAGGGTATTGTTGTTTTTTTAGAAATATGATAATAACCAGAATTTTGAGCATTAAATTATTCATTAAATATAATATATGAAAATACATTAAATCTTACCTCGTAGGCGAAATAGCGACTTCTTTCTACGACGCTTAAAGCCAGCAAACGGTGATGACCATTGTGCACTTGATAGACCGTTCGAAATGTCGATTTTCGAAGGATATGAAGTCGAGGAAATAGTGAACGAACGACGAATATTGACAATTAGATATTGCGACGAGAATAAAGATTAATGCGTCAAAAGAAATATGACATTTTGATATTTAAAAGGTATTATCAACAACTGTTGTTACGTTCGAGTTAAATACAAAAACACAAACAATTGACCATAATAAAAATAAATTTTACACACACACACACACACACACACACACATATATATATATATATATATTACAAGATACCTCGTATATGTTATTATTAATATTATTATCTAAAAAAAAAAAATAAAGTACTTATAAAGAAGAATTTTTATTTTATACTAAAATGAATTAATTATATATTTATTATAAAAAAATATTTTATTTTATATTTAAAAAAAAAATTAATATATATTTATTAATGAATTAGTTATAAAAAATAATAATTTAATTTACTTGAAAATAATAAATAACTAACCCGGCCGGATTTGTAATTACTGCCTGGCTATCCTTCTTCATTGAAATCGTAATTGTTTTGATCAATTAACTGACAACTGAACTATTTGACGGAAAAACTAGAACTCTCATGAAAATGAACAACCATCCCTTTTTATACATTTTTCTTACATTATTTACTGGCTGTAATTTATTTTTACTGGCTAGATTTATTTGGTCAAACTAATTTACTGTTTTTTTTTCCATTCACTAACTAAAATTAATTTTAACTATTTTATAATAATAGTTTATCTACTACAAATCCGGTTTGATTATATTATAATAATTTTAATATATTTTACTTTAATTAAATAAATAATTATATATATATATATATGTTGTTTTATTATATTAATTAAATTAAATATTAGTTTTCCACCTTCAATATAATAAATTTAGATTTATTATAACGTTACGATTATCGTCGTAATATATATACACATTCGTACAAATATGTTATGTGTTTTAAGAGCATGGGGTACCTACAAAATTAATAATAAATACGATGATCGTCGTAATATATATATATATATATATACATACACATTCGTACAAATATATTATGGTGTTTTAAGAGCATGGGGTACCTACAAAATTAATAATAATTATTAAAAAAATAAATTAAAATTAAAATATTCTCATAGTAGTCGACGATATTTGGAATTCGCGAATAGGATACGTCTCCGTCCACCAGCATCACCAACGTTCCTGCCTGCCGTATACCACAGAGATCGTACGATTTTTTTGAAGTTTATATTGAATAAGTATATGTGTATTTCGAAGTTTTTTATATAAATTTTATTCGTGTTTTTTTTTAAGGTATATGTATATTACATGATTTATTTGTTTGATGTATTTTTTATTCGATTTTTTTTTATATTAATAAAAACATAGTCAACAAACCACAAAATTAATCTTAATGTACAACAATTAAAAATAAAAGTTTAATATAAAATACTAGCCAGGATACGTTATAAATAGGTGACCGCGACCAGATCTAAGTACCACATAATTCCACACTCTGAATAATATATATATATATTATATATATATATATATATAATATATATATATATAATATATATATATATAATATATATATATATAATATATATATAATATATATATATATATGTATAATATATATATGTATATATTATATATATATATATTATATATATATATATTATATATATATATATATATATATATATATAAAAGGCATTAGCGAGTATTTTCGAAAAATTAAATTTCATAGGTAAGATACAAATCTGCCATCGACGAACGACGTATTTATGTTATAAAAACAATAAGTGCGAATCAATTCGCATGACAATCATTAATAATATAGCAAAAATAATAATAAAAAAATACAATAATAATAATAATAATTATAATAATACCTTTGGTACATCTAAGATACATATCTAAAATATATACTTTGATTATGAAAAAAAAACGATCCATGATCTTGGGTTAGTTATTAAATAAAAGTATACAAACATTAAAACAAGTGAAAATCGATATATTTGTCATTAGTCTTACTTAATATACAATAAATAAATGAATATATACAGTAGATAAACAAACAAGTATAATATATATATATATATATATATATATATATATATATATATATATATACACGACACATACAAGTATGCATCTAACGTATTATAAAATATAAAATGAACATAAGTACCGGGAAAAAATCCGAGAATAAATATTCTCTTCAATCAATAGAGTCGTATAAAACTATAAAACAAGTAACAGAATTATCCTACGTTCCAACTATGAAACGATCGAAGGTTTTGTGCGACATAAATGAACAAAAACAAAAAATCATGAATAGAGGGAACAGAGGAGTAAGACTTGGGATCGAACATCTGATCAGAGACATTTCCAATGGATATGATAACCTTGATGGAACGAATTATAAGAAGAGCAAGCGGTAAATTTCGCGATAATTATGAAATTCTATCGAGACCGATTGATTAATTAATTAATTTCTAAAATTCTACCGCCTAGAAAACTGTAGTCGATTCATAACAACTGTTTGTGAACATTGATGACGTGCGATTTCAATTGATTATTATGCGAAAAAGCTCGTCGACAGATGTTACAGCGAAATTGTTTCTCTTTGCCGCATTCGTACTTTAAATGGCGATTTAAATGACGTTTATATTTGTAACTTCGCGGACAATTCGGACACAAAAAGTTACGACTGACGTCCATTACACCATACGGAAATACTCCATCGGTGTACTCCACTAAAACCGACGAATACTTCATCAAAATGCCTGTTCCGAACAAACGGAAAAAAAAAACAATTCGTAGAAATAATTCGAATTAATAAAACGAAGTAAATAAATTAGAATTAAATATTTAATTAGACGTGTAAAATAAATTATTCGAACGCGTACATTTTCACGAGGATGATCGACCAAAGCAACATGCAACGAGGCAATAATTTGATGCTTAATAATTAAAATTATAATCGCGATACGTTCTACGAGGTGAACATTTTTTTTGTAATGTAATTTTACCCCTAAATGCGCCAAGTTTCGCGATTCGAAATTAAGATTTTTACAACGGAATCTGTAGCAACTTTGCAATTACATTTTAAATATATCGCGAAATACTTTTTTGAAGAGTGTAAGAGACGATAAAAAACTGTTTCGGCATACTTGACGATATTAATCCATTCAGTAGTGCATTATCATATTTCCATTATTATAAATTTTGACTCATAAGGTTAAGTTAAATACATTAGCCGGTATTCAAATTATCAATTTCCGCGCTAATAACTAATAATATAATCTATCACTGTTTTGTGGATTGTCATAGACTCAATTTAAAGTAATTCTCGCTATTAGAACAAATAGAAAGTCCGGAACGGATAATATACTATCGATTTATAATCTACATAAATACCAGAAAGCCAGAGTTGAAACTAAACAAGGAGTTAAACCAGTAGCCATCGACAAAGACCTGTAAATGTTATTTGCTACTTATTTAATATATATTTACAATGTAATACAAATTGTGGTATAAATATGGAGGATTAATTAAACTCGCACACGATTCGGCTGTAATTACGGAATCTTTAAAGACTTTAATAAACAAAACGATACAGCGGGTAAAAAGTTCAGACTGGAAATAAATATACGTAAAAGAAAAATTACGTCGACCGGTAGGAAATCTAGTTGTTTTCGTATAATTATTAGCACCAAGTTTAAAGAAGCGATTAATGAAGATTTACATACGGCTCATAGGGTTTTATAAGACGTACAAACGTGGACTGTAAACAAGCGAAATGTAGATAAAGCGCAATCCTTAGAAATGCGGGGTGCTGGCGAAGGATGGGAAGAAAATAAGCCGGATAGGCATAGTAAAAAACCGAGAAGTACTAAATAGGATATACGAGAAGAGATCGTTACCGGACCGAAAAGGCAAAACACGTTTAAACCGCGTGATTGCTGCGACATGACGAATGAATCCAAATTATGTCGGAAGGAAAATTACGCGCTAGTCGACCACATAATTCGTTTGTTGCGACGTTACTGCAGAATACTGTGGGCTTATCAAATATACGCAGAATTAAAGAAGACTGAAGAAATCGGCGATTATCGGAAAAGGATCATCATGGTTGGAAACCAATCCTAGACCATGCTGCTACTACTACTACGCCCTATGCGTGATATCGCCGTTATCATTAATAATAATAATAATAAATTAAGGAATTGGTAACAATACGTTTTCCACATTTTATGTTTTGTAAAATTAATTCGTTAGAACAAATCTTAAAATTTATCGATTACTGAAAAAAAAAACACCAAGTCAAGTTTTACAATTAAACGATTTGAAAATTATGAGATAAAATCAAATTCGATAATTTTCATTCGTACGATTTAAAAATCGAACGTAATTAATTTCGGCATATTGACGAATGCAATTGAATAACAGTATTTCTAACGCAGTAAGTTACCTTTCATTAAATACGTTATTTGTCAAAATGTATGAAGTAAATCACTTTTTTTTTTTTTTTTATTGACATCTCTCCTGTATCGCCGTTTATTAAGCTTAATCGAAAAAGGACGCCCCTTACAATTTGAAAAAAATTCATAATCAGAAAATTTTACATTTACCCGGGTTGTGTTCTACGATTACTAATTATTAAGTTAAAAGGTGACACAAGATTATATATTATTACATTTATACGCGCGATTGAATTATATACAGAATATGTACAGTTGAAAGCTATAATAATTATCCATTTACATAATTATGCATCTTGATGATATCACGCGCACATAACCCAAACACAGATACATGACACATTCTGAAATCTAGGACGAAGTACGTGGGAAATAAATTGTTGGAAATTTAAGTTGTTCATTTTAAGTTTTAGATTTGTTTCGTTGAAGTGTCTTTTTGTAGTCTGGGCATTCGAAAATAATATGTTCCGCAGTTCCCTTAATCCGCGCGGTAGCACTTATCAGTTTTGTTTAAGCTAAAACGACATACTAAGTACTCGGCAATATTCAATAGTTGGATCGTATAAAAAAATACGACGAAAATTTAAAGTTATGTCTTCCTAAAAAGTTCGATTCGAGACTGTATCTTTTGCCCATTTGAATTGCCAAATTGTACTGTGTAGCAATTTTTTAAAGAGTTTTTAATGCGTTCGCTATAGCATGCTGTATGGGAGCTAAAAGGAAACGGTTTGTATTATTAGTAATAGCTTTTGATGTAGGTTTCCCTTTTTATTCTTTATTGCAAACGTGACAGTTCTGCTTTTTATTAGTAGGTCGAGTGCAAAAAGCGATTAACGCACTATGATGATAGTTTTTATATCATCCGCGTGCGTTAATTAGCAATTTTCATTTGTAGTGAAATCATTTTCCTCTCTACGCGATGATAGTTGATCGACAATTCAAACGATTTGTTTATGTATACATCCCTCCTGATATTTCCATGCTGTATGTATCCTAAAAAGAAAAACCTCCTCGATACACAGCCCACATTTATCCTAACCTAACACTACGGATGCACTACTGTGAAAACAACGAAAAATCGTTATGTGCTAATAGGACTTCAAAATATGAACGCGCGGAAAATCATTATAACACTTAAAAGTAATAATTATCATGTAAGAAATTTAAAATAATGTAAATTAACTTACAGAGCATTGCAACCGCCAAACACAATGTAGAATACAATTCTCCTGAAAATAAACCTCAAAAAAGGAGCTATATCATTGAACAGAATGAAAACCTAGATAAAATTAGTACTATAGTATTAATAATAATTATTATTATTATAACAATACGAGTCATTTTACAGAGGATTGAGAAAATTGTTAAAATTTTTAAACACATGAAAATATTAAAGAATCACGGAGTCTTAGTATTACAAATACAAATCGTTCGTTCTTCAGTTTAGAATACTTGTAATTTATTTTGTTCATTAATAGGGACGTGAAGGAATTGTTCGTATTTTTTAATTAAACCAACTCTGAACACACTCAATATTATCATCAATTAATCAATTAACACCTGGAACTGGTTCATTAGTCTTTTCAGTTTAGTTATTGATGTTCGCTTCCTTCTTGATCCTGTCTTGGACTTCATTATCGGCCTCCGCATAAGTATTTCTCCTTCTGCAATATCTACCGATATCGTATCTGAGCACGAATTCTCTGTCCATTTCATTCTCGTTTTTCTAATCGCGTTCAAGAGTGTTCTTCCTTCTTGTACTCGGTTAAAAACTTCATTTAAAATTTTAACAACCCGCGGAACTTTCAGAATCGCGTTTCAAAAGCGTCAATTTTTTTTTTTTTCAAAATTCATATTTCCACCGCGTCCGTTGTATACCGTTTTCGTAATCTTACGGACATCGTATCCGCGTTATTATATGCCTTTTACTTTTAAACGCTTCTTTGGCCATTGCAATTCTCCGCCACATCTCTTTGCCACAATATACGTTTTTTATTATTACATGTTCCGAATATCTGAATGAGTCGACTTGTTCTAAATTTTTTTCCAACTGATTGATATAGTCGTTTTTCTCAAACGATCCTTTTGTCAGTAATGAATACTCGGTCGTCCGCGAATTTGATAATTTTTCTATATCGTCCTCTCCTATTTTTCACTTCTCTAACTCTTCGTTTACGACGAATTCCGAATAAATATTGAATAGCGCCCCGGTGATAAATTCCGGATGCACTTCTTTGGAAATTTCTGTTATGTTAGATAATTTCTTCTCCCTATTACCACCGTCATTCGGTTATTAATTAATACGACCCGTTTACCCGGTAACAATTTTCAATATTTCGAACAGTTGATACGATTCTATTCTATCGAATGTTTTAACATATTCAATATAACATCCGTTTAAGTATGCCATTCTTTCTCCAAGGATTCGTGTATAATGCTGCAATTGTATCCTTCGTTATACCGTGCATCATCGGTGTACATTTCGATATATATTTTATTTTCATCGGGTTTTTCATTATTTGTAATCATATTTTCGACGTAGGTGAGAGTAAATTGTCCTGTACTATTCGCGGAGTTTCGGGTGCACTTTATTTAGGAATTGACACTAATACAGATGTTGTATCCTTTGGCAGTGTTTCTTCTTTGAAAATATTACAAACCGATTCAACTACTAGTTTTCCCGGTATGTAAATTCCCGGTGATTTATTCACTTGCTAGATCAAATTCTCCGCGATGTGACATATCTTCTCATTGTGTTATATGCATTGTATTGACATAGATAAATAAATAGGTAAGCAGTTACACATATATATATATATATATATATATATATATATATATATATATATATATATATAACATTGAAGATGCATGCAATAAATGATGCATATAATATCGCCTAAAGCACAGTCATCTTTAGCAGTGTTTCCACGTTCCTAGTGACCGACTAGATGAAATTATACTGCTATCGGATAGATTCTATGAATAAATTAATAAAAATAAAAAATCCAAACGTCATATAAGACTAGGCGAGCGTTTTATGCACGTTAACGATGTGACACTTCAAACTGCTTTTACGCGTGAAAAATCGATTACAGAATTTACAGGGAAACTTTTTAGGAACTCCGCATTCGAAGCGTAAATGTTGATTTAAACCGCATCTATAAGTGTAGCTGCGACCGCATAAATTAGGACATTCGTACATACGAAGACGACCGTCACCGGGCAACGATAGTAAATCAATTGGACTTCCTGTAACATGTTCAACATAAATAATCGAGTTATTAACGTTAGAGCACCACACATAAACATATTTTATATATATATATATATATATATATATTGGAAAATAGTAGAAAATAAGTTTCAAAGAAACAGTAATATAAACCAATATATACATATAAATTATCGACTGTTTTGCAATGTGTCACGTTAGAGACATATCCTTTTCTTTCCAATACTCCTGATCCAATTTTCCCAGCTACTTGAGCTACATAATCTTGTTAAAGTTAACGAATATGTATAATTTACATAGGTTTCGGAATTTAAAGTATTATGTTAAATTTCGACTTAATTAACGTAAACACGATAATTAATAGCTCTATACGTTCAAGGGAGCATTATATTTGAAATATCATTATAAAACATAATTCTATATACTGGATCATTTACGATTGAATCTGGCAATAAAGGAAACAATGTTTAGGTAGAAAAACTATTTAATTGATAGTATTATATTATTTATATATAAATTTTTTCGTACACATTATTATATATTTTAAAATTTTTCAATTAAAATCATTTCGTCGCAACACAAAATAGGGAAAAATATTTAGTATTAATCACGATATAATAGCAAATGATTTTATTTATTGCGCTAAAGATGTTACTAAATCGTATCTTAAGATGACGCACACTATTGTAGCGGTCGCAATAGTAACGATGCGTAATGCTTAAAACCTAGTTTGAGATTAAGCTGCTACGATGTAGTAACGATTACATGGAAAAAGAGTCGAAATTAATGACCAAACTACGCTGTAAGTTTACGACGTCCGATCCAGTTGAACGAGAAAAATGAGTAAAATATAAGGAAATGTCTGTCCGCGCGAAAGAAAAAACATCGGTGCGCTGCGAGGTTTTTAACAAGAAGAGAAAATAATAAAACTGGCAAGTATACGATCTGTCCGGAAGTACCCACGTGGAAGAAGTAGGAGAAAAAATGTTCAAAAAAAAAATCATAATTTAAGAAAGGGAGATTCAGTTTGATTCTATAAGCTCAAGAGGAAGAACGCAGAATGTGACCAAAAAGTGACACGGTAAATATTCCGATCGTGCCGGAGAGGAATTATAAGAAGTCATCAGGCCTACTTATGAAATGGAATATCAGGTAAAAACGAAGCGTAAGATTATGAAATGGAATGCCAGGTAAATTAAAGCACAGCGCAAACCGGGTGGTTAATTTTATTTTTGATTTGTAATTCTTAACCAGTTAACGTAAAAGATTTCTTTTCGCTAGGCATCAAATTATACATCGTTTAAATTATTTAGAGAAAAATTAATTCAGTCGCGCGTATAATGAGAAATAATTTGATTATTTTGCATGTAATTATCGTCGCGTTCGTTATTCGAAAATTAAATTGATTTTTGCGCGTAATTATTACCTCTATAAAAAAAAAATTTTTTTTCGGTTTACTAACGTTAAAATTAGATCGATTTATATGTGCATATTATATTCCGTGTTAGAATAAATAATATTTGATTTACGTAATAAAAGTATCATAATTATTTCCGCGATTAATAGATTTAAAAAGATAAAATAAAGATAAAAAATAATAGAACATATTTGAGAAAGACAAAGAGAGAAATTAAATTAAGTAACATTACATTATACTAGGGTCCTAAAAAAAAAAAAAAAGTCGAGTAATCACCGTTAATGCGTAAAGGTCCTTGTATAATTTGGTGACCACGATGAAATCTAACCAAATAATTAAATCACAATCGTAGAAAATAATTATACATATATTTAAAAAAAAAAAAAAATGAAATAAATAACAATATATAAATACACGGAAAATCAAAATATTATTATACAACAATGGCTGCTTTATAATATGCAGTTAGATTAACCCTTTCAATCACGTCGATGTCCATTATATGGGGCATGAAATTTGTACGCTAACAAATTTTTTTATTTTCCGATTGAAGCGAAATGTCTCGATTTTTAAAATATTTATATAAATACATCGAAAATTATCTACATTGTATAATAAACATTTGCGTGAAATTTATAATTTTGTGTTACACATTTTATAACGTACGACTGACAGGATTAAAACGAAAACAAATTATTACATATCAAAAAATTAGAAAATAACACGTCGAAATTGGAAAAAATTAGAAAATAGATTAATGAAATGTCAGATTTCAAAACAGAAATTAAAAATGACGCAAGAAATGTCTAACATAAAATCTGAATTAAAAACCGATATGATTAATTTGTTAATTTAAAGCAAGAATTTAAGAAAAGTTGACGGCAGATATAACAAATACTAAATCGAGTATGTAAAAATCGAAAAATAATTATAAAAAAAAGCCATATACAACCTTAGGGTTTACGGCAAAATTAAGAGCAGATATTACACGAATACTAAAGAAATCAGAAAATAGTTATAAAAAAAAACATCTCCCAGTTTAAAAGAAATATTAAAGACAACGTTAAATCAGATCAACCGACAGGTTTAAATTCAAGAATGAGATCAAAAACAATGTAAAAAGAAATAAAACAGAAATGAACGAACTCAAACTTTCTGTCTATATTATTTCCCTCACTCTTTCAATCCCTAATTCTCTCTCTCTCGATATATACATATATATATATTAGGAGTTAGCCACGGCTTCAAATGGGTAATTATTTTTTTAAGCTTTGTATCGCATTGATATATCATAAATAGGATCGAAATTACAATAATTAAACAAAGCTTAGAACGAATCCGACAATGTAAGCTATAAGTTACGAGAATTTCATCATTGATACTTCAATAGTTTTTGAGTTAAATCTGATAGACAGACAAATTTAAAAAAAAAAAAAAAAATAGATTTTCTGTTTATGTGTGATAAAATAGCCAAGTGCAGTGATTATAATGAAAATATTCGCAAATCACAGACAGGGTTTCTTCCATAGCTGTTCCGCGTTGAAGTTAAATTCAAAAACACAAACAATATAATATATATATATATATCAAAATATAATTTTTAAAGTAAAGTACAAGTTTAGTACCGTAGACGCTTTTATTTTACAGTAACGATAAGTGTAAATTCACAATTCGCATAACAATTATTAATTAATAACAAAGTAATCATAATAATAAGAATAATATAAAAATTACAACAATAACACGCTAGGTATATCGGAGACACATTTAAAATGTAAGCCGATTATTTAAAAAAATATATATAATAATAATTCGTTAACTACAAAACGATTCAATCTTGGGTTGCTATTTAGGTTTTAAACAAAAGTATGACATACAAGAAAGTGACAATTGCTATATTTATCGTTAGTCTTACGTAATATACAATAAATATACAAATACATAGATAAACAAACGAGCACGTGTAATATATTTACATACTAATGTACACAATAAACACGCATACACACCTATATATATATATATATATATATATATATATGCATTATACATACAAGTATTACATATTATAAAGTGTAACACAAAAAAATCAACGAATAAATACTCTCCCCAATCACCAAAACATTAATCGAGTATCCTACGTTCCAAATTTGAAACGATCGAACGTCTTGTGCGACATAAACGAAGGACAAAAAGTCCTGAATACAGAGAGGAGAACTATGACGTGGGATCGAACGTTTGATCAGAATTGATGATATCTTTAATGGAACGTATAATGGATGGAAGACGAAATAAAGTCACACCTTTGAAACTTACACATATATGAAGAGTATGTGGTGACATTTATGTCGCAGTAAAAATAATTACCTTCTACTGGCTCATATTAATTAATATCTGGCAACAGTAAGATTGTCGGCAAAAAACAAGATATTACATATATATATATATATTTTTTTTTTAAATGCCGACAGGCATAGCGCGTTTAGTACGGCGGCTTTCCGTCTAATTGCCGAAGTTAAGCAACGGTACTTGGATGGGTGACCGCCGGCTCAGTGTGTTGTGTGTATCTCCTAATTTGCCTAGTTAGACTATTATCTGCCCAATTTATTGATTGGGGAGACCTACGTCCAGCAGTGGACGAATATATATATATATATATATATATATATATATATATATATATATATATATATATATATATATATATTAGTAGATTACAATTTTTGATTAATTGAGTGAAGATTGCTCGATTTAAAGATACTACACATAAAATTATATTATTATCAACAAAAATAAAAATTAATTAACGAAAGTTATTTCGTTCGTCAAACGATAGAGACAAGTTTCAACATTTTGGTATCTTTTTACGTATATTTCCGAACGTTGATGATAATCAGTTTTCTCTTTTTACGGAACAAGTTCTATTAATTTACTATAGCTGGAAGGAGGTGGTGGTAATTCGGAGATTCTTGTATCGGGGTGATTAATTTATCGATTAATTTATATTCATTACAAAAATGCAATTAATCGGCCGAACTTAGTAACTGTTTATGAACGTTGATGACGTGCGATTTCAATTGATTATTGTGCGAAAAAGCTCGTCGACAGATGTTACATCGAAATTGTTTCTCTTTGCCGCATTCGTACTTTAAATGTCGATTCAAATGATGTTTATATTTGTAACTTCGCGGACAATTCGGACATAAAAAGTTACGACTGACGTCCATTACACCATACGGAAATACTCCATCGGTGTACTCCACTAAAACCGACGAATACTTCATCAAAATGCCTGTTCCGAACAAACGGAAAAAAAAACAGAAAAAAAAACAATTCGTAGAAATAATTCGAATTAATAAAACGAAGTAAATAAATTAGAATTAAATATTTAATTAGACGTAGAAAATATTCGAACGCGTACATTATCACGAGGATGGTAGACACGCCTATCGACCAAAGCGACATGCAACGAGGCAATTTGATGCTTAATAATTAAAATTATAATCGCGATACGTTCTACGAGGTGAACAT
This sequence comes from Coronaproctus castanopsis, assembly GCA_032883995.1. Classification (NCBI taxonomy): domain Eukaryota; kingdom Metazoa; phylum Arthropoda; class Insecta; order Hemiptera; family Monophlebidae; genus Coronaproctus; species Coronaproctus castanopsis. Next base: position 258,157,021 of record CM065052.1, on the reverse strand, counting down.
TTTTTGTAATGAAATTTTACCCCCCGAATGCAAGAAGTTTCGCGATTAAAAAATAACTGTTAAGATTTTTACAACGGAATCTGTAGCAATTTTGCAATTACATTTTGAATATATTGAAATACTTATTTGAACGGTGTAAGGACGATAAAAAACTGTTTCGGTTGCTCGACGATATTAATCCATTCAGTAGCGCATTATTTCGATTATTATAAATTTCGGACCACCAATAAAGACTTACTAAGTTAAATACATTCCGATATAATACAACAAAACGGTCACGCGTTTAAATTATAAATTTTAATTAAAAATTTCGAAATACAATTAACCGTATATAACAGCAGAAACCCGTTCAGAACGCATTCTCGGATTATAAATTCCTAATAATTATTCGTAATAAAAATGAATATTCAAATCGAAATCAAAAATAATTTATTCATTTGTTTTAAAATTAAATAAGTCAAAAAATATATCATCATTTAAAAACAAAAAATAATGATAAACGATTATAAATTATTTAATGATAATATAATCAAATTAACAATTAAAAAATAATAATAAATTAAAACGAGTGTATATAACAATTATTAATTATTGATAATGGTAATAATAATTAAAAAAATAAAAAAATAAAATGATTAACAATTATTCGACGTAAAAATTAATATACGATCGAAATCAAAATTAATCTATTCGTTTGTTTTACGTTCGTAAGCAAAATACACGCTATGCGCGAACTGTTGTTAACATTTAAAAAGTAATCATAATAAACGAGTAGTTTTAATCGTAATTTTAAATATTTATAAAAATAAAAATTACTAACCGTAATAATAATAAATTAAGGAATTGATAATACTATCGGTCGTCGCCTTTTACGGATATTTCAAAATTAGGCGATTTAATGAAAGAAATAGTTAACGAAAAAAATTTACTTATTAATTTATTTATTTAATTATTTATATACTAAAAAAAAAAATACCGAATCGAATTTTACAATTAGCCGATTAGAAAATTACGAAATAAAATCAAATACGATCATTTTCATTCTTATATTAATAGCGCAAAAATGGAATGGAATTAATTTCGGCCTATTGACCAACGCAATTAAAAAAAAAAAAAAAAAAAAAAAATAACGGATTCCTAGTGCGGTAATAATAATTATTATAACAATAGGAGTCATTTTACAACGATCGAGAAAGACGGTAAATTTATAATTTACATAAAAATTTTAATCGGACGACGACCGGAATATATTAAACAACGACGCAATGCGGATACAAATCGTTCGTTCTTGAAGATATTTCGGCGGATTATTGTGTTATCTCGCAAATAATTCATTTTATTCTTTAATCGCCGGATGAAGAAGTTGTTCGTAGTGTAGGAGATTTAATCAAGCCAGCCGTCAACATTCAATACTACAGTCAATCGTTGTGCAAGTCTTGAACTAGTTCGTCCATACTTCATTTTTTCCGTTCAGCCATTTCACGTCAATGTAGCTCTTGATGTTCGCTTCCTTCTTGATTGTGCCCATCAATGTCCGTCTTGGTCCGCCTTTCATTCTATTATAAAAGTGTCTTAATGCGTGTGCCATCTATCCATTTCATGTTTTTCTAATCATTTTCAAAAGTGACCTTTCCTCTTATCCGGTTTTAAAAAACTTCATTCGGAATTTTATCAACCCGCAGCACCGCGCTACTTCAATAGCCGCGACTTTCTGTAAATATCTTTTTGCTTCCTTCGCGCACACCGCCCGGAGATACGACTTGACAATATTCGTAATCGACAACAGCCCGTCCGCGTTATTATACGCCTTTATCTTTCAAAACGTCTGTTAAGCATTGCAATTCTTCCCCCGAACAATGTTCGTTTTTTATTATCATCGTATGTCATAAACATTTGAAGGAATCCACTTGATCCAGTTTTTTTTTTCCTACTGACCGATATAATAGTTGTTTCTTCCGGCGTTTTACCGATGCGCCTTAATATTGGCCCGCTACGCTCTTTAATTTTTCCGACCGTTGTTAATTAATCTTTTCCTTTTGTCAGTAATTTAGGTCGTCTGTGAATTTTAACATTTTTATACATCGTGCTTCTATGTTTACACATTCTCGAATTTCTTTTAACGCTTCGTTAACTACGAATTCCGAATTTGATCTGGACGCATTCCTTCGAAAATTTCTGTTATTTAGGATAACCCTATTACACGGCCGCCGTTTGATTCTCATATAAGGTTGTTTTTTTCATTTTATTTCTTATTTTGATGTTCATTTTTTTTGCAGATGTGAACATACGCCCGAGTTTTTTCTTTGTAAATTTTTATACAATTCACTACGAAGATCTTTTCCACCGTCTATAATTACTATCCATGTTGATTTATTACGACGCATTATCCATATTGATAGATCGTATTCTTCTTAATAGCACATACGTTTTTCTTCTTTTTTGATTCTCATTGTATTATTTATAATGTATTGATACAGATATATAAATCAGTAAGTAGATAAGAACATATATATATATATATATATATATATATATATATATATATATATATATATATAAGTATAATTTGTAAGATACATGAAATAAATAAATGCAGATACTATATATTATATATATCGTCTAAAGTTCAGTCATCTTTAGCAATTTTTCGACATTCCGCACAACTTGATGAAAATCTTCGAATATTCAGAGTGCCATCACGATATTTTATACCGAATATTTCGACGCTAGAAATGCCTGACCGAACGTATCGGAACATTCTAGCATTCAGATGAAAATAGCGGTGATAAATTGATACTAACCGACTATACGAAATCGTTCGTGGTTCGTCTACCAGGATATAGGATCAAATAATATTGCCGGAAAAAAAAAGGCTATAAGACGAATTTTAATTTTTTACCGAAATAAAATTGACAAATAAATAAAAACGAAAATCCAAAAACGTTACATTAGACTAGGCGAGCGTTTTATGCACATTAACGATGTGACACTTCAAATTGCTTTTACGCGCGAAAAATCGATTACAGAATTGACAAGGAAACTGTTTACGAACTCCGCATTCGAAGCGCAAATGTTGATTTAAACCGCATTTATAAGTGTAGCGGCGACCGCATAATTTCGGACATTCGTACATACGAGCTCGACCGTCAATCGGCAATGATAGTAAGTCCATTAGACTTCCTGTAACACGTTCAACGTAAGTAATCGAGTTATTAACGCTAGGGCACCATAGACATTTTCAGCGAACAAAACATTTTAATACCTGCAGATACTCACACACACATATATACATATATAGATAAATAGTAGAAAATAAGTTTCAAACAAACAGTAATATAAACCGATATATATGCATATCAATGAAGGACTGTTTAGCAATTTCAACACACTCACACGTTCCCGGGTGTCCGCCCGTTGAATGTAATCTTTCTCCAGATCTTTCCAACCGACCAAAACCTTTCCGCTATCTTGACCCAATGCTGTATAAGCCAGTGCTATAACCAGTCTCTAATACTCAGGATACAGGCGAAAAGAAATGCAAAAGGATTTTGAAGAGATCATTCGAGATCACATTATTATTATAAAATGAATTAAAGAGATTTATGACGCGAAATTTTAGACAAATGATTTTCTAAAATAAGAGAAAATTAATAAACAGAACAGAACATACGCTACCATTTACACGGCTGATATATATATATATATATATATATAATACCCACTCTGCAAACGAATTAATGAGGAATTATTTAATGAAATCCGCATTTTTCACTGAATAATAATAATAATTTCAGAAGTAATACACATCACAAATCGATGACAACAATGTAATTATGAAGTGTACTACGAAGTCTTAACATTTGAATTATTTGTTACTCGTCGTTATGCCATTATTGGAATAAATTTAATAAACAAAAAAAAATCTCTATTCTAAATCATAATACTTTTAAAAAATTGCGCCAGAATATCGATGTTCGTTTAATTACTATTAAAATGTTAGGCATACCCTGATATATGAATGCTGAACAAAAATCTACACGACTTCAAAATGCGGTATTGATATGAAATTATAAACAATAAACTGAAGCGAAAAATTTCTAAAACGTAGAAACATAGACAGAATGAAAAATGAACATAACCACCCGGATTGAACATTTACTCGGACACGGTGGTAATCTGCTGTACAGGATGTAATCGAATGACAAATTCTATGAAATCGAGCGCAAGTTACACGTGAAAATACTTTTATCGAGGAAAACAGAGAAAAATAGTAGAAAATGGGAATAAGTAGATGGGTATTGAGCTGGAAAATGCTTACGATCGAATTAAACGGGTTCTATGTCAAAACTTATGTTTTTACGGCTTGTACGTGAAATTAACCCGGTGGTTCTATGTCAAAACTTACACGGATGTATGACGATCACGAATGAACATTTAAAAAAATTAGACATTTGACACTCATTCTTATTTCTTTCAACGACTTCCAGCCTATTTTTCGCCGAATTCGGAGAAGTATATCAGTTCTCTCATCGGCTTATTTACCGAGGCCGTTTGACATCTACCCCTAGGATGAAATTTCTCTTAGGGCTTCTATCATCTCAACCGGTTTTGTATTGCAACTTTAGACTTTCCGTACGACTTTTAAAACACTTTCTCTATAACGTCGTGTATTCCATAAAACCCCCTCTTACGATATGGAAACACCCCCCTCCAACTTCGGATAACATATTTCTTCAGATCGTTCGGATAACATATTTCTTCAGATCGTAATGTAAATATAGTAGGCGTTCGTTTAGTTTAAACTGCAAACAAATATTTTTATCCGGATAATCGCCGAGAAAATTTCGATAATAAATTCAATTCGAAAATTATTCGCGATGATCAGCGATAAATAAACCGTTTAATTATAAAATGTACGAAAATATTTTAAATTAAATTAACTAGGAAACACAAACCCTCGTATCGTCCAAATTGTTGTTCTTCTAGCAAAATTATTTATTTCTAAAAAGTATTATAATTAATAGAAACACTTTTTCAGATATTTTAATTATTACATTCGCCAGTTCGCTATAGCGACGAATTAAATTAACCCTTTCATTCAGCAGCCTATTCATAAACTTCGGATTTAAAATGATAAAAATTACACAATATCGAGATAATTGTCGACGTAATTATGTAAATATTTTCGAAATTTAGACTATCCTAGAAACGAATAAAAAATTGTTTTAGCGTTAAAATTTCATCACGTATCACAAGGTTAAATAAACTAATAATTCTTCAATATCGTTCGAAATAAACAAAATATTATTAAATCTAATAGCCCGCGAATTTTTTAAAACGCCCCCCTTGTGGTAGATTACGTTTACAATTAATTTTTCTTAAAAAAAAAAAACGTTCGGATCTACTTTTAAATTTACTTACTTAATAATTACGTACGTGCGAAGCTTTTTTTTCTCTTTTCTATCCGCGAACAATTTAATTTAATCATCATCACCGGTATAAAATGTATCGGAGAAAAACAAAATTATAATAATAATTTTTTTAATTTCTCTAATATTAGCGATGGATGGCGATTTAATAAATAAATTTCGATTCGCGTAATAACAGAATGTTCAACAGAAAATAGACTCGAATAGAAACGAGAAATATTTTAATACTTTCAACCATGCAGCAAACGACTTTACAGTGTCGTCGCCGTACAGACAAAATGTATTCATAAAGGATATCACGAATTTAAAAATAATAATAATAAAAAAGACTTATTAATTACATATTTTTCCAATCAGGAATATACATATTTAAATTATATAAAATCCATCAGTCCAATAATTTCCCATGTACCCTGATTACATGTTTCTTCAGATTGCCCTTCAACGTGAAACATTTATCGCAATCGGTGCAACGTAAATGTTTCTGACGGCCGCATTGGTAATTAGTGTGATTACGTAAACTTTGGGATGATTTATAAAAACGACCGCATTTCCGACAAACGTGCGCAGCAGATTTGTTTGACATTTCGCCGTAAACGTTAGTAAACGCACCTGCAAATTAGTCGCTACGTGTGAATATTATTGACTAGAATAATATATATATATATATATATATATATATATATAGATATATATATAATATATATATATATATATGTAAACAAGTAAAATTATACGTCAACTTAAATGGACCGTTCTTTGTAATATAACAGGATGTAATATAGATATCCGCTTTTAAACTTTCACGGTTGATATCCGTAAGTTTATATATATATATATATATATATATATATATATATATATATATATATATATATATATATTTAAGATCATATCCATATTGTTATCACATAACGTTTTCATTATCAAATTCCCATATTGCAGAGTTAAAAATCAATTAAGGAGTTTACGACAATTTCCTTATTTGGATTGTTGCGAATATTCAAAATCAATATAAATTACAGATCTATAATACCGGAAACCGCAAGCTTAAAAAGCGGGTTACTTTATAATTTTATCGATTTAGCTAATATTTACATTTGCAATAGGGTATTTCACTTACGTATGTATAATTATTTTCAAATTTTTGGATTTATAAGCACTACCGTTAATAGGTTAAGCTTCTATATATTTTTTTATTTGTAATTTCAAATATACTCTTTAAATATATATATATATATATATATATATATATATATATATATATATATATATAGATATATATATATATAAAAGATAACTACGAGCCAAATTGTATTGATATGACAAGTACGAACATTTCATATCGAAGAAGTTCAGTAACACGACGAAACGATCAAACAGTTAAAGTACAATTTGAATGAAGAATTTTACATAATAAGAATAAATTAAAAATTACTTTACATTATTACGCGCATTGTGGATGAAGAAGATATCTCAACGTTCCAGAATTTTATACTACGTACGAGATCATTTTTCAAACAATCAACATTTAAACATTAAATCAATTTAAAACTTAACGTAAATGAACAAATATTATTATTATTAATATCAGCGTATTGAAATTATTAAATGGGGGAGGGATAAAACCAATAATATTTAGCTAATTAATTTATTTATTCGTCATCAGTCTACGTTAGATAAAAATTTACTTGCAATACTGATTTCATTACAACCTACTGAAAATTTGCCTTTCAAGTCGAAACAAAAATTTGTTATATATACATATATTTCGCAGTAGTTGTATTTAGTGTATTTACGTCAATTATATTCGAAATACATGTAATTTCATTTTAAAAAAATGAAAATCTGATTTGACTATTAATAATTTTAAGCAATGTCATCATTTATTATTATTATGCAACGAAAACAACAAAATTTTGAGGACTACCCGGTATACGAATATATATATATATATATATATATATATATATATATATATATATATATATATATATATATACATTATATATATATATATATATATATATATATATATACATATATACATATATATATATATATATATATATATATATATATATAAATGTATGTATGTGTGTGTGACTGTTCAAAATAAATCACCTGTTAACCTATTTTATAAAATTTACATTTCGTTCATAAAAAATGGATGTTTATATCTTGTTTGAATTATTTTTAAATTAATTACGTCTAATAATTCATTATCGTCAATTATAAGATTTATATCGATTCATGTATATAATTTTCGTAAATTATATCATGGAAAATAGCTAACACAGTCGAACGATTTATTTCAGTTATTACATATAAATCTAAACTATTATTATTAATATTATGTGATATATACACATATATATGCGTATAATTGCATGTAAATAACGTAGATTCCAAAGAAGGAATTTGAACGTGAGATCCGAAATTCGATGTTGTTTTAATTACAACGGTAATTTATGAACAATTATGTAATGCGTCCTCAAATTATGATTGTGATGAAAACAATGATTACAAAAGTTACATTTAAATTGGCCACTTTTGCCGCATTCGAATTTTAAATGTCGCTTCAGAGTCGATATACGTTTGTACGTTCGTCCGCACATATTAGCACACGGATATGTCCCTAGACGTCCTAGAAAAACAGCACAATATAAAACAAAACAAAAACAAAACAGAAGAAAAAAAATGAAAGCCTATTTTATAAAAAAATAAATATTCATATATATATATATATATATATATATATATATATATATATATATATATAATATGTATGTATATATAAAAATAACAACTAGTGCAATTATTATTCTTTGAATTTGCGGAAACATAGTAAGACGTGATAAACATCCGCAGCATACTTGAAACGAAAACAGAAAAGACAGGAAAACACCACCGCTAGAACTTCTTAAACTACCAAGAAGCCTTTATTATTAAACCTTTCAGTCACAATGACCGCTATATGAGACATATGTTAACAAAAATTTTTGTACACTAAATATCACAATTTTAAAAATATCTATATAAATTCATTGAAAATTACCTAAGGTTCACACAAAAAGCAGTATTGTATAATAAACACCCCTATAAAATTTATAATTTAATGTTAATAGGTATTTCATAATGTATGACTGAAACGGTTAACCACTTTAGGCAACAATCTTTACTCGCACCTAACGCACAAATCGTTCATCACATTCCGATCTGTCATAATCTTACACGCCAACTTCTTTAGACCAAAATATTATTTTAAAAAAAAAAATTGTTCGACTAATGCGAAAAAATTCAAAACACTTCCAACGTAAATTTATTTCATAATGAAAAGAAAATTGAATAATATTTCAAAAATTATATAATACAAAATACGTACATTTAATCCATCCCAATACAACAACTATATATATGTGTGTGTATGCTCGTGTGTAAAGCGAGATGTTAGTTATTAAGTTAAACTGTAAATTCATCACTAAAATAATTAATTTTGAATTGAAACTGCTAAATGTAACATTAAATTAATTTTTAACACAAACATTTAGTACGATTGTTACAACGACTGCCAAAAAATCGTCATCACCTGATCTAAAATGAATATTTGAAAACATTGAGTAGAAAATTATAAATATATATATACATTAAGTATATATATGTACATATTATATATATATATATATATATATATATATATATATATATATATATATATATAGAGAGAGAGAGAGAGAGAGAGAGAGAGAGATAGATAGATAGTATTTATGTGTGTATGTATGTATAAATGAATGCGTGTACATATGTGCGTTTATTTATCAATCAACTAACTGACTGATTTATGATTGATAAATGTGAGACAATATAGATCGAAAAGAGGAATAACTAAATAAAAATAACAATAATAATAGTAGTGGGGCTAGAAAAGTATTTTTTACTTAACCCTTTCAGTCATAGTGTCCATTATACGGTACATAAACTTTTAATGCTAAAATATAATCTCTTTTTATAATAAGGGAAATTTGTTTGATATAGCGAATTCTGAAACTGTTTATATGACACATTAAAAATTATCTAGTTATTAAAAATGCAGTATTATACACAAAATATTACTTATCGAAATGAATATTCTGTAAAAAAAAATGGTAATTTACGACTGAACGGGTTAAGTAACGGAACTCATTTAAAATAGATTTAAGAGTTTACGATTCATGATAGATAAATGTGACAATATAGACCAAACTAGAGGCTATCGATAAAGTAAAATAGCTTATCTAACGGACTACGCAAGTGGGAAGTCTGTATACTTCAAAAAAAAATATTTTACAGTATACGGGGTAACAGCATGCGTGGGATTATATATATATATATATATATATATATATATATATATGTGTGTGTGTGTGTGTGTATGTGTCTAATAAATTTTACAAATTTTTATGTATTTTTGGCAGACACTCCGGCCTCTCGCTTGAAAACAAATTATTGATATATAAAATCATCTTTAAACCTATCTGGACGTATAGCCTGGCTTTATGGGGTTGTGCCAAGGACACACATATAAACAGAGTGCAGAGGTTTCAAAACAAAGCTACTAGACTTATCGTTTCTCCGCCTTCCACACTTTACATCGAGATTTTAATATACCGTACGTTAGAGACGAAACAAAACGTTATGCAAAACAGCATTTCATACGACTAGAAAACCATGCGAACAACTTGGCTATTAACTTACTCGACAACAGTCTCGAATTACGGCGATTGAAACGTACCATGCCCCTAGATTTGAGATAAATCTGTTTTCATTGGGGGACGCTGAACGTTACATCGCATTTCACACTAATTGCTAGATGGTCCATAAGCCAGTTGTAATTAAAATAAAAAAAAAATTCCTATCCAATGAACCATTTTCTTATAGATTTTTCATAGGATAAAACTACCATCTTAAAAATGACGTCATATAAGTTGTATTGTATACATTGTAATAGAGAAAATCGCAAGTGCCCCATATATAATGTTAATATTATATATATATATATATATATATATATATAATTTTTTTATTATTTATTACATGGAAGTAAAATCGTGAAAATGACGTCATACCCGTGAGGTTGTTCCACTCCATATACAAATATATCTAACGTTTTTAATCAAATTCAAAAATTACTACTCACCTCATGCATATGTATGTATAAATATTTAGGCAAAATTTTTGACATGTAAATTTTGTAACCTTTTCTCACGTACAATATATTATGTGTGGTAATACATTACGAGAGAATATATACATGTTACATGCGCGGTTACTGCACTTGCGCAAAAGTATATACATATATAATATCAGCAGTAAATAAATGAGGTGCTAAAGTATATATATATATATATATATACAGAAAGCTAGCGGCCAGTCCAAAAACCAATCGAGGACGTATTGAAAATCCAAAATTCAACTTGTAACCGGCGATATCTCCTTAACGATTAAATCTTATAGGATAAATGTTACAAAACAAAATGATAGATGTCCACGTCAGTTTTCAATCGATCGTAATGAAAAACGGTTTTCTATTTCGCACTCATTTTAATACCTATCAAATCGGTTCTACAGAAATTTTTGAAAAATCGAAATTCAAAAAGGTTACCCCCAAATCTGCCATTTTTTCCGAATTTCGACGACGACTTTATTTAATAGGTTTTCTATGCACACGTAATTAGGTAATAACGATTTTTTCGTATATCTAAACGTAAGCGATTTATAGTTCGAAAACCGATTTTGCTATAGCCGTATATATGTATATAAAAATATAACATATATTTAACATTGCCTATACTAAAAGCGTTGTAGCATCGGCCGACCAAATATCGGTCGAAAAATTTTTCAAAATCGAAAATCAAATTTTAAACGGGCGATTTCTGGTTAACGGTTAATTTTGCAAAACTTTACGTTATTACATAAATGATAGATCACCACGTCTACTTTCGTCTAACGTTAACCCGAACCGTCTATCTATCACAGGGGCTTCAAAAACGGCCCAAAACCCCTAAACCCTTAAACACCCATTTTCTTGGTGAGTATTTGCTATAAAAATACGAGAATATCATTGTAAGACGCGTATTTTAATGCCAAATAACTTTCGTTTGAACAATTCTTCCAAATTTCGAGTCGTTCGCGAATTATTGCGAAAAAATCGAAATTTGAAAAAAATTGCGTCCCCTTTTGAAATTTTCGGGTTCGGTTTGAAATTTTTTTTCGCGGTTTTTTCACTTCATACGATTGATTTTATATAGTTACATATATATAGATTTGTAGCGAGAATTCGGACGAAGATTTTTTATTAATAACTTTCTCGCATCCGACGTATATTCTTAGTATTATTAAGCTTGTTAAGAGAACATGGCAAATTGTTGATAATATATATAATAAATAAAATAAAATAAGGAATAACTAAATAATAATAATAATAGTAGTAATGGTAGAAAAGTATTTCCTACTTAAGTAACGGAACTCATTAATAATAGATTTTAAATTGTTGATCACGTAAAAAGTTGAAAAACTTCGCATAAAAAAAACATGAAAATTATAAAACATTCGCATCCTGGACATATGCACGTATTAAAAATAAATTTAGTAATTGATTAATTAATTAATTCGTTTATTTATTCGCTCGTTAATTGATCACCGAACAAACGTGTGAATCATTTTCAAGTGTATCAAATAACGTTTGTTTTGGAGCTCATCTTCTTAATAGATCGGAAGCTCCATTGTGAACGGCCTGCCCGACATATACTGATAGAGTGTCCTCAAGCCTACAGAGATTATACTACGGTCTATCATCTTCATTACAGCTACTGCTCGATGACAATGTTTCTACACTACCCAGACTCATCCTCTTCCTACATGATACTGGATTGTATCATTCATTTTAATACTTATTTTCCTCTGTGCCTGTAGCCATTAGTTGCTGTATATGGCACATTAATTTAAATAATAATAATACTTTATCGCAAAAGACACATTTAAGCGATTCTGAAACGCGTTCATTATTTATGTTTCCTTTGTAAATGCTTTTGCATGTCGTCCATAATTCGTCCGGTTAAACAAACGGGACGAAGAGATAAACTGCAACAACCGATTAACATTCACTCGAAATTAATAAAAAAATAAAAATAACAAATCGAAAATCAGAGCGTATATCGATTTTTAAAAAATTACTGGTAAGTTTGATTAGAAAAAAAAAAAAAAAATTACTTAACTAATATGAAAACATCATAGCCTTCCGACCTAAAATTTATTTCCAGGTGAAAAAACTTTAATGACATTTTAAAAATTATATAATCCAAATTTAAACACTTAACCCAACGAAACGAATAACATTTATAGAGGCATTATGTACGAATACAAACACACACGCATATATATATGTGTGTGTGTGCACAAAATACATACCAAAAATAATAAATTATGAATTGTAATTATAGAATATAACATTGCATTAATAAAACCATATTTTTGAAACGACTGTTAAAAATTTGTCGATTAAAATTAAGAGTTCGCTAGAATTAAATAAATAGAAGGAAATCGAATTTTTAATAACTTTAATTAGAAAAAAAAAAAATGTAATATAAAAATTAACCGAAATTTTACTCGCAAACAGCAAAGCACACACAATCATCTCGATTGAGAGATTTTGGATTAAGAAAGAAAAACAGAAAATTGAACTAAATTAAAAGTAAAGTTAAATATTACACGCCTAACAACAACAACGTCAATTGTAAAACGCAATAATAATCCGGGCGTCTAAAAATATTATTTAATTCAATAATTAATAAGTACAGAATACCGTAAAATGTTCGCAGGTTTCTCCAATATTCGTTTTGCAAGAACATTTTAACATTTAAACGATTTTTTTTTTAATAATATTTCGCCATATTCTGCCAGCGTTTGTAAACGCAACCGCGTTTTGGACAGGATTAAGAAGAGTTATCGCCGGCGATAGTTAAATTATCGGATAAGAACAATGAATGACATCGATAATTCCCTTTATTCGAAGAAAATTATGATGATAATGAGGAGGGGTAAACTGCCGCAAAGACAAACCCATAACCATCCGCTTGAGAAAACGAGGAAATATTAGATTTATAAAAAGTTACTCAATTAAATTAAATTCTTTTGAAGGTCCTAAGACTAATTGAATATAAAAACACTTTGAATGTAAAGTTGTTTTTGATGATAATAAAAAAAATAATTATACAATATACAAAATTTATACATTTAATAACAAAATAACAAATAATATCTTCACACATATATATATATATATATATATATATATATGTATGTGTGTGTGTGTGTGTGTGTGTGTATTAATATAAGATAAAAGAAAGACAATAACCGCAAATACTTCACAAAAAAATAAATTATGAATAGCAAAGTTTTTAAAATTAATTAAGAAGAAAAATTAACACAAGCAATTTAATACGATAACAACTATTACCTACAAATTTATCATATTGCGTAAAAATATTGACTGAGATGAAAATAAAATACACACAGACAGACACATATATATATATATATCATAATGAAAACATATATATATATATATATATATATATATATATATAAATATATATATATATATATATATATATATATATATATATATATATCATAATGAAAATAAGAAAAAAAATTATTTTCTAAGTAACAGAACCCACTTGTAGAGCATAATGATAATTCACTATGACTAAACAAATAAGCTAGAAATCAAAGCTTTTCAAAGTCTCCACTTTAATTAAAAGCAATAAAAAAAATGAATGTATAAATATATAAAAAAAAAAAAAAAAAAAATATATAAAACAGTCAACCCGTTTCCTTTGTAAGCCTTACGATATAAATGGCAAAACATAGATAATATACACCGACAAAAATAATAACTAATAATTAAGTAATTAAAAAATTAATAAAAATTAATTAGTTACTAATTTTTTAAATAATTAACTGACCAATTAATAAAATAATTAATTATAAACTAATTATTTCGTCATAAAACTCCGTGAACCGTTCCCAAGTGTATTTTTAAATATCCGTTCTGCGAAAACATTTTATCGCAAACGGAACATTTAAACGATTTTTTACCGCATTCGTATTTATAATGTTTCATCATATTCTGTTTGTATTTATAAACGCGATTGCAGGTCGGACAGGAGTACGAAGAATTATCGCCGGCCACAGATAAATTATCGGATGACGATAAGCGACGACGGTGATAATTCGTTTCCATTGATGAGCAAGGTGAATAGCTAAACTGTCTCGATGATAACCGATTATTGTCCGCTTTAATTAAGGAAAAAAAGTAATAATTAATCACACACATATATATATATATATATATATATATATATATATATATATATATATATATATAAAACATTAACCCAGACCATTATATATATATATATATATATAAAAATTATTTTTAAGAATTATTCCCCCGGTGGAGCGATCTTTACAAAATCATTAAGGCGAAATATATAATGACATACACACACACGTATATATATCATCTCGGCGACTACTTACCTTTACATATTTTGTTGCACAATGAAAGTAGCGTACAAGGCAATCATAATATGGCGTTAGCGTACATAGTCACACACACCTGGGAGAACTGATTGTAATCATTTTGTTGCCACTAAACAATGCAGCCGCACTATATTAATGCTGTGCGCAGTGGTTTGCCATTGCCTTCCAGTCAATAATATTATAATTATTTATATTTTTATTATCATAATTTTTACGTCGCCGATCGTATTTGAACTCGGTACCAGAAGTCCGTGCTCTAGGCACTAGGTTATCCCGTCGAATATTATATATATATATATATATATATATATATATATATATATATATATAAATAAATCATATCATATACCATGACACATATACGTAAGATCGACACGAGCCTTGTGAAGATCATGAGAACCTCGAATATATCTTTCTCGCTGGCCGTACGTGACCATTATCTTCAAAACTAACAAAATATTTGACGTGTTTCGTTCCATTATCCGTACAGTTTCTTATGTGCGTCTGTTTTCAAACATTTCTTCCAAGATTCATTTAACGAAAAATACGTAAGACAGACCACCTCCGGTCGCATTTTCAAACGCATTTCGTTTACGTAATATTCCGTTATTTTAAGATTTTTCTCGGTGTCCTAATATTCCGGAGGGTTGTTTGAAATTTTTGTAAGATGATCCAACGTTTTCTGGAAACTTCAATTTCATCCTAATTAAGCATTCATATTTGACAATTACCGACGGAAGTATACGCATCGTCCTTTAGAGTTATTTCTGTTAACGACCATTTTGATATTTCATTATTTATTATCAAGCGAGGTGATTGGCCAGCAATTTTTTTTTGTGGGGGCAAACGATGATTGCCTTTATATTTATATATATAAACTATCGTACGAGTATGATATTATAAGAAGCATTAAGAATTAGATGATAATGAAAAACTATTATATCGAGATTAATTCTGATAAGTGGGACATTTTATTTACTATCGCTGAAAATTGTTTTCTTATCGTATTAATATAACGGAAAAAAATCGCACAAAAACAAGCCGGTTCTTTTTAGTTACAATTTTATTAGCTCTAATTACTATGACGTTCGTTAAGTTGAAGAACTTTATGAACCAACAACATGTGAGTTTTCATGTTATGTTTCTGAGCGAATCGTCTTTTACATATGGAACATTGAAATTTACATTCGACTCCGCATTCGAATTTTAAATGTCTACTCAAAGCGTTTTTCCGCTTATAAGATCGACCGCATAACCGATTAGGACAGTTAAATCTCTCCTCTTCCGCCGCTAGCTGCGTACAGCAGACTTCCAACAAATCGTCCAACTCATCTTCCGTACGATCTGAAAAACACGCGGGAAATGAATTACAAGACACGCCGAACAAAAAGTATCCTACTCTCTCTCTCTCTATAATAATAAAAAAAAATTAAAAAATTAATTAAAAATACACGAAAAAAAAAAATGCACGCCAACAGCTCTAATAGCGCTAAGTAAATAAATAAATAATTCAGTTCGACAAACGGTTAATTTTAATTCGTCCTCGAACGAACAAAATTTTAATAATTCGCAAATTTCAATTAAAAAAATGTTAATTTTCATATATCATTATCATCATTACTGGTAATAGTATATTTTTAATAAATTTATTTATACCAAATTAACACGCACGTCGACGGATGTATATAATAAATTTATATACGTATATTTAATATATATGTACTCGATATAATTTTAAATACATCGATAACGCTGTAACGATATCGTATATTATAATCGAGTAATTTAATTACCGGAAAATTAGTTAAAATCGCTAAACGTTTATTTTCTCGAAAAATCACAAAGCTTTTACGGAAATTACGCCATTATCAAGTGATATTTAAATTAAAGTAAAAGTTAAAGATTTAAAAATAAAAACACAAAAATATAAATTTAAGATCACAAATTTACAAGTATAAAATGAAGAATAGACACTTAAAACAATCTGAAATATCACTTGATAATGGCGTAATTGCCGAAAAGCTTTGTGAGTTTTCGAGAAAATAAACGTTTAGCGATTTTAACTAATTTTTATAATTAAATTAATAAAAATCACTACATTCCACAATCTAAAAAATATAATCTAGTAAATTCGATTATATTTTTAAATTTATATTCAACGGAATAATACAAATTAGCGAATTTGGATAACTTAATATTTTCTGTAGCTTTTCGAATTGTTGTATCTTATCGTAACCACATAGATCACAACTTGAAGAAACACAGTCAATTGTAGGCTAATAAGTGTAAAATAAATTATAATCCTTAAATAATAATTTCGCAGACGATCCAAAATTTTTTCAAAACCCACCTGAAAAATTATTCGAATTTACTTACAGAATAAGATTTAAGGATAATCCATATGCTATCGACGACATAAATTATAAACGGAGTAACTCGGTAAAGAAAAACAGAATCATTATTGTATCATCTGACATCAGAAAGCAAATCCTGTGTTACGCATATGTATATATATAACGATAAGCCTTTGTCTATCCACTTCCGGATGATGAAGGCTAACGTCTTCCATCCACTTCTGTCCTGCGCTTTCCTCAATCAATTTTTCCCAACTACCTTTGCTGTATCATTGTGCCACCGCGTCATTGATCTCCCCTGTTTCCTTTTTCTGTCCGTCGACCACCATTGTAGGATCTGCTTTGACCATCTATTATGTTCTCTTCGATCCACGTAGCCAGTCCAATTCCATTTTGTTATAGCCACCCGCTCATTGCATCATCATCCAACCCCGTGTTTGTTCACGTATCCGTGCATTCGTTTTATGATCTGATAATCTTATATCCATACTATGCGTAATTTTCCAAGCGCAACCCACGATAGTGATATTCTCCTTGTCATTTCTCTGCTACTATTATCACGCCATTATTTGTTGTGATTTTTTGACCTACGTATATATGTAACTGTCTACTTGCTCTATCTGTTCCGATCTTACTATTCTTTTTCCTGTATTCGTCATTATTTTCGTTTTATGTAAATTTATTTTCAGCCCTATTTTGTTCGAGTTTACATTTAAATCTGTTATCATCATCTGTATAGTTTTTTTGCACTTCTGCCCACTAGAACTATATAGTCCCGAATCTGAAGTTATATATATATATATAATGATTATACACGTACGTAAAGGTATACGATAATAAAAAAATAAATAAAAATAGTATAGCCGACCTACTTACGAAAAGCAACTGAATAAAAGCTGTTATGGCGCAATTATACTGTAAACTGTAATACAGGCCAAAAAACACACTACTACACGCAAATTTAAACAGCGAATGAATCTGTATAAAACAACATTTAAAGATAAGCAACTTAAATGATTACAAATAAACGCTGATTTATAAAAATATTCATGAAAAAAATCAAGAAAACCCCGAAATAATTTGAACCGAAATTCGTAAATTTTTCGATATATTATTATTGATTAAGAGGTTATTTAATATTTACTGTTTATTTCGAGGCAATGTAGGTAATGTGTAATAGTTCAATATTTCACACCAAAATCATATATTATTCGTATATATATATATATATATATATATATATATATATATATATATATATATATAAAATCCAATATTTAAAAGAATAAATGATCGGAGAATTATCTGTACGTGGTATTAATGTACTGATCGGATTGATTAGTAGAAGTCGATCAAATATATTCCATTTATATATATCTTCTTCCGATTAGTTGTCTTCTTGATACTTCTTTGCTACTATATATCTCCCATAACTCGATCCACAAATGTTCTATTCTATCTTCTCTTTGAGTGTTTAACTTGTGATTTTTTCCTATTGTTTTCGTTACAACTCATTTATATTTTAACGCACAACCGATCCATTGGTTTCCATCGTTTGAAGATAATGTAACACCCATTAATCCGGTTACAACCTTCTCTGTTCACTTTAAGTATTTTTCTCCAAACCTAGATTTTAAAAGCATTCAACTTTTGCGATGTATACATATGTATATGCATGTGTGTATGTTTATATGTTATATATATATGTATATTATTAGTACAATTGTTATTAACATACATGTTATATATAAGGAAGACATCCGACTCGGTGAAGCATACTGTCACGAATCGTACTGGATTAACAAAAATTCCAGCTATAGTGGAAAGTCGAAATAGAATTAGATGGAAAAAAATTATATCAAATACGTTAAAATAGAAGTGACGATACTCAATCATTGAGTTACCGATTATGATTATATATATATATATATATATATATATATATATGTGTGTGTGTGTGCGTGTGTATGTCCCTTATATGATCATGTGTTTATATTATTAGTACATGTATGTGCATTAAACATAAATATATATATATATATATATATAATATGTTCGTGTACGTTAATAGTACTACTATTAGTATATGCATATCGATTATTTATATATATATATATATATATATACATATATATATATATACATATTATGTTCGTGTACGTTAATATACCTATATATAAAATTTAGTAAACCATATCGAGATGAAAATATCATGTTGAACTGTTCCTACTTCAATTATAATGAAATATATCGATTAAATGAAAAGTAATAAAAAACAAATATGGACACATTAATTATTTAACGCGTACAAATTGAAAAATATATTCATATCAGAAAATGTTTGATTTGACATAGAACATCTAAAAAAAATTATATCTACATGTAAATATATCGATAAAATAAAGATAACGTTAATGATATTGATAATATAATAATAATAATATGCTATAATATTATTAATAATAATAATAAGCCGAAAGGGATAATATAATTTGTATACAGCGTCACAATATTACACGTTAGCGATTGTTCTATAAATGAATGTATGTAGCAATTTCATATTTTATAATAACGCCCAATGGAATTTACGATTACGTTAGTTGAATTTACAATCGAAACATTTAAAACAGACGGGTGGAATATTAGGCCAAACATATTTTCAAACTCCATCCATCGCGTCCGTCCCAACAAGCGAGCATATGGACTAATAATATATCGCCGAATGGTTTTCCTTAATTATCGCTCGAACATAGAAAAATTAAAGAATAATTTTTAAAAAATAAATATAGACAATAAAATATTATGTCCTTCAGTTAATAAGAATCAAAACCGAAACCAACAAAATATTTTAGATAAGTTACGTCTATGCGGAAGGTTTGAATGATAAATATAATCGGAATTGGTCTAAAATAGAGTTCACGACCTACAAACAGGGGTGTGCAGCACCAAAATCTAAAAAAACAAATATTTTTATTGTTTTTTAATAAAACGAGTTAATATATATATATATATATATATATATATATATATATATATATATATATATATATATATATATATATATATGGTTTTTTTATTTATTTCGAAAGCAAAAATAATTTTTTTTTTATACTTTACTGCTTCATCATTCGGGGATCGTATCGAAGAAAATAAACTTTTAAGGAGAAATTCATTATCGTCATTATTATAATAAAATCTAAATTGTTATTACGTAACGGGACTATCAACTGTGTATACGATATAACATTGATACATAACATTGTAACGACTCGGCTATGATATTCAAAGTAACAACCGGTATTTATATTACGTATATATGTGTGTGTGTATGCGTATGCGTCACGAAATAAATAATCATTCTTAGTTTTGACAAGAAGGAATGCGTTTCACTGGAAAGTGCGGTGTAAAAATCAATTCAGCAAAGAAGAATTCGTAGTCAATCATTACCTTATAGTAAAGACACATCGTAGGCGGAATTTTACGAAAAAAAAAGTTAAATTAATAAATAATAAATTAATTATTAAACAACAAAAAAATACTTACGTAGAATATATCGTAAATTGAGCATTATCGAAAACACTTTGAAATATTAAATAAAACACAAATTCGCACATACCTGGATGCTTAAATTTTATGTATATATATATATATCCCCACACACTCTAGTATTAGCCCGGAGCTGTGTACTGCGGAGTAAACACTAAATACTTAAATCTACTAAACCTAGAAAATAACTGCTAATACTGAGAAGAGGCCCCCACAAAATGCACCATACGTTCAGATAAAAATCGGTAAAGCAAATATTGAAGTCTCGCAACAGTTTCATAGTAGAGGTCAAGACATTCACTCATCATGATCTTGTGATAGGCAGTTTTTTTAAATATACTATATAGGAAAATTCCTGAAGAACAACAATCGACCCCTCACCTAACGGTAGGCAACATAGCATATTTCCGGAGGATTTCTTCTAAATATATTTGGTTGAGTAGCAGTCCATCGAAATTAATTTTTCATCGTAGACACGCTGCCAGAACGCAACTTAATTTAGACGTCGAAAGCGTCGTTTTAACATATTACAGGATGAAAAAAATTAAAAGCACGATATAAGGCGGGCCAAAATTTTCGACAAAATAAAAAAGGAGATTTATATTTTTTAAGACGCATCAATTTTTTTTCAAATCTTTTTTATTTGTTTGCTGAGTTTATAAAAATTTTAGCATAGCATGGTAAGATTACTATAGTTTATCGCCTTATCCAACGAATGTAAAATCTGATTCGATTATATTTATGCGTATCCTAAAAATCCTGTTTGGCCAAAATCAATAAAAAGGTTCATTCACATTCCTAAAATATTCCCTCTGCTAGTTATATTTCGCTCAAACGTGATCAATAGTTACGAAATAATTCATAATTCGAAAATAATATTTTATTATTACTCTCTTAAAAAAACAAACAAAAACCCCCTAACTTACACAATTTAAATTTGTGTCGCGTATAAAATAGTTAATCGAAATATAATTACATTAATAAATATTTTAAAAATATTTTAAATAAATTTAATCCGTTGCGAATTTAAACGTAGGTAATATCTTTCGCTATTAACTGATGTCTTGTTTAAATAACTGTTATACAATTATAAAAATAATGATCACAAAACAGTTCGCGGAATTTGAAATCGAGTTTTTGTATTTTTAAAAAAAAATAATAATAATTAAATTAAACTGGTTTTATACTAATATTTCACGAATCATATCGACATTATCATGGAGCGCCATCTCTTTAAGTACAAGTTGCATGATATATTAGCTGATCAAATTTATATAAATATAAATAAATAAATAAAAACGCATATATATATATATATATATATATATATATATATATATAATTCAATATACACAAATTCGTAAAAAAATAATAAAACAAAAAAAATTAAAACTATATCAATAAATTACATTATAAAGTAATACAAGAATCAGTTACACTAATGCTAGAATATAATAAAGTAGAGTAGCCTGCGAAATTAGCATAGGGCTACTAGCAGCGATTATATATATATATATATATATATATATATATATATATATATATATATATATATATATCATCATGTAGTCATCAGTCCTAAGACTGGTTTGCTAATATATTATATATATATATATATATATATATATATATATATATATATATATATATATACATACGTGTTTAATTTTGAATAATTTAGAAATGAAGACATAAAACTGTTGTAGTAATATAATTTCATTTAATTCAAGTGCACAGTAAATCTTATACCAACTGTCGCAGGTGATTATACTTACTGCACTTATATAGTATGTTGAACGTTTTCAATTTCTTCACTTTCGCAATTACAACATTTACTTTCATTAATAATTTTTAATTTATTTACATAGTACCTAATGACCAGTAAGTATCTGAGTCGTATGGTATTTTGCGATAATGTTTTTATTTTTAAAACGTTCTATTACAATAAGAACGAACTTAAGTTATACTTTGTTTAAGCATCATATCGTATTTTAAACTCATTGTTAATTAATCATTTTGAGAAGATCTTTACTGATATTACCATTATTTACTTTTTCGGCAACAAATATTAAAGATCTTTTTTTAATATGAAGATCAATAGGTACGACCCGTGCTATGATCTGGATCGCAATACTAGGTGCAGTTACATATGAAAAGGTTATATCAATTAGAATTTACGTTGCGTATTTGCTGTTTAGTTAGTCGACTATAACAGACACCAGCGCAGCAGTAGGAGCATAATGATTGCACTAGACCTTTATAGAATATTACCATGCGCTTATAGTTTAATCCCCATAATTTTAAAGATATCATAATACTTTTTGACCTTATTGTTTATGTATTCTATGTGTTTATTATTACACTTTAACTTCTTGTCTGTAACGAAACCTAAGTATTTAATATGGTTAGTAGAACTGACCGTACGATTATTAATATTAATATTGTCATATAAAATTTAGTCGAAGTTTTTATCACGACCCGATATCACCATCATTTGCGATTTATTAATCTCAAATGGCAGGTTCAAATCATTTACTATTATTTTAAGCTTATAATCTCTTTACAATTAGTTATATGAAATGACAAAGTCAAAGTACTACATAAATATATATTATAAACTAAGCGCAAATCATCGTTAAAGCTGTATAAACGTAGGCCTACATAAATATTATTTAACTATGAGAGAAAAAAAAAATATTCCACGAGACCGGTCCAAGAGCCGACCCCTGCAGAACACCAAAATCATTCTTAACAAATATAATACCATTTTGATATGACCACATTACTGTCCTGTTTGTTAAGTAAAGTTGCGTTAAAGCTAAAAAAGCTAAATCAATTAACAATTAATGTATCAATTTTAACGGTCACAATTATATTAAATGCTCCTTCGATATTAAAAGAGACAACGAGTGACAAATGATTACGTTGTTTATTTTGTACTAAATTATCCATCACATCTGCAATAGCAAATTCTGTTGAAAAATATTTTCTAAAACCGTATCGACATACACAGATGTTTGAATAATTTCGCTGTTTAAAAATTTAAGAATAATTTTTTCATAAATTTTACTTAATGAATTTAATAATATATAAATTGCCTGTTGCCATTTACATTGCTCAAATCCTTCTTCTGCTTGTTTAACATAGTTACATTAGCACGTTTCCAAATGTCAGGAATTAAGTTGTAATAATTTGTTATATAGTGTTAAGAACAAATTTGGGAAATAAACGAATATAATTTTAATAACCTTATCGGTTATACCATCCAAGAATGGTGATTTTTTTATTATTAAGATGTTTTATAATAATTTAAGTTCCAAATATGTAACTTCAAGTTGTATATGTTTATTATCTGTGTGATTTTACTAAGTGAAATAGAATCAACTTCTTTACAATTAAAAAATATATTTTTTAATAAACACATTTTCTCTTTATTGCCAATTATGACGGAACAAGTATATCATTCTCATTATTACTGTTTAAATTTGGAAATTTAAAATGATCTAAGTTCGTTAAAATTTTATATAAAGATTCCCCGAACCTGTTGTTGCTTAAAAAATTTAATGATATTTTGATACAGTTTTAATGTTACTTTATATGTAAGATTATTTATAAAATTTTTATTCTTAATATAATTGAGTCTTCTAACGAGAAATTTAAAAAATTCAAAGTCTTTATTCCACCGTGTTAGTTTTTTAAATCTTTGACTTGTTTACATTTACCGTTAAGTTGTTTAATAATATTTACTTCAAGGTGTGTATTTGCAAGTGTCAATCTGGTTTCAATATTTAACATTAAGTCGACATTTAGATTATTAATAAATAAATCTGTATCTAAGGTAAGAATCTTATCATAATCAAGATTTGTATCATAAATATCGATACTAATATTTTTATGATCACTTAAATGAAAATGTTGAATTGTGACTACCGACAATTTATATCTAAAATTATAATTTACATAATGTATCAAGCTAAGTCTGTGTTATACGGAGTGGGATCCCATTTCTCCGCGATAATTAAAAATTATATAATGATGAAAAACTTTCTATCACGTGTTGGTTTCGAACTCCCTACCGCCGAGTTGACAATCGAGCACTCAAGCAACTACGCCACTTAGATAAAGATACAATCTTGACCTACTAAATTAGATAAGCATCAAATTTAACAAACTGTAGCTTAATCTAACAAAATCTAATTCTATTAGTCATATGGGTTTCAAGTCAATGCCCGATTGAACATAACTTTTGACATATTATTTTATTATATAAGTGGATTTACATTATTATATAACTAGATCTGCTGGGTGGTGTCGCTTAAGACGTCTGACGCCTTGTCTGGTATCGAGTAATTGGATTGCTTCCATATTGGACATGCTGCTGCAGCCGTTTTTTATGAGTAGTTGCGTATCTTACAATCCCTCGTTTACGAATGGAATTCGTAGATCTGAATGCACATCGTCATTTCTAAAATGGCGGTACGCATCGACTATTTTTTAGTATTACATTTTATCTGGCCTGGATCTTTGCTCTTAGACCTACTGGCACAGCCCCACAACTGCAGGCCATAGGTCCATATTGATTTTATAATCTGCCGATGCAGTAGGCATTTGCGCCCTACATCCAGCTACGAGTTTCTTCCGACAAGCCAATAAAGTTGTCGTTAATTCTCATGTCAGACGCCGTCGTTGATATTAATTTTTATTCCAATTCATGCACTCTATTTAGCGAGTTCTGCAATTTATTTGTTGCGTCGGACTCGCTACTGGCAGCAGCTAGAATAGTTGCATCGTCGGCGAAAGTAGCCGTTATCGTTTGCGTGTCCGTCGGTAAGTCTCGTGTATACAGCAGATACAAGATCGGACACCGAGAACGCTTCGCTGAGGAACTCCGGCTTCTACTTCATAGAACGCGGACGTCGTGCTTCCTTGCTGTACTCTAAATTGACGTTCTGTTAAATATGATAGGAGTAGTCGGCAAATATTGGCCTGCAGTAGTCGGCTTAATTTATACGTCAGGACTTTATGCCATATATTGTCGAAGGTTTGCGCTACGTCCAGGAAAACGGCCGGACAATATTTCTTCTCCTCGAAAGCTGTATTGATTATCGATACAATCCTATGCACTCAGTCGATTGTAGAGTTCATTCGTCTGAATCCAAACTGATGCAACGGTATACTTTCTTCGACTATCGACAAAAGTAAATAACTTTGATACAGATGGTAGTAACGAAATCGGTCTGTACGACCTTACTTCAACTTCCGGTCTATTATGTTTCTTGACCATCATAATTTGCAATATTTTGAAGCAAAGTGGTATGTATTCTAATCGCATAAGAAAATAATTAACTTCATCGACGAAACTTTTATAACGTTTCACAATCTGTCATTATTTTGAAAATTTGTCTTTAACTCGCTAATCGTTTGATTTTTGAAAAGTAGGGAATTTCCAATCAATTATCATAATACATTGATTTTTAAAAATCTGCAATCGCTTAAGGCTGCTTCACACATAGACATTTCTTTATTTATATATATATATATATATATATATATATATATATATATATATATATATAAAATTAAAAAAATATTTTCCTAAAACATGATGCACTCAATGTGTTCGAAGACCACTCGCATGAAAGAGAGTTACATATATACACATACATACATAAATAAATATAAAATATTATTATTAGTTATTATATCTATATCAAAATATGAAAAAGAAAAAAAAGATTATTTATCTATAACACGATGCACCAACGCTAAATGCGTTCGAAGACCGCTCGCTTGGAAGAAAGGTTTATTACATAAGCGGCATTTAAATTGTTTCTCCATTCCGCATTCGTGTTTCAAATGTTTGTACATAGTGGCCGTATGTTTGTAAACGCGGCCACACTGATTCGGACATCCGTAAGCATCTCCGATCATAACGAAATCGTTACGTTTAGCTCGATAATAATAAAATTCGTCGTAATTTTTGATTCTGACATTATCGTAACGCCGATAGATCACTGCGAAATAGAAGTATCAATTATTACATAAATCATAACGGGTATTTAATTAAAGCAATTCGTTGATTAGTTAATTATTTCATTAATTAATCGATCTGGCGGTAATACCGGAGCAATACCACTCTATTAAGTTCGCTATCAATTTTCGATCGAAACGCCATCGTTCCAGTAAACTTAAAACCGTACGACTATTTTTCTTTTGTTTCAACTTGTTACATTTATTTAAAATTATTACTACAACCACCAATACTATTACTAACACTACTGCGAATACTACTTCTAATACAATTGTTACGATTTTTTTTTTCAATCATTTCAATGGTGCATTATCAATTTTCAAAATATGTTGACGTGTATATAGTAGAGGAGAAAGATTATGAAGAGTTCCACACACATACAGTACATAAAGTACTGTAGAGGTGTGTGAAAACGTAATATATCGTATAGATAAGTTTATTAAAGTCAAAAAATTCATGCACAATATAGGAACGTTGTAACTAAAATTATTAATAAAATAATATAATTTTTACTGTTAAATGGTTTTTTTCTTTTTAAAAAAACGTATATTTGTATAAACAAAATCAGTGCGTGCACATTCGCACATTGTTGTTAAAATTTATTACATTCCGTCATGTGGACGGATTTATATGTATGTATTCACTTTCTGTCGCATTCAATCTGTGCAAAATGTAATTTATCTTATAATCTATTTATTTTATAATATCTTATTTTTGTAATGTACAATTTGTCTTACGGACTAATTAATCTTATATTGTTCCTTCATTCACACACACACACGCGCGCGCGCTCTTTTTTATTCCTCAGTCACTCATATGTACACACTCACAATTACTCTCTCATTCATTTGTTTTTCTCATTTTAGTTTATCTCAGTTTGTCTTTGTTTTTCTATTTACCTCTTTGGCGTTAAATTATATCCTTTTCGTTTCTTCCTTAATCTATGTACTGATGCCCTATTTCATTAATATTTTCGTCTTGTTGTAGCCACTTTCTTATCTTTTGTTTTAAGCAGCCTAGTCTTTTTTCATTTAATATTTCATCCGGCATTAACAGTTTTGCCATTATGTACCCGTCTGTTTGTTCTACATATTTCGTTTTCGTTAGTGGCATTTTATATTTCAAGGTTTTCCTTATACTATAATCTGACAATACATTTTTTTCCACTCTCACGCACAATTTCACAAATAAATATATACCTGTTATATTTAGTACATTTTGAACCTTCGTATGTTCAATTAATGATTCTTCACACGTTTTAGATATTAGTTTGAGACATTTCCTTCGAAGCCTGTCTATTTTCTCCACATACGATAAGCCCAACTCTGGTCATTATAATAGACGTTTCGGTATTTGCCAATTTAAATTTATATAGACTCGTCGTTAGTCTTCTTAGACGTCTATTGGGTCCGCAGCATTCATTTCCATCACCGTAGCTCCAAACATACGTACCCGCGTTCAGTTCATATTTATATCGCTATTATAAATAAACGCCCCAAATCTAAATCTGTCCATTACTTCAGTTAATAGAAATCTCAATTAATATAGACTCGTTAGTCTCCTTGGCTATCTGCGACCCGCTGTATACTCAATAATGATTTTACTAGTCGAATTTTTTTAATAGACTCGTCACACGCCCAATTTTTACCTTTCAGTTACTTGCATGCGATATCGTATTTCTGCTTTGCAACCTCCTATATATTGATTAAATTTATCGCATAACAAGCTTTCCTTATTGTAAAATAGACTGATCGGAGCGCCGTAAACTTAATTGGATGGACTTCGTTTAGTTCATTATTTATATGACTATTATAAATAAACGGAAAGATATCAAGTGAGAAATAATTTTAAAATAGTCAAGTTTGACATTAATAAAATAATATATACATATATATAAAAAATCAATTGAAAATTAGTTAAATCACTAATATTTATTTTCTTAAAGAAAACACAAACTACATTCCACATTATATATATATATATATATATATATATATATATATATATATATATATATATAATATTTATTCGGATTCCTTAAAGAAAACTTTTTCATAAAGAACAGGAAGGAAGAGAACAGAAAATAAACGAAAGAAGATTAAATACACCTAAATTACATCGAAAAAAAGGGAACACTTATAAAAGACGAAAATGTTTACAAATTTCTTTAATATATAACAATTAAAATAATCATTTAAATATGAAAATTATTTAAAATATTAAACAGAGAACACGACAAGGCAGGGGGAGGTCGTTAATTTATTTATTGCGTAAATCTGCGTAAATTAATATATAATAAATTAAACATTAAACAAAAAAATACTTACGTAGAATATATCGTAAATTGGGTACTATCGAAAACACTTAGAAATATTACGTAAAACACAAATTCAGACGTACCTGAATGCTGAGAACATTATATATATATATATATATATATATATATATATATATATATATATATATATATATATATATATAAATATTCTAAAGGTATTAGCCCGATGCTGTCTACTGCGGAGTAAACACCAAATACTAAAATTCAATACCCGCTGTCAAAATATCCACGATTTCTAGCGTTACAATAACTAAACATGGAATAACTGCCAGTACTGAGAAGAGGCCCCCACAAAATGCACCATACGTTCAGATAAAAATCGGTAAAGCAAATATTGAAGTCTGGCAACAGTTTCATAGTAGGGGTCACGTCACTCACCCATCATGATCTTATGATCACGGACGTGTTGAACAAGCAGTTTGTTAACTATACTATATTGAACAACACAATCGACTCCACACGGTAGGCAACGAAGCAAATTTCGAGAGGATTCCTTCTAAATAGATTTCGTTGAGGAGCAGTCGATAAACATTAATTTTTCATTGCTTTTGTTTTCTTCTCGCCTGTCATCCGATAATAATCAAGAATTCGGTTATGTAAAATATCGACAATCTTATTTCATTGATAAACGAAAACTTTTAACGTTTAAACAGTTTATGTCTTAAGCATCGTACAAATAAATTTCAATCACAGCGGAATGAATATTATAGCTAAAAACTTTTTCCCAGACATTGAAAAAAGATTCAATAATTTACACCTAATTTTTTAAATTTTTTGTAACGTACAATTTATTACGGGCCACTCAGATTATTTATACACAACATCGCACACTCGGATAACTGTGTAACATGTGTAACTTTCATACTGTTAAGCGCACACTTTCCGGCTATAATCATTGTAATGAAATTTTTAGCGATAATAGTAACTAAACACTGTTTTTAACACTTTCATCATTGCAGAAATAAATCATCCTAGAATAAATATGCTCCTACCCTAAGTATATGTATACAAATATCTCATAATATTGTAAAACAATTTGTTCAGAGAATTCCATAAACTTAATTGGACGGGTTCTGGATTATTTTTACTATATTTGTTCTTCTTTGAAACAAAATAATCACCCCATCGTTTTTACCAACTGGGTTTCAAAAAACAAAACAAAATTTTCGTATTACAGCTAAAATCGAAATTTTAGGATGGGACAAGATTACTAGAGTATACCAACGAATGTAAAATTTCATCTCTCTCTGTTCCTGACGTTGGACACGATTGTGACTAATAATTACGAAATAATTTATAATTCGAAAATAATATGTTATTATTACAACATTTGAAAAAAATTAATGAAACATAACTTGTACAATTTAAACTCGTATGTGTCGCGTAAAAAAAAAGTTAGTAGAAATATAATAATATTAAAAAGTTTTAAAAATATTTATTTAAACGTTAACTTATATATATATATATATATATATATATATATATATATATATAATCGCAATAAATTATCACTTAGTGTCATGTTTAAATAACCGGTTTAAAATTATATAATTAATCATCGCAAAACAATTCGCCGAATTTTAATAATTTCAATTCGAGTTGGCATTTCCTTAAATTTTAAATTAAGCTGGTTTTATGCCAATATTTCACGAATGATACCGACATAATCACATACACGAAAGGCTATTCGTTTGGGTACAGATAAGATAGTAGGCTAATCATACCCGTATAAATACAGCGAACTACCGATTATCCGACTTAATCACCGGGATGGGCCGCACGAATAATCCGAAAATTGTTTTTTATTAGAAAAAAAAAATTAACACGAGTACAAAAAAATAAAAATGACTTACACTTTTGTCGATGCTCTCTGTATATAACATCAAACTAGGAATTTTCATTTTAACATATCTACCGTTTGAAAAATAATGCGTCTTTGCTTCTAGTTGTTCATTTCTTGTCGTACATCTACGCATATTTTACAAACCGCCGTTATGTCACCGTAATTAAATCATTTTCGTCACAAATAATCTCACAAGGTTTTGGCAGATTGCAGAGCAGCAGAATGGGTAATTGCATTTTCCGCATTTAGTACATCTTCTGCATCAGTACTATCAT
Organism: Coronaproctus castanopsis; assembly: GCA_032883995.1. Lineage (NCBI taxonomy): Eukaryota > Metazoa > Arthropoda > Insecta > Hemiptera > Monophlebidae > Coronaproctus > Coronaproctus castanopsis. The sequence goes on along the minus strand of CM065052.1, from coordinate 258,125,620 downwards.
CACTATTAAATGTAACAATACAGTTAGTTAACCTTTATCCGTCAAATACTGAGAGCCAGGCTCGTATGCGTCACATTGAAACCAATCTTCTAATTATATAACCGTGAACATATTTGTCTTTAATTTTTTTATTACGATTCCGGAATGAGCACGGATAATCGGGAGTTCACTATATAAGTAAATAAATAAATAATATAAATATATACACACAAATTTACATATATATATGCACACACTTATATATATATATATATATATATATATATATATATATATATATATATATAAAAGTGTGTTTTAGAAAAACTAATACGAGAATGAAGAAAATACACGGAACAAGAGAAAATTAAAAAAATTGTTCTCGGACGGAAGAAGAACAATCTGGAAATAGACTCTCTTGCCTTTGCAGATGACTTATACTAGCAGGAAACGTAGAAGATGCGAAACGACAATTAGAAATACTAAAAACAACGTGGCAAAAGAAGTGGGATTGAAAATCCCTTTTAAAAAAAAAAAATATGGCCAGTCATAAAATTGTCCCCAACATAATTAGTGCGTACTGGAAAAATAGAAAGAGTGATAAAGTTTAAATATATCGGGGGAATTAATTCGATTTACATCTATGAATAAAATATCAATATAAGAACTATCTCGGAAAATGGAAATGGCCTTTCAAAATTAACCAGGAACATTCACAATAAAAAAGCCAATCTTCATTAATGCAAAATTAGACATTACAGCACAATTCTTAAAACACAGAGTTTATACGCGGCAGAATGTCTCACAATAGATTTTTTTTTTGATTTTTTATTTATTTATTTATAATACTGCGAGCTGTCCACCAAGGACATTTAGCAGTACGTTTAAAAGAATTGAGCATGAGGGGACAAGTATCCAGCGATACCTACCCGATTACGACGACCCTAAACGAGATACTGCGGTTTTTGACGTTTTAGTCTCCTTATGTCATCGGTAGTATCAAGCAATCACCTAGCAAAAGTATTCGGGTGGCTATCAAGTCTTCTTGCGTGTCTTTTAGAGTGAATTTTTATGACCTCGGCCACATAATCTATACGTAAATATCGATGCAACGTTAGATTTGTTACATACCAGGTTGGTTATCATCCGAAGAATTTTATTTTGTGACGTTTGTATTATTTTCAGGTTTGATGGTCTAGCACAACCCCAAAGTTGCACCCATAGGTACTGGCCTTAGAACCACCGTATATATTAGACGTTTATTATCTGTCGTTAGTACACTGTTTCTCCCTATCAGCCAGTACATTTTTTTAACTCGAATATCTAATTCTTTTTTCTTCATCTGTATGTGATGTTACCATGTTAATCGGCTATCCAAGTGTAATCCTAAGTACTTGACCGTTGATCGCACTGACAGATCGGTGCTATTAATCCTGACGGGTGGAGGTGTAACTTTTAATGGATATTGACAGATTTATTTTCATTAATTCCAATTTTCCATTGTTTAAACCATATCTCCGCCTTAGTAAGAGCTTTCTGTAGGTTACGGCTAGCTATCTTCGGATCCGAGTGTGTGTTGAGAGCAGTGCAGTGTCATATGTAGCCAGCTGTACGTTTTCCATTGTAAGGAAATCAGCCGTGTATAACAAGTACAGCGTGGGGCCCAGCACAGAACCTGGGGGAACGCCTGCTAAAACAGGATGTATTTCCGAATAGGTATGTTTGTAACGCACACTTGAAAGTGCCGATTTTCTATGTATGATTTCAACAACAGGTAAAAATTTTTCGGCAATAGACCACTGATCAATTACATAGGGTGGTTAGTGTAATTGAAAATAGCTTAGAAACCAAAAAAGTATGTACCGCGGCATTTCTCGATGTTCAATAAGCTTTTGATAAAGTTTGACACGATGGTCTATTATATAAACAATAGATTATCGTAAGGAAATGGACCAATTAGTAAAAAAGGAAAGAAGAATAATACGGAAGATAGTAGGTCCTCGAAAAGATGGATAACAATGGAAATTGAGAAGCAATATGATGGAGATATACAAAAAAAAGAATCGAGAAAACTAGCGACACCGTGAAGAAAAGAAGAGCCGCATTTTATGGTCATCTCCAACGAATGGGTAAAGGTCGTCTTAAGAAACGGATTTTCGATTCCATGGATTATACAAGTGAAAAAAAAAGATATGGAACACATGAGGATTTCTAAGGAAGATATAAGGAACCTAAATAAATTTAAACGGAAGATTAGTTCGTTCGATGGGTTTGTAAAAACCACAGTGAAGAGGGCTGGGAAAAGATGGACGGAGGAAACGAAACAGAAACATTGCGAGAAAATAAAAGAATACAGAGCATCAAAAAAAAAAAAGAGAAAATAGAAAATATAATAAGTTATGTAACGTTTCCGTGGTCCTTAGCTGGGCAAATTCGAAAAAGAAGATATACATATATATATATATATATATATATATATATATATATATATATATATATATATATATATATATTATCGACGCCATAACAATTGACCTTTCAATAAGATAAAAAAAATAAATAAATAACTTCATCTCGCATAACATTTTAGACAAATTTTATCCTAATATTTAACAAACGATAACGTTGATGCCACATCTTATTTATCTAAAACAAAGTGACACACACTCACACGTATATATATATAAGTTTTGCAATAAAAAATTTTAATGATTAAACTGTATTACAATTTTATTTGGTTTATAATTTATAAAATCACTACTCTCTAATATATTTAACATTTATATATATAGATATATTTAGATATACATATACATATACATATATATATATATATATATATATATATATATATATATATATATATATATATATATATATATATATATATAGATATACATATATATATATATATATATATATATATATATATATATATACATATACATATACATATATATATATATATATATATATATATATATATATAAAAATTAACATAACAACGACAAATGTTATTGTTATTTATTAATGTATTATATATTTATATATATATGAAAATATTATTAAAAGAAAAAGATTATTTATCTATAACACGATGGATCAACGCTAAATGCGTTCGAAGACCGCCCGCTTGCAAGAAAGTTTTAAAACAAAAGCGACATTTAAATTGTTTCTCCCTTCCGCATTCGTGCTTCAAATGTTTGTACATAGTGGCCGTATGTTTGTAAACACGGCCACAGTGATTCGGACAGCCGTAAGCATCTCCGAGCAGAACGAAATCCTTATGTTTAGCTCGGTAATAATAAAATTCGTCGTAATCTTTCAATTTGTGATTATCGCGACGTGGATAGATCACTGCGAAATAGAAATATAAATTATTACATAAATCATAACGGAAATTTAATTTAATCGGTTTAAGCAATTAGTTAATTAGCACTCTATTACAGATTCGTTATCAATTTTCGATCGGAACTGGTGCGACAACTGCTGTCATCGTCCCAGCAAAGTTAAACAGTACGAGTTTCGAGATTAATTTTTTTTTCGTTCATTTCAAATTTGCGCTTTTTACATTTATTTAAAATTATCACTACAACCACCACTACGATTACTACTACTAATAAAATTGTTACAATTTTTTTTTAATCTTTTCAATGGTTAATTATCAATTTTCGACGAGAAATTAAAAAATGTTAACGTGTGTATAGTAAAGGAGAAAGATTGCGAATTCCACAATATACACAACTGTAGGAGGAGGGTGAAAACATAGTACGGGGTGTTTCATAATTGACGTTAGTGAAAAAAATTGCTCAAAGTGGCTATACCGAATAGTAAACGTATTTTTCACTAACGTCAATTATGAAACACCCTGCATATCGTATAGATAACTTTATTAACGTCAAAAAATTCATGTAAAATATAGGGATCATTGTACCCGAAAATGTTTATAAAATAATCTCAAGCGTTAGTTAAATTAATGAAACAAAATAAAAACAAAGTTAATCACTTGAAGTAGTAATAACTTATTAAAAATACGATCAATTTTCACGAAGAATTAATTTTAAATCGGTTTCATAAGTTAAAAAATAAATTTAATAGTAAATTACCTGTGGTTAATTAAATGTATATTATATATATATATATATGTATATGTATAAATATTACAGTTAATTTATATGTAATGTTCGTTGTATATGGCTTGATAATGACATAATTGTCCAAAAGCTACGCGTTAATAAAACATTTTACAGCAATTAACTTTGTTCTTATTTTGTTTCATTAAATCATAAAATCACTACTGTCCGATATACCCGACATTGTTAGTTAAATGTTATTACATATAGGCTGTGGCGAAATAAGCCATTAGAAGTATAGTACAAAAGAGTACATCCACAAACCATTATCGCGTTAAATTAATCGCCGAATGACCTGTCTAGAGTTGGTCAGTTGTGATGGGAGTAAATGTAAACAAATAAACATTAAAAAAAAAAAAAAGTGTTTTATTTACGGGTTATTATTAATTATATTCGTTAGATATTATTAATGGATTATTATTTATTTGTATCGGTTCCTATAAACTATGATTAACTTTACTTCGAATAATATGTAAAAACGATTGAAAAAATAATTTTCTTCGAAAAACGTCTTTTTATTGGCACGAGTGCTTCTTCCGCTTGCCAACAACATACGTTCGGTTTATAGGAATCGGAGTGAGTTAAAAATAAACATTGATATAAAATCGGAAAATTTAAATATACCACATTTATTAAATTATAATTTATAAAAATAAAAATATGGCGAAGCATTAATTAAACATATATATATATATATATATATATATATATATATATATATATATATATATATATATATATATATAAATAATTTTTAGTTCAAAGGAAAAAGATAGTCTCAAATTGAGAGGCGTATAGCGCATGCGATAGGACACAACGCTCAAGATCAGGGTTTTTTTCTAACTGGCAGAATTTGACGGAACAGCGTAAATTGCAAAACAGGATGCCACGAGACGCCTATTAGCACAAGACGTTGTGATTGTGATTGAAACAAAGTTACACGTGATAAAAATGTTTCATATTTATTATTTCGTATTTATTCCGTTTGATAAATAATTACGGCGAAGACACGTCGATAGGGTAAATAAAAAATTACTTTACATCATCCAAACATTCGCATTAGACGAAAATAAAATGAAAAACTAGAATTTTTGTTAATAAAATCGCGAACGTATTAAATCAGAAAAATGGTTTAATCATTTCAATTATTTTAATCATTTTACTTATTTCAGTTATATTTAATTATTTTAGTTGTTTCAATTATTTTAATCATTTTAATTTAACATTTTGTTATCTATGCCAATCGCGAATTTTACGTGCTTACTTCAACTGTGTCTCAATATGCGTATCGGCTAAAGTGTATTGCGGATGGCTAGTGTCCAGTGTTGCCAGACCTGCCGTTTTTATCAACCGTCTTTCAGAGGTTCTGCAACACCGGTTATTTCCAAAAAGTTGCCATTAATTTACACCGCTTTTCCCGATATTTAAGTTGATTCATTATAATTCCCGGTTTTTTCCTATATTTTCACTATTTAAAATGTAGTCATTATTTTTCCGAACGCCTTTTATCATTATCGAAATATCGTTCTTAAAAGAAAAAAATGCTAAAAGAACAAATATCGTGTTTTTATTTTTAATGGAGCTGATATAACGAGGCTCGTTGTAAATTTTTGATTTTACGTTTACACGTATTTAATAATTTGCTATTTCGAGAAGAAGATAAACAATAGGTATATTTTGGATAATACAATTTTGGAATGATTCTATTAATAAGCCATTACACCGTTTCTAATGTTTTGTTTGTTAGCTTAACTACCGCTTTTTTACTTCAAAGCATCTGGCAACAATGCCACTCTTATCGAATAGCGCCGAAGAACACGTATAAATATTCGCATCTAGCTTTTAATAGTTGATAAAGCGCGTCTATGAGAATATGTCTCGTTCGGCCAATGGAAAAAAAAACTACGAGCAAATTCCAAAATTTACACGCGATTAATTTAGAAACACATTTTAAATTAAAAATGTTTTAAATTACAAAATATTTATAAATTAGAAAATAGTTTTAAGCTAAAAAATAGTGTTAAATTAGAAAATATTTTTAAGCTAAAAAAAAATGCGTTAAATTACCAAAATGTTTAAGTTGAAAGATATTTTTAAACTAAAAACTGTTTTGAATCGAAAAATATCTTAAATTACAAAAAATGTTTTAAATTAAAATCAATATATTAAATTACCGAATGTTTTAAATTAAGAGATATTTTTAAAATAACAACTATTTTAAATTGGAAAATATTTTAAATTACAAAATGTTTAAAATTAAAATAATGTATTAAATTATCGAATGTTTTAAATTAAAAAATCACATTTAGATTACAGAATATTTCAAATTAGGAGGTATTTTAAATTACGAAATATATTAAATTAAAGAAAAAATAAATAAACCGCTTACCACCGTGTAGGAACGCTGCTGTATTTACAAATAGGATAAATTTACTTAAAACTATTGTAAAGGTTTTACAGGACGAACCTTCCACAATTAAAACACCCGAAATATTGGCTTATATATGATTATTATAAATAGAAAAATAATTCAAAATAAAGGGGGGAAAAAATCGCGTCCAAAATTAGGCACGAGAATAATTTCCGTTAACGAGGACACGGCCGATGAAAATTCGACAAATGCTGCAAGAAATTACTTTTTCCCAAAAACGAATTGAAGCATAATTTACAATTGTACGTAGTCAAATTCTGCACATTTCTTTTGCATTTAATAACGCGTTTTTTCATTATCGACGGTTCCATCTCTCGACTTCCAAATTCGTAAAGTTGCGACTTCAGTAGTGATTGCTGCTGATGCTGCTTATGTTCCGCCGGCGATGACGACGTTCGATGACATTCGTCCAAACTTTGGATTTTCGTTTTATCGAAATTTTCCAATCGTCTATCTGTAACTAAAACGATAAACTTATGTCATCAGAGACGGGCTCATCTCTTTTTCCCTTTTCTTTAATGACGATCGCAACAATTACCACGCTCGTCCACACTAACTACACACACCGTAATATATTAAAAACATAATACATCATTTACGCGCGCGCAAAAATGTCAACGCTACAACTTCGATAAACCGAATAATATAAGCGAATTAGCACCGTAACAAGCAGGATGCCGAAAAATTCAAACACCTTCTTTCCGTACGATAGGAAATCAACCAAACTAGAATTTTAAAAGTTACCAATTTTTTTTTTTTTAAATTTTCATTCAACGTCAAAGTATTACATCACGATGTAATATAACAAAATTACAACGTCCGAATACTATCATATCGTGCATTTTAAAACGACGGCCATTTTTAATTTTTAATTCAAAAAGGTGCTGCAACATATTTCTTCGTAATTGTTCTACGTTGTGCAACTACTGTGAAATATATTCGCGTTATTAGCCCAAATATATTTCGAATAAAAATAATAACAATCATTATCATAAAAAAAAAAACGTCCATTACGTTTGAATAAACATGCTTTATATTTATTTTTATTTATATATATATGATAAAAATAAAATAAAAATATTGTTATATTTAATAAAAACAAAATAGTCTACCGGTTTCAATGGCTACATACATCATTGTTGTGATACAATATGAAAGTAATATTATTTAATTTTTTTAATACTAATAATAACGTAAAATGGGATGTAAATTCAAAATTAGCCGGGATAACAAAAGATTAAACAACGATATTTCAAGTATAAAATATAATAATAATATAACATTTTCTTACAATCGAATTCGTAACAATATAAACGATTATATATATATATATATATATATATATATATATATATATATATATATATATATATATATATATATAATGCACGAGTGTATTAATATATAAAAGTCGGCGTGCCAACATGTAATAGAAGCATAAATGTACTAATTTTGATTTTAAATATATCGAATGAAATTTAAAAAAAAAAAAAAGGAATTAAAAGGTAAAATGAAAATAAAAATATTTCCTATTATTACGATCGAAAGTAAGCTAAAACAGTTCAAAACTTTCATAAATGTATTAAATTATATTAATAAACCGGCTAAGGAAGAAACAGATAGGATAAGGAAATAAAAAATAACTATAATAATAGTAATAATAATTAATAATAGTAACTAAGGATTCTATCTAACTCTGCTACCCCCCATGAGGGAGTTCCTCTTTATCGCCTCCACAAGTGGAAAGTTCCTAATAGGTCTAATTATGATAAGGTTTTACCCTACTTTTACTAATTTATTATGAAGAATGTAATTTGGAAGTATTAAACATTTAAATGACATTTGAATTTAAAATTTAAAATATATATTTCTGCTACGTTATATATATATATATATATATATATATATATATATATATATATATATATATATATATATATATATATGTTTTATAAAGGTGATACAAAGGATGGTATGTATGTAAAGTTCTACTCATTTTAATATTTGGGGTTCCAGACGAGTAAAACAAAAATAATTTCATGAAAATCTCACCTTTCGCCATTTTTGTATAACTCCATTACATATACGAGAAACAATAAATTACCATCACCTCGTGATAATAATTATAACATTTTGAATATATTGAGAAAAGTTATTGTACGAATCGTGTGACAACGTTACACACATCATGCAATAACTAATTGAACCATTTTCACATTCAACCAATATGTAATGATTTAGTATATTTACGAATGCAATTGTGTCAATCCGTTAACCGTTTTTTTTGCGAAGGACACTATAACCTGTGCAAGTAACTACTAACACGTGCTGTTTGCTTTATACCAAAACAACCAAATATAATATATACATATATATGCGTGTATGTGTATATGATAAAAATTGATAATAAGCTTATGTATCGGGTTTTTTTAAACTTTTCCTGTCATCAATTATAAGATTTTAATGTTAATGTATATATTAAGTTTATCAGATGAAGAAATCGTATATTTCCCTCGTAGATAACTCGCTATGTTGTTCATTTAATAACGTGTATATATATATATATATATATATATATATATATATATATATATATATATATATATATATATATATTCTTTTTCTACTCGACTCTAGTATCCAGATTTATTAAACCGACTTCCTGGATAATTCTGCGACATTTCGTCCTATCCGCGACCAATCTTATCCACTGATGTAGTGGCATTTCGATGAGTTGTTTTACTTGATGAATCTATCTTAAGGGCGCTCTTTCACATTTTTCAGCATCCTCTATCTTGCTTCGTATTCACTTCTTAAAATACGCTCTACATAACTAGCAATCTTTTTTGTATCGTGTTCTTCAGCCGTATTCAAGTTAATCGATCCGTGTATATATATATATATATATATATATATATATATATATATATATATACACACACATACAGTTTGTTCTGAATTACACTTCGAAATAATTCGACTACTCCAATTTACCATACGCATAAAGGGACGTTTTAAATGAAAAACTTTTGCATTATTTTCCCATAAAGTAAATACATATACGCTATTAGTTCGTACTTTAAAAAAAAAATAATAATAATAATAATAATAATTGTATATTTCGGAAAATTGTATGTATAAAGGTGCAAAGGACCGTTAATAGCTCAAAAAATTAAAAAAATAAATAAGGCGTATGATTGATAATAGGAAAATTATATATCAATTAATCTACATATATATATATATATATATATATATATATATATATATATATATATATATATATATATCGCTTATATATTCGAATAGATATAAATATTTCAAACTTGGGTGTAGGAAGTCCTTTGCAGAGTGTACTTATATTTAAGGGAAACAGTCAGGATGACAAAACATAGTCCCAACCATTACCGTGTACAATATATCACATGTACAAACTTAAGACTTAAGATTATTATAATTTAGTTTATAATAAAACGAGAAAAAAAATATCTTCATTAAACAACGCTTGCCAGTGAATTATTATTATATTGTTACTGCTATTAGTATTATCACTATTGAACTATTGATAAAAACGCATCATTATATCATTATTCTTTTCTTAGATTTAGGCTCATGCTTCGGTTTCCAAGCACCTTTTTCAGATTGACAAACGCTGTTTTCGTCTTGGCAATTCTTGTTCTTATCTCGTCCATCTCTATTTATTTTCACTCCCAAGTACTTAAATTCATCTACATGTTCTATTTATCGATCGCCGATTTTTATCTTGAATTTTTTACTATCGCTTCTTGAAATTTCCATAACTTTTGTTTTCTTGGCGTTAATTTTCATGCCGTATTTTACGTCTGTATTATTTAATCGATCTATCATTTTTTGTGCTTGTGTTTCTGACTCCAATATGAAAACTTTATCGTCTGCGTAGCTTATTTGCCCGATTCTGCGGCCGTTTATTTTAAAACCCATTTCTACGAATTCCGTTGTTGTTTTTTAATTTCCTCCGTATATGCGTTAAACCATCTAGGCGACAAGGGGCATCCTTGCCTTACTCTCCTTTTTATTTCGCATTTATTTTTCGAGGGGTTTGTGCCAATCTTTATGTTTGCACACTGATTACAATATACAAATATTTTATTATACTCAAATTCTTATCGTCTATATTTATTTAGTATTTCGACCATTTTACTATGATTAACACGATCGAATGCTTTTTTCATAATCTATGAAGCATATTACAATATCCCCGTTCGCAATCAAAGCTCTCTGTATGACTACCTTTAACAGAGCAATTCTTGTTCTTTTTCTCGCTTGCGTTTCACTTAAATTCTCATCCAGTTTTCGATCAATCCTCACATTTATTATCGCCAGCAACAGTTTCAACGCGTGACTCATCAGAGCTATAGTTCTATATTCTGAGCATGTCTGCGAGTAGTTTTTCTTTGCAATTGGTACGAAATTTATTACCTTGAAATCGTTTGACGGTACGCCTTCGTTAGATATTTTATTAATCTCGTATTTCGGCGTAATATGTTTTATTATGTCGACAGCAATATTATTTTCTCCTACTGCTTTATTATTTCTAACATTTTTAATGGCATTTCTTAATTCCCATATTTCGATCTTCGGGACTGCTTGTTGTGTCTTGATGTTAATTTTTGTAGGTCGCGAATCGTCTACATGTAATTCTTTTATTTATTCTACCCACGTTTCGTCTGCTTCGTTTTAATCGACGTTAAATTTTCCATTTTTTCCTCGTATACGCGTTATTGCAAGTCCTCTTTTTTTATGCGTATTTATCATTTGTTTTATTTTGACGTGTACTTTTCTGTCATTGTGTTGTTTCTGTAACTCCTCTATTTCGTTGCATTTTTCATCATACCATCTACCTTTTGCTGCTGTACATTTCTTTCTAATAACTTCAATTATTTATACTCTTAACAATATTTGTCCCGTATTTTCCTTCTATCGTTCATTACATCTAATACTTCTGTTATCCACGGCTTATGTGTTTTCTTTTCTTTCGTTGGGATTGAATTTTTTTCAGCCATCCTGACCTTATCCCGCCCCGCACCCCACATCGTTTCTACGCTGTCATCGATGTTGTCTTTTGCGTCAATGTTCCCGTCTATCAAGTTCTTCCTGAAATTTATTTTTAATTTTTTCATTTTGATTTTTCAAAATCTATTCCTTGTTTTTGATTCCTTTCTTTTTAAGATTCTTCAAAACTATCCGGCATTTTACTAAAGCAACATCTTGCGATTTGAATTGCAATCTGCTTCTGGGTATGTGTGACAATTTTTGACGACGTTTACGTTTGTTGATCATAATATAATCTATCTGGTTTCTAGTCATATTCTCCCGGACTGACCCACGTGTATAATCTTCTTTAATATTATTTTTACCGTGTATTGTATAATACTAGATTGTGTCTTTCCGCGAATTCGACGAACATTTATCCTCTTTCATTTTTTCACCGAGTGCGAACTTCCCAGCCACTTGGCTGCTATGGTCAGCTCCAACTTTTGCATTGAAGTGCCCTATTATTAACACTATATCATTATCGCTGTAGAATTTTCGTACTTCTCCTAAATATACCTGAATAATTACGATTACTTTCGAATGTAATAAACATTATCCTTTTTAACTTTGGAATTACTGCACTGATTCTATTGCTAAGTTTTATATTTACCAGTATTGTTACTGCATGTTCGTGTTTGTCTTTTCCTTTATATATCATTCCATAGTCCTCATTCGACTTTATACTTCCATTTCTAATCCATCTTGTTTCACTTATCTCTAAAATATTTATATTTAGTCTCTTTGCTTCTGATGATACTACGTTTGCAAGTTTGATACAGAGATCTGATATTCAATGTAGCAATATTAACTGCCTGGTTGTACCTCCGAAGATTCTTAGCAGCTCCAATACGGCTGTCTCGGCGGATGAGAATCAGCCTGACGGAAACTTAGAGCCATTTTATTTTCGTTATTCACGAATGTAATTCTAGGGAAGAATAATGACAGTGGTTTCTCCTCGTTACCTTCCGTCATGATTTTCTGTTAGGGTTTGCTCCCTTCGCCTTTGACCCGAACCGCAGGGCAGCGGTTTGTTATTGAGGAGATAACAGTGTAAGGTTTTTCCGGCGACCTAAACCCGCCAAGGGAGAGACAGTCATAAGATTTATGCAGACTTTTACGGTCAGTTCCTCAAGCTGACCATCTGCATCCTCGTGTCTCTTACCCTGTCACTACTGAAATCACCTGCCTGAGGCTTTTCACCAGTAGCCGCTCTTGGTCCACGACTGCTTATTTGACTAATGTCTTATTCGCAGCTAACCTACGCATTTGTAGGCCGTTCCACTATCCGCCACCTGTGGACGCGCCCCATACCGGTTAGAGCTCCGGTTCCCAGAAGGTACAAAGTACCACCGGGGGGATATACATATATATATATATATATATATATATATATATATATATATATATATATATATATATATATGCACAGTCGTTCATAAAGATAAAGGAAAAATTCTTCACACCGTAAAACAATAAAATTTGTAATTTTTTAAAATATATTCTAAATAAACCAAACTAATAATATGAGATTAAAGATGGTACGTGGTAAAAATAATAATTAATAAATAAATAAATAAAAATTAAACAAACTAACGGATTTATTTAATTATAATTTACAACCGACGCCGAAAAAATTATTAAATGAATATTTTTTAGAAATAATCTACAAATAAAATATTCTTATATATATATATATATATATATATATATATATATATATATATATATATATATATATATATATATATATAATATAGATATCGTACACGGTAGGTAAACTATTAACTCCCTGAAATTAATTCTCAATATGGGTGTGCGTAAAAAAAGGTAATAACATTGATATTTTCTCCAAAAAAAATAATGATAATAATAATAATAATTGTCTTATAGTGAGAATACGTGCGTATCTTTCATAACATTTCGTTAGTTTTCTCGCTTGGCATTATTTCGTTAATCTTCGTTAAATTTTTCTTTTATATATATTATGTATATAATATTACTATTACTATTATTATTGTAACTTTATATAGTTCGTATCTTATTATGTATAAAATAACAAATTAATTCCAGGTATATTTATATTACGTAAGCGTAGAAAGATTTTTAATTTAAACGATTGTATAAGTTTATTACATTGTAATCATTTTATATTATTTTTTTCCTTTTTTATTTATAATAATTTGTAACTAGCCAGAAGTGGCTATCCAACAAAAGCCTTCAACCAGTAAGTCACCTGTGCGAAGGACACATTTCATTTGTTACCGGACTAAGTCCACGATGGTCCTCAGCCTCCTGAGATCCAGCCGAGTACTTAGGAGCTGATTCGTCAGCTCGTTAGATGATGCTGCAGCCGTTGTAGGTGTCTCTTAGCAATTTTCTTATATTTCTTCTTACACCGGACATGTGCGCCGAGCGAATTATATGGTTTGTCATATTATACCGTGGAGCTCGATATATTTGGCGTCAAATTTTGTTTTTTTTAATATATGTATTTTATCTGTATTTGACTTTTTTGCACAACCCCATAATTATGCACTGGTTTCAGCGTGGCTCTGTATAAAAGTACCCGATAACTCAGGGATAGCTTCTGATCAGGGTCCTAGGAGCCATTGCACTTTTCTAAATTATCTCTTGGTTTTTTTGTTGTTTTTTTTTTATGCCTTCTCCATGTTAGCCGGCTGTCTAGGTAAACACTACGAATAATTGATTTCATCATACTTTGGTATAACTTTATATTATAATGTAAGTTGTTCTATAACATCTACAGAACTAGCCGTCAATTTTATACACTATACGCATGTTATAACCTAGCGCAAGCGCATTTATACGCACAGCTAATGCATCCGTGGCATTAAATTTAATAAAAATACAGGTAAACGTACTGATTCACACAGATACAAATAAATAAAGGACTCGATTCGATTTGATTCGATTTATTGCCGCTTTTAAGAATCACCGTTACTATTAATTACCACGACGACGACTACTACTACTAATAATAATAACATCATAATAATAATAATATTATAATAATACCGATGCTACAACCACAACTACCATTATTACGATTAATATTATTGCAATTATTGTTTTTATTATATGTCATTATTCTTATTATTAATATTACAATTTATTTTCTCTTATAAAATAAAATAATTTTATCCGATTATCGTTACTATTTATTCGAGTGTTTGTTTTTTTTTTAATGATTCGATATTTTTAATTATAACCTACGGTGGACAGTTAATAAATATTTCCAATTTCAACCGTATAACAATTGTCTGTGCAACATTCGGACGTGTACGTCCATATGAGTCTTAGAAAAGAATTTCCTTCCGCATTGTGTGCAAACGAACTTATTATTAACGTTCGTATCCAAATAGCCGAGGCCGGCTGCGTAGCAATCGTATTTCAAATGATCTATCGCTTGACTTTTCGAATCGAAACTAGTGTCACATCCGTTCGGACAATCTAATCGCTTTTTCGATTCGTTTTGTTTACGCTCTACTTTACGATCATTTTCTATAACGAGAAAAAGTATCGAATTAAATTAAATTAAAACCAAAATTCGGTAGCAAATATAAAAAATCGCAATATTAAAACGACCGAACGCGTCCGTTTGTGTGTGTGTCTGTGTTTATCTTTTTAGCAAAAGGACCATATTCGAACATTAGATATGAATGGAAGATAGATTACGCGCTTTAGTTAGAGAACGTTTTCCTTTCCGAATTATTCGGAAGTCGGATTTTCCATCTTACGATGGTCTCCGGACAATATTTATCAAAAATAATCCGAATATAATATCATAATATCGTTTTAGTTTAAACGAATTTTTATTAAACGTTATTCGATTATTCATTTTGAGAAATAAATTCCGAATATATATTTTTATTTCTATATATTAGCCTCTACGGACTTCTATATGAAAGGGTACCGAGCTGAAGTATTAATTATCGCCTGGAAATGTCAAACCACCACGCATAGCACCATATGCGCGCTAGTAATAATATAACACGCTACAAAAAACACGCCGAGCCGCATTGTATTCTAACAACAAAACGATTACAATCAGTTATTCCCGGTGTGTGTATATCTACGCTAACGGTTTTTTAATATATATATATATATATATATATATATATATATATATATATATATATATATATAGATATATAGATAAGTAATCGCTACCTCGGATACGGAGATATTTAATGATGACGGTATTATTTTAATAAATGAACGAATAAATAAATAGAAATAAATTAACTTAACAGACTATACTAAGGCACTAAAACAGGATAGTCGACACGAAAAAAGCTAAGTTCTATTCGCTAAAGACACGCTCAGAAAACAACGTATTAAATCTGTCGTCAAAAATAAAATTAAAAAAAAATATTTACATAAATGATAAATTAATAACCGCGCGAAAAATGGCGCAAAAATAATAAAACAAAGAATAAAACATTAATAACACGAATAATATCGATGAAAAATTATTAAATAATAGTTAGAATTATACGGTCGACTGTAAAATTTTACATAATGAGAACAACGCGTAAATGAAAGGTGTTTCAGAAATGATAACAAATAGTGTAAAAAGCCAAGCACGAAAGTAAATTATAAATTTATAATTATTAACAAAAAGTAAATAATTACTACACGCAGTCCCAAGAATAAATAAACAGCCCGATATTTAAATAATAATAATGTAATAATAATGATAAAAGATAATGTAATCATATACTTACCCGGATGACTTTTACAATCGAACCGACAACATCTCCTTAAATCATAATAAAATATACGCCAAAATCATACGTATACATATATTACACAATCTATTATAATAATAATTATTATATAAAATTATTATAAATTATTATTCTTGTATATCTTTTTAAATAAAATTATTATAAATATTATTATATAGCATTAATATATTTTTTTAAAAAAAGTATTATATACTATTATTATTATATAAAATTATTATCGTATAATATTACTACGAAAATTTAAATAAATTAAAGGAAAAAGAAAACAGAAAATTGAACACATTATCAAATGTGTTGATCGGTATCCATCAGCACCTTATGAACCAAACCTAAATGAGTTCTCAGGTTTACTTTAGTCGTCAACTTCTTTTTACAAATATAACATTCGAATTTCAGCAACTGATCGCAATCGGACATCAGATGCAGTTTAAGCCTGTGATCATATTTAAAACGTCTACCGCATAATCTCGGACAACAATAATACCGAGGATTATGTTGCTGTTTCGACTGCTGCTGTTGATGATGTTCACTGGTCATCGACCATTGTGAATCTTCCATAGACTGTCTGATAGCCAAGCCTACAAGTTGTCATGCATACAAAAATAACCGCAATTCGAATGTTGAACGTGTTTTGTTGTCAAATAAAATATTTAAAAAAAAAAATAATATTAATAAATAAAAATAAAAACAAATCGATGAAATAAATTTAAAAATCGAAGCGCACTAAAGTCGGCCAATAAGAAATTACTTTTAAAATCGTACCCTACTAAAAATTTCTCGTTTAAAACGCAGCCACTCTGTTCAATTTACTAGCTATAAATTCATACATATGGATATGATTAAGATGATTCGACCAAGCGTTAGTGTATATATATATATATATATATATATATATATATATATATATATATATATATATATATATATATACACGATGTAGACATTTATACATGCATACGTGTATATAATAAAATAGACAATTTTTATTCTTCATATATATAACTACAATGGCTCGTGAGTTTTTGTGTTTATGGTATATATATATATATATATATATATATATATATATATATATATATATATATATATATATATATATATATATAAAACATTATAGATCCGCAATATTATTACCGGCGAATTTATACAATTGATTATAAAAACAATTTAAGTATAATTACATCGAACCTTAACTTAAAATCGGATTTTAAAATTCACTCTTTAGTTTAATAGTCGTTTTAATAGGCAATTTTTTACGCGATAATCTTCAACCTATTATAAAATAAGCCTTCTTGTTATTATGCTGACTAATGACTTAATTTCTCCATACGGCCTTCTTACTTGGATGTCATCCATGATTAAGTCGGCTCATTTGAATTTTCATATTATTTTTCCCTCTGACAGATTAATAATCCACGCGTCGAGCGACGTCGTCCTACTGTGAAATTTCGTGTTCTTTCCATTATTTTAAGTATTTATTCTTTTTCATAAACTCTGAACATTACCTTGTTTTTGATAATTTTATGATTTCATTCTAATTTTAACGCCATATTCCATGCGATTCCAGCTAGTATTTTCAGCATCGTCTACGTTTTGCATTCGTAAAAGATAATACATACACATTATGGTGTTTATAAAAAAAAGTCCTATGTTTTTCAGATTATCTGCTAGAGAGAAATATTGCGGAACTCTGGAACGGAAAGATAAACTAATCCTTTTGTGTTGAGCAATATCTGACTGACTTTGGAAACGTAATACGGCGCAAGGGAATGAAAAAATTAATTCTCGAGCAGATACCAGATATATTCACTGAATGAAACCATTAACTAAAATCAAGTGGTTTCCGAAGGTTACAAGACTCACAGACGATGGAAAAGATTGAAGTGACTTGCGATCAATAACTAGATGACATTCGAACACATCTAACGAGTAACCTTCAATGAAAGTGTAATCGATTGATTGGCCAACACACAATGTACGCTAATTTGATTATTTTTAAATTTTCGTTATCCATATATTTTTATTTTCGCTCCTAATCTGAACAACTGAAGACTGGAAGAGTAGCGTGCCAAATTGCTGTTAGAAATAACATTGCAGATAATATATCTTACTATCTGTGGCATCAGGTTTTTTTTTTAGTATATATTGTAGTGCGACACACCAGTCTGTACAATTATATGTTGCGTTTTTTTTATCCCGATAGTTTAGTTTTAAAACTTATATTATATTGCTAAAACAAATGCGGCTGAAATGTGTGTGTGTATGTTTCTTTATGACCAAAATATATTCGTCATTCTACCTCGAGTGGAGAATACACGAGAGAGTAATATACTTTTCACGAGATTTGTGACAATTCAAATTAAAACATCCCCCATTAAGCGGACAGGGCATTTTAGTTAAATCAAATTCCAGGTTCCTGTACATTCTATAATACCGAACACAAGACTTCATTCTATGTCAAATCGCATCATGGAAGTTGCAAAAGAATTTCCATTCCGGCGAAAAAAAAATTGTATATGAAAAAAAAATATATATATATATATATATACTTCGTCGAATTATCCCAGTTGTTTTTAAATTGTGAGTAGGCAAAATGACTAGTTTATCCGATAGCTATAAATATAATGCAAATATACATTTCTAGTCGCAATATTTAATCAACAGCTGCTAAATGAAATGTATTTTTCAGCCACCGTGATGGAAATTTTCAGTATATATATATATATATTTCGTCGAATGATCTCAGTTGTTTTTAAATTGTGAGTAGACAAAATGACTAGTTTATCCGATAGCTATAAATATAATGCAAATATACATTTATAGTCGCAATATTTAATCAACAGCTGCTAAATGAATTGTATTTTTCAGCCACTGTGAAGAAAATTTTCAGATCATTCAACTTTTAAAATTCCGATAAATATATTTATAACAAATGGAAAATAATCATTCACTCGTAATTATCGCACTTATACATTTACCATTCGCATTTATAAACCGGAGTTAAAAATTTATTAAAAATGGACAACAATTTAACATTTTGAAAAATGTTAATACTTCATAAATAAACAATTTTCATCAAATAACAAAATATTTACTATCCGTTCGCAAACAAGAGTTTCTCCCATTTTTACCTTAAGCTTATTCCTCTAAATATTGTATACTATCTCTTCATTTATTAAAGATACTATTATCGATGGTTTAGGTTTGATGTAATCGATGACCGCCATCTTAGTGGACGACTGTCCTGTGTTCATAAAATATGTAATTTTCATGACATATTATATATATACAAATGCATATTGATCGTTATATATGTTATATTTCATCATTATAAATTTTGATACGTTTGAAACCAGTCAGTTACTATCAATCCTCTTATCACAGTATTTACAAAAGAAATTACTCTGAATTTGACTACAGTGTATTAATTATTTAAACAGAAAAAATTTTCCGCGAAATACGTTCACGTCTTCATTAATTAAACGTTATCCACGAACTTCTTGTGAACCAAAGCCAGATGTGTTTTCAAATTGCAAAATACTCCAAATTTTTTTCCGCACGATTCGCAGGTGTATTTTGGATTTATTCCGCAATAATACTTTATATGCTGATACAAACCATGTTTAGTTTTATATAATTTCCCACAAATTTTACACACGTGTTTGAGAAATATATCGCCCAACTGAGGCTCAACGATCAGATGTTCTTCCTTAGCTTAAAACAAAAGAAGAAAAAAAAAGAAGACAATTTGATTAACATATTATATATATATATATATATATATATATATATATATATATATATATATATATATATATAAACAATTATAAACATAAACATGCATCCATTTTAGTAGCAATGTAAATATATGATGAATTAAAATTAAATAACGGAGCTAAAAATTTGCAATGCGGAGGAAACAATGAACATTCTTCATTTAGAATTTTCCTCAACATAAATCATTAGAACTACAACCTGGGTGTCGCCTAGATGATTCTTGTCAATCCAAATAATGATAAAGAATCAGGAAAATGATGATGTATACTGTGAAAGTCATTAGGGATGGATGTAATATCGTGCTTTCTTGCTACACTTCCCCGCAAGCAGGTATATTCATTTATTTATTGACCTATCGGATAGGTAGCTGAATTGGCTGGATGTATTTTTATAATGATAAATTTTTACGCGACATAGGTATCTAAAATGCGTTCAAGTTCTTTGCCGTCTGCAATAATTAAATCGTCCGCGTATTAAAAGGTTGTTCAAGATAACACAGTTTATTTTTAATTTCCTATCATTTTCTTCTAATTCTTCTTGAAATATAATTTTTATATATATATATATATATATATATATATATATATATATATATATATATATATATATATATATATTAAAAAGAAGAAAGAGCCAGACACAGCATTGAAGTACTCTTTTATTAACGGCTGCTTCTGCTGACAGTGCATTAACAAGGCTGTTTAATCATGAGAACATTTTTGTGTGAAAGTATATTCTTCAACATCTTCCGCAATTTTTCACGGTTCGCATAGTAAAAATGCTTGGCGATAATTAATAAAGCACGCACAAACGTCTACATATTCACATTGTGACAGCGTTATGTAAATGTACATATTACAAATAAGACCTTACGAGCGCCTATTTCATTTCAGAATCAAAAAATTGGATATTACTTATTTGATCTTTGCAACGCTTATGTAACAATATCGGTTCTGTTATTTGAAGCAACATTTTTATGACGCGAGATCGAGCTAATTAGACATCACATGGACTTGCATTAATCTTCTTGGGGATTGGCCAATAAAGTTGTTTCGTTTCAGTATTTATGCGTGTGGTCTAACTGCTTTTCCATTTTTATATCTTCGAATCTCCTCTTAAATTATATAGATAATCTTTCGTCACAATAATCGTGTCGTTCATTCGAAGGTAAATTGCTCCCGTTATCATTAAAACGATCCTCGATATATTGATTCCTCGTGCTTTTAACTTGTCTTCTGTGCTAATCACAATGAGCAACCTTATCGAATTTTTAACTAACTAGCGAAAAGATTATACAAGTCACGTTCCTTCTAATAATCTTCAATTTTAATGCGCTTTTCACTGTAGTATACAAGATCTCCTGAATATTCTAGTATCCCTCCGAATTATTCTTGGCATTTCTCCATTAGCCCCACAATTTCACCAATCGTAAGTTTCTGTTGCTTATTCAATATTTTCATCTCTTAGACGTCTAATATCACTTAGTTGATGACATCGGAGCCACTCATACTGTTTTCCTTTTGAAGTTCAATATCCGTAGATTTCCTATTTCAGATCTGAAAGTTTTATTTTTCAATTTATTTTTTGATAATTCTTCCTTTCCTCCTTACGTCTTTTTTTTTCAGCCACCGTAAATGTAATTTTCAGATTAGGATTGATTTAACTTGTATACGATAAGCGGATAACAGAAATTCCATTACAAATTACATATATATAGATTGTGTAAATCATTTAGGAGAGAAATGTTTAAAAATCCATATTTAATTGGTCAGCATTTAGAGTACTGTATTTTTATTTAGAGAGACTTAGTATAACATAATGCGTTATAGTACAATTACCTCGGAAAACTGTCTCTACCGTCATAATTGTTTACGGCTTTAAAAAAACGGCAATTTTCTTCTGTTCTTTTGCTGCTCGAGCTTTCTTTACGACAATGTTCCGCATTTCTGTTCTTTTTAAGTAAGATCGGTGTAAAGTTTTGTGTCCTCTCATCGTTCAAACCAATCGAAACACTCTAGTAACATTCGTTCCAGCGCTTCCGAATGGCTCTGATTCTTCATCATTGTCGTCAATTTCATCATTATCGTACTGCTGAACATTCAACACCTTCACCCTGCTTATCTCTACCCAATCTGTTAAACCGACTGACTGCTAAAGAATGACCTACACAATTCGATAGACGACCTTTCTGGCGACGCGACCATAAGATCAACAACGTAGAAAGTGACCGTTAAAAAAAAGTTTTACTTCATAAACATACAATTATTAACAAACCGTTTGAATGCATAATAAAACCTTTATCATCTGTATTCGAAAAAAAATTTCTCTTCATTCCTATCCATTACATTATCTTCTCTAAATATTTCACACTTTCTCTTCGTTTAAAATTACTGTTACAAAGTAAGCAGTAAATAAAGATAACTGTAATATTTGTGTTAAACGTAGCTATAAGTGAACGGTAACCATAATCTTAGTGCACAGTATATATATACACACAGAAATTTTGAACACTAAACATGTAATTTTGATTACATATAATTTAATATATATATAACATATAGATGTACAATTAAGCCATACCCATGGTTATTTTTATCATTATATACACGTATACATTATTATTATATTTCGTTTTGCCCCCCCCCCCAATTATAATTCACCACTACCAATTTCGATATATTTAAAACGGGATAGACACTACAATTGTTATCATAGTATTTACAAAAGAAAATATTCAGAATTTGACTACAGTTTATTAATTATTCAAACGCGCAAAATCATGAAATATATTCTCGTCTTTTATAAATTAAACGATCGCGAAAAAATAAATAACTTCTAAAAAAAATTATATCGCACGATTATTATAATTAATTATCCATCAGTTTCTTATGAACCAAAGCCAGATGAGTTTTCAAACTGCGAAATACTCTAAATTTTTTTCCGCATGATTCGCAGGTATATTTGGGATTTTTTCCGCAATAATACTTTACGTGCTGATACAAACCGTGTTTAGTTTGGTATAATCTCCCACAAATTTCACACGAATATTTGAGAGGCATATCATCTAACTGAGGCTCAATGACCAGACGTTCCTCTTTAGCTTAAAACATAGGATAAAATCAGGACAATTATATTATAAATTATATTATACGTATAATTGTCACAAACAATTATATAAACCCAAACGTGCATTAATTTTTAGTAGCAATGTAATTTTTGTAATGAATTAACTTTAAATATGGCTACTAAAATTTGTAAGGTGGAAATAACGAACATTATTGATATATTTTCCTCGACGCAAATCATTAAGGCTACAATCGTCGAAAAATGACACGGATATCTCCTAGATAATTTTTGGCAATCCAATAATTGAAGAATTTTTAAAAATATGTATACTGTGAAAGTTATTAGGAATTGATATTATATTCTTCTTTCTTTCTAAACTTCCCAACAATTAAAACTCACTTATTTACCTATCGGAGGTAGCTGAGTCAGCAGATGCCTTTTTATCATAAGAAATTCCTATGCAACGGAGGATATAATCACAACGAGCACAATTCAAGAATTTTATCTAAATCATTATATATATATATATATATATATATATATATATATATATATGTATGTATGTATGTATGTATGTGTGTGTGTGTGGCTATATGACTTACTGACTCTTAAAGTATATCACACCAATATACAGACAACTATCCTGATACATATTATTTTATTCCGTTCAAAATTTTTGAATCTGTTATCCAGCAACGCAGTATCATACTTTTAGCTTTAAAGATTATTAATAATAAACCGAACAAAATATAACACCATCACTAAAAGTTTTTCACCGCGAAGCTAAATTATTACATCTTTTTTATATCTAAAAAAGATGTAATAATTTTGGTGCGTGCTTGAAAATGACTGTCGAAAAGCTTCGCGATTAAAAAACTTTTAGTGATTGTGTTATATTTTGTTCGGTTTATTATTAATTAATAAAATCACTACTCTCCAAAATATATTCAACGTTTAAAGATTATCACGAGTTTTAAAGGAAAATAATCATCATCTCAATCGAATATGTTGCGTAAAATGACCGTATAATTTTTAGTACTTTTGTGTTTGAAAAATCGCTCGGGCACAAATTTTACAAGCAAGTCATCTTCGCGTTAATACCACCCCATTTGATACTTGTAATTATTCCTTACATTCTTCACATTTGTAATAATGATACAATAAATTTCCCGATGAAAATAACTAATTATTGATTTAATCTATTTCATAATTACATAGGATAGAAGAGAACAGTATCCACTATGAAAAATTTAGAAATTTTACGATTAACTAAGTCTTGAAAATAAAGTTTTACTTTAAGAAGTGTACGGAACATAAGACGCATCGAAACAAAATACAGTCATATCAATCTGAAATATTGGGCATAATGGTTAATGCGCCATATTATATCAGAAACAATATAATTCAGAACGATCTAAATGTTCCTTCGCTTGTGGAGGTATATAAGCAGCGATACAACAGAATGCATAGCACATTTGCTCAAAATTTAAATCCGTTAATATCACGCATAAAGACTATCCGGATAATCCAGTTAGAAGATTAAAGAAGAGATAATGTTGCGTTGTCTAACGAATAATAAGTAGCAGTAATTAAATAACATATTTATTAAAAAAGAGAAGAAAAATATGTGTATATATGTATATATTTACACATGAAAAAACAAAACAAAACGGTTTTATCTATTAGGATGCACCGTTATTCAAGAAATTCTAAATTAATTATCAATTGCGTTGATGACCTAAGAGCCGGCATGCAAATAAATAAATATATATATATATATATATTAATAAGATCATACGTAAAGGGAATTTAAAATAGTACCGGAATTTATTCTTCTTAGAAATTAGATTAGAGATATATTTTATTTATGTCAACGATATCGATATTTGTTCTTTCAGTTTTTTCCAAGTATATGTTGTAGTCCGGTATATAAATTTTTAAATATTATATATTTCTTCGATCCGATATCTGTTTCAAAATGTTATATACTGCTAATAATGTGATCGTGAAAACAGATGTTGTTAATGGTACTTTCAAGATATTGTTCCTGATGATATTTCAACGTAAGCTAGAAACAACCGTTAATCTTTGTGCTAAAGATATATGCGAATCATCTTGTCGTAGGACTCAAAATATACAATTTCTATCTTTATTTTTCTACTTATATATCTACGTCATCGTAAAACCAATTGGTTACACTTTAAATTAGATTTTTTTTTTTTAATTCAAAGTTATTTGTATATTTGTTAATAGATATAATTGTCATTCCGTTCGTCTTAATATCGACCTATTTATAAATGAAATTATTTAAAAATTATTGCGCATTAATTATTTAAAAATTAAAAAAATAACCATAAAATATATTCACGTCTTCCGCTAAGTAGCACTCTTAGCGGTGCTTTCCTATTATCTCTCCACTAGGGTAGTATATAACGTATTGTTTTTAAAAGCTATCGCACCAGTATGTAGCATCTTTATCTATTTACAACTTATATTTTAGGGTCGGTCGACCTTGTTCAGTTTACTCGAAAGTATTCATTCTATATAACAACTAATTTTCAGTAATTATAATAGTCCTTGTCCCTGGGATGAACTTTGGTATTATATATATGTTCATAATAAATGCAATTTTGTAAATATAAATTCATAAACTTTTTGAAGGTTCCACTTTCCTTAAAAAGCGGTGTCATCTCTGTGAGAAAAAAAAAATGGGACGATTATATATATTTTTGTGTCGGTTGAATGTACACTTTAGCATATGACTATTCATCATTCTTATTTGGGGGTCGCATAATGACTTTTAGCGTATATATTATACCTACATAATATAAAAGTTCATCCCAGAGACAAGGTCTCTATTATAAATACTGAAAATGAGTTGTTATATAGAATGAATACTTTCGAGTTAAATGAACAAGACAAACCCCATAATATAAGTTGTAAATAGATAAACATCCTACATGATGCCGGTGGGATAGCTTTTAAAAACGGTACGCGCGTTATATACAAGATTACTACTACCCTAGTGAAGAAATAATAAGAAAGCGCCGCTAGATGTTGCCAGACCCGAATTAATGATTTCAGAGAGCCGGGGCTTATTACTTACCAGGGACGCACCCTCCCCTAAAATTAAAAATTATAAACCTAAAGATTATAAACCCCAAAATCGTAAAACCCACGTAACCCAACTCGTCGTTAATCCAAACGCCATTATAATTAGAACCTTTCTTTTCAATTATTCGAAACATTTAAAATTGAAAATAAATCTTGCGATTATTATGAGGATCTGGATTGAATAAGTACACAAGTAGTTTTACATGATATTATACTTTATAAGAGCAACAATAATAATATTAAAAAAATAATACGTATAATAATTTTCAAATAAAATAATAATACATTTCAATGATGATTTTCAAATAAAATTCTTTTTTCCTAATTTAATTTTTACCAAATCTCGAATAAGATCATTAAAGATTGATTTTAATAATTCCGATTCGATGGCAAGACGAGTTAACGAGATGATAATCTGTCATCCAACATAGAAGATCGATACATATTTTTTATTCTCTTAAGGACTCGAGAAAGATCTTTCTGTTTCACAATTTGCTAATTGTCACGAATATTCTGACAGCTATATAAGTATTCGGTAAAACATCAATCAATTGCTTTTCAAATTTATTATTTTAAAAAGTGAAATAAATTCTTTTTTCATTTCTATCCTCAGATTGCGGATTTAGTTTCATCATTGGAATTAGCTGTTCTAATTCGGAAGTTAAATCGCTACTTATATATTTGGACTAAATTTGTTGCTTTTATTTGTATTTCTTCTTCACTCGTGGTTAAAATATTACTGAAAAATACAAAAATTTCCCTAATGTAAGCGTAAGCTTCAGTTTATTCATTTCTGTGTTTAATTTGTCTATTATTACAAAAAAAGTGCTGATTTTAAATTTATCTGCTGCAGATAATGTTTCTTTTTCCTTTTCTTTATTACTCAGTAGTTTTGTAATTTTTCTCTTGTTAAAATCAGAATATTCTTGATTTTCTCGTTTTTGTCTAAATTTCGCGGCTATGCAAAAAAATCTATCAATGGGATGAGGCCCCCATTTGCATGGGGCCCGGAGCTGCAGCACCCTGGGTGTAGGCATGTCCCAGACGTTTCCAACGACTCCGGATGTGTGCCACTCGGATCGAATTGATTCCTGCATGTTTGGCAATGTCGTCTCGCCACCGTGTTGTTGTTGGTCTGCTCATTTTCCTTTTCGAATACAATGGACACCATTGCAGGATCATCATGTCTACGCGCCACGTGTCCAGCCCATGTCCATTTTAAAATTTGTTCCACCAATTTTGTGCGCTCCCTGATCCAAATAATGGTTTTTCTGTCTTTTAACTTCACGTTTAATATTATCCTTTCGTGAGCTGTTTGAGTTTTCCTGATTTTCATAATTATTCCCTTTGTGAAACTCCACGTTCTTTGTATCTCTCTTTGCATATTTACTTCTCCGTCTGTAGTTATTTCCTGTCCTAAATAAATATACCGACGTACCTGTTCGATGTGCTCCCCATTTATCTTCACTGACATACCATCGTGTTATTAGTCATTACCTTTGTTTTCTGTTTATTTATTTTTAATCCTATTTTCCCAGATTCAGTTTGAAGCTCGTTCAGCATAGATTCTAATTCTTCTTGATTACTGCTTATTATAACGATGTCATCTGCAAATCGTAGGTGATTAAGTTTTTCACCGTTTATAAGTAAAAAAATAAAAATAAAATAAAAAATAAAAATATAAATTGCATATTTTGAGTCCAGCAACAAGATGATTCGCATATATCTCTTTTTTTACTTTAACAATCGTATAGTTAAAAAAAAAAAAAAAAAAACAAAAAAAAACCTGTATGTATAAAGGTCTTTGCACCTAATAACTCAAATAATAAAATAAATAAAGTGCATAGTGCAGACAATAGGAAAATTATATTTAATCTACATATATATCGTTTATATAATCATAACATATAAATATTTCAAACTTGGGTGTAGGAAGTCCTTTGCAGAGTGTACTTATATTTAAGGGCAACAGTCAGGATGACAAAACATAGTCTCGACCATTACCGTGTACGATATATCAGAAATATTATGATTATTGTTGCAAATTTCTGCAATGCGTTCTTATAATTAAGGCTATTTAAAAAAACAACCATTATCTGATATTTTCGATTAAAATAGTATTTAAGCGATCTCGTAAGGTATGATTTTCATATCGTTACGAGTATTATAACTAACCTGAAAATTATATCCTCAATGGGTTTCTCACGTATTTTGAAATCTTTTTCACGGTGCATTTACAAGCAGCCAATTCTAATATAAGTGAAATCGCGTTCGTAAACCATAGAACTGTTTTCACAATTTTGTCCCTTTTAAAACTTTGAATTTTTTTTTGTGTGTGTGTGTGTGAGAGAGAGAGAGAAAAAGCGAGCACGATTCTTACATTACAATAAAAACGACTGAACAAAATATTTAACTTTAACAAAAGATAATTAAAAAAAGAAAACAATATTGAAAATGTAAATTATTTTATTGCAAAAATATCTTATGAACTAGCGCCAAATGAGTTTTTAAATTGCAACGTACTCCAAATTTTTTGCCGCATAATTCGCACGTAAACTTGGGAGTTATTCCGCAGTAATACTTTACATGCTGATACAAACCGTGTTTAGTTTTATACAACTTCCCACATATTTTGCATGGATGTTTGAAAAGCGAATTGTCCAATGGCGGATGAATTATCGAATAGTTTTCTTTAGTTTAGGAGAAAAAAAAAGGAACAAACAATTAGGTGAATATAATTATATATATATATGTACCAATTTAATTGTAAATTTGCGAAATTAAAAGTAGATGTCAAATATAGAAATTAAATGTGAAAATAATACCACAAACTTTATTTATATACTTTCCAAAAATCATCGATTATAATTATATTTAACGAATAAAAATATCAATATACCCATACATCGAAGGATAAAGTAAAGGAGGCACCATTAAATCGTCATGTGATACGGCATGTCGCTTAATCATCATTATTATTATATTTTTTTTATATAACACCTTGCACGGCTTTACTTCTGAACGGGCTGATACTCATTTGCGGACCAATTGGATAGGCAGTAGCCCAGTCGGTTAGGGTGTTTTTATCATTAAAAATTATTTTCTTTGACGGGGCTGAAACTCAGGCCGTATGTATTGAATGCAACAAATTTACCACTACGCCGCAAGACCTACGTCCCTAAAGATAACTTCGAAACACGACCGTCTAAATCATTTATCTAAAACGGTTTAATTAAAATATCTACTGAATCTATTACGACTTAGATATATATATTATTACTAGTAAGAACGTAGTAATTAAGGAATTGTGTAATTTAGAATGGGACAAAACAGAAATCGGGACGAAATATCCGAAATGCAAAATTTCGAGGCATCCAGTCTGTTTAAAATGTAGAAATTGCTCGTGATTTTTAATGCACCGTTAGTAACTATATAACTGAAATAAAAACAATCAACTCTGTGTATAATAAACAATTAAGTCTTGTAATACGCCGATATAACTAAACGATGATAATTATACATTAAAAAGAATACACATTGCATTATTAATAGAAACATTTATAAACAATATATATATATATATATATATATATATATATATCAACTTATGAATTAAGTTGAGATGATTTTTTAGAAGACCCGGTTTGATAAATTTTTTACCGCATACTTTACACATGTATTGCGGATCTTTGCCGCAATAGTATCTTAAATGATCTTTTAATCCGTCTAGATATTTATAGGATTTTCCGCACCTTACGCAAAGTTGTCTTTTGAGAAATTGTTCACTGTGATTACCCGGTAAATAATCTGAAAAAACAACCATAAATAAACTTATCAACACAGCGAATATAATAAAAGCACAAACATAACGATCATATATCTGAGAAGGATATGACAGCTTTCGGTGCTAGCCAGAAAAGTTGGGAAATACGTTTTATCTTCCACTGCTAAGTCAATAATGTCTAGGCTAGGCATTGTCAATTTCATTTTTATTATTATCATTGTTGTTGTTGTTCTCATGATACGGTATGGTTGTATTATTACGTTTCAGAAATTACTTCTAAAACTATCCTTAATAATAATATTTATAATCAAACATTATCGTCGAAACGACATCGTATTAAATCCAGATTCCGTTTTTTCTCTCTAAAGGTTTACTACATTATCCTTTTAAGTAAATATCCAGTCCGCAAACAATGAGACAGTAGCCGGTAGCTATACAAGTGGTTCAATAGGCAATCGTGGGAATATAGTTCTATAGATAATTCCACGTTCTTCGTGATCTATATCTTGTCGATACTGTTTTAGTATAACTAGTTCAGAAGTTGTCAAAGAAAGATACAAAACTTTTTTTCAGCAGGCTAGGAAATACAGCTAATCCAGCTATTCAATAACTAACAAATCGTGATGTGTCACTTGCTTCATGACGTCGGTTGAAGAGAAACTGGCCAAGAGACAATCTTAAAACAACTTCTTCCTCCTCCTCCTCCTCCTCATCCTCCGTTTCCTCCTAAATAGGTCCTAAGCTGTGGTTAATGGACCATCAGCAGTATCTGATTCCTTCCTGTTCTTTCATCACATTTACTTATTACACATGTGCATATTATAAATAAACAAAGAAAATAAAAAAGTATCCACTTGCGTGAGGTTTTTCACCAGTAGCCGTTCTTAGTTAGAGGATGCTTTTTGACTCATTAGCAATCAATATACACACACACACACATATATATATATATATATATATATATATAAATATATATTTACGAAACGAGAGCACAAGCGTGATAAATAATAAACAATTTACATTACAATTAAATGCGAATACTCTGAATATAAAGTTAATAAATACTTGTGAAATTTCAAAATTTTTAAATAAATTTTTTTTATGTGGATATAGAAAAACAGAATATACCGTATCGTAGTATATTTCTTATGACAAATTTACGTGATCGCCGATTAAGATTTTTTTGCCTGGGTCAAGCTAAAACTTTGTGGCCCGGTAGATTCCAATTTAAGTGTTACATACTAAATTATAATTTTAAATAATAGTATTGCACCTTGAAATAAAAATAATAAATAATACTTTATAATTACAGTTTAATAGTTTAATAGATAATGTATGAAAAATGGGGGAAAACCAGCGAACCGGATAAATGGCGTAATTGTCAAATACGTATAAAACTCAACTTTCGTTCGAAAAGTAATTATTTAATTTTTTAATTTTATCGGAATAATAAATTTAATTCGAAAACAGCAACCTCGGTGTACATGTAAGTAACAATGATAATGATAATGTTAATATCGATATTAATAATATAAAACAAAATAATAAAGAACGGGACAAATTTTAAAATTGATCAAACACACACGATCTTAACGCAAAACTGATAATTAGGCCTATAGTAGGACAGTGATATAAAAATTATAAAAGCATTCTCAAAACGCATTTTATTTTTTTTAATTATTTCATTACTCGACGAGAGACTTAAATAATTTAGAATTGTAACAAACAAGAAGAATTAAATATTATATATATATATATATATATATATATATATATATATATATTATATATATATATATATATATATATATATATATATATATGTGTGTGTGTGTGTGTGTGTGTGTGTGTGTGTGTGGAAATTCTTTGTAATTAATTTTCATGATTACTCATTATTATCTTATTAATATTGGCTTTACTATTTATGATTCATTTTCGGCGCAGTTGAAATAATTACAATTAAATTAAATATACTATAAGTACTTCTAACGTGAGTAATATATTATGAAAACTAGCCTGTCGATCTGGCTGAAAAACGGTATAAATGTAGATCTTAATTAACGATTTAAGTCCACTACGAAATTCGAAACATTCTCCAATCTTTACACTTCAAAATTAGATACCAAAGAGATGGATTTTACTTCAATCTTAAATTGGGGACGTTTATTAAGTCCATAAAGGCATTCTATTATATTTATAACCATTTTCAATATTAAATAATTTATTTACAAATGCATTAAAGTAAAAATGGCGACCAACGGTCGCAACTTCGACATCTAGCGAAATTAACGAATTTTCTACTTCAAAATACTTAAAAAGGTCTCTTACGAAAGGTTAAAGGAAAAATTCATTTCGTCAGAGAAATATACAAAGTTACCAATTTAAAAAAAAAAATAATAATCCAATTAACTTGTTATTTATCGATTAAACAAAATTATAAAACATGACATTACGAATACTTGATCATTATAATCGAGGCTAATTATGGCAATTATAATTATATATATATATATATATATATATATATATATATATATATATAAAATTTCCGTATAATGTATTTCAAGAAAAAAGGGTGAATACGATTACACACTTATGCGTTACTTATTACCAGATAATTTCCATAGCGCGTGACTTTCGACCTTAAAAAAAAATTTCGATTTTTCCAACATATTACAGAATTAGTAAATTGTATTATGAGTCAAACCCAGATGCTTTCTAAGATGGCTCGGTTTAACGAATTTTTTATCGCATACGCTACATTCGAATCGTCGAGGTTTACCGCAATAATATCTCAAATGTTCTTTCAAACCTTCTATGCATTTGTAGGTTTTACCGCATGTAATGCAAGCATGCCTCGTCGACGTAGCAGTGCTGAAACTATTTTGAGAGTAACGAACGCCATAGCCTAAAAGAACAGATGAATTTAAATCAATAATACTTCGAACTTTATTTTTTACATAGGCAACCCAATTTGGCAGATTTTTAACTTTAACCGAACGGGTACATCCCTCCAGTTACTGATGTCCGAGCATCAACCCGGTCATATTTACACGATCACCGGGTACACCGCTGTGTTCGCTGGTATATAAGAATCCAGATATTAAGACCGCTTATTCGAGTACGTCATTCGCTTCTCACTCCAACCGGTAAAGTCCGTCTTTGTATATTTTGTTGTGTTTATATCGACTTTCGAACGGAACTCTTCTAAACAGCATATATATAGTACCTTTTATTGAATACCTTCACTTATATTAGAAAGTAATTCCATATGATCTACATTTATTCATACAAATATATAACATTTTTATTATTTTAACTCTAATAAAGCTGTTTTTATTCTTATTTTAGAAAAACTCGCAAAAATCAAGTAATTAAATACTATATACCAACAGTTTAGAAATTATTTATATAAACACGTTGAAAATTAATCTGAACAGTGTGGAATATAGTGCCTTTTAAAACATAAATGAGCAAGAATAAATAATTAAAATTATTAAATTTTTATATAAATAAAGCTTTTCTCAGCTATTAAGCCCCGTTATCGTGTGGGTATAAAAAATAAAATATAAAAAATATTAAAATATAAAAAATATGAAAATATAAAATGAAAAAAAAAAAACAGAAATAGAATAAAATACGAGGAAGTACTAAATTTAGATGTACAATAATAGCATGATCGAACAACAATTATTTTTAAAATAGTCTAATAGTGAATGTGGCAAACAACATAATCAACAAATGAACAATATAAAATTATAAGGAAACAATTATGCTGAAAAATCTGGTTTTCTCATTTTTCTATTTTTGTAATATTGTTTATCCAAATAAAGCATTTTTTAATATTTTGTTTTATCTTTTCATATTTTTATAAATTGTATATATACTTTTTTATTTTATTTTTGATGTTCACTTGATAAAATTTTGCCGTCTTTTTATGTGAAAAATTAGTGATTTTAACTATTATTTTGGGTAATAATAATAATAATAAGCACCTACAGTGTGTATTTTATCACGTAACAGTAATCGGTTAATATATATATAATCACCGTTGCTGTCATTATAACAATACTTAACCCATGGTAAAGTACGGATGTTATAAATCAACTCATAATATTACGAAACGTATTTAACATTTAATTCTATGTACCTTTTCTTAATATTGTAAAATATTTTAGCGCGTTATAATAAATAAAGAATTTCAAAAATATTAATTTAGAATCCAATTATTTATATATATATATATATATATATATATATATATATATATATATATATATATATATATATATGCGAAACTGTTTTTTCCATAAAAGTGAAAATTCAATTAGTTATTCAATTACTTTTAATTAATATACATCAATAATTTTTTATACGAAAATAATCATTCAAAAAGTAAATAAACGAAAAAGAAGTACAAGATACAATTCAGTTTTAATTATCAGTCTAGTTGCAGTTTGCACAAACGTGTCAATATATATATATATATGATATTAAGAACATGATCAGAGCGGTAAAATTTCTAGAGTTGGAAAATCTAATAATTATAAATGAGCGATTTTGTGTATATTATATTTAACATCAAAGAATTTTTCTATGAACCAGACCGAAATGAGTTTTAAGTTGGCCCGGTATGGCGAATTTTTTACCGCATATATTACATTCGAATCGTCTAGGTGCACCGCAATAATATCTCCAATGCTTCTTCAAACCATCTACGTATTTATAGGATCTACCGCACCTTTTGCAAGTATATCTTATCGACGTAGCGTCATCGCTGGTATTATTTTGAGCATAACGAGCATCATAATCTAAAGATAGAACAAGTTGATCAATACCAATTTGGTTATTATACACTATGACAGTCGTACACATCGTATTCCAATAATATGCAAGGCGAAAAAATTAAAACACTATAATATTTATCGACATTATGTTCAATGACACTTAATCGGAATTATACGTTATACAGTTATCAATCTGAAATTACAATGTACTTTCTCCTTAATTTAATTATTAATTTTTTGTTAATAAATAGGAATACAATTTTCATTCAAGCTTCGTTAGTGCAAATTTTCAAATAAAATATATTCTCTCAGAAAATTATTACAAAATTCAAAAATGAAGTACAAGATAAATTCAGTTTTAATTACCAACTTCTGTGATTGAATACGCGCACAGGCCATTCATATATATATATATATATATATATATATATATATATATATATATATATATATATATATATATATATATATACACGTGTGTGAACCCTGAAACAATGCCAGAGAATTTTAATAATTTGGCAAAATAGTATGTATAACAAGTGTTAAATTAAACAATTTTAATTAAAGACGTATTATCGTGAAACTAAAAAAAAAAACTATTTAAATCATTCTGCCATAGCGTTCCTTATATTTTGCATAACTTTTTAATACTAAAAATATAGATCCTTTCACTACTTAGAATAGCGTCTGTTTTTGGATAAACTTTCATATTAATTACCATATTTATTTATTTATTTCACTAATTTCATTTTTTAGTGTTCCTGATTTAATTACCGTTTTTTAAATTAAGTTCGCGGCTAATTTTTATCGAACGTTATTAATTACACTCTATTCAGTCAGCATATATATATATATATTTTATAATACATAATTATTCATTTTATATTTGGAGTACCACCCTAATTATAAGGATGTGGACATTTATAAATAAATATGACTCGCTTAAATGAATATTTATGAAATCCATTTTTACAGTTTTATGGAGTCTATAATATTAAGTGCGTGTTCTATTAACTATATAATCTTCACCAATATAGGCTCTATCTGAAGTTAATAATAAGCAGCTAGGAGCTCGAGAGAATTTCCTACGTAGAAATTTTATTCACTTACCAGTATAACATAAGAAAACGTCTTTTTGACTATGATATACTATTTCCACTCCACAAGGAGAATTGATTAATTATACTCCCCCCGAGTGATCTCTAAATGTGTTGTCATTTGTCGAATTTTTAAAACTAACCAAAAAAAAAAAATATAAATTTCATTTCAAAATTCGTACTTTTTCACGCAATAATTAGATTTATTATCGACGACATTATTCGTTACACGTTTTATATGAAAATACGCGAAATAATACATTTTGCGTCAGTCGAAAATTTTTGACACGTGTAGTAAAATTGAATCCGAGCGTAATTTTATTTATTTTCATATTATTTTTAATTTAGTCGCTGCATAGCCATATATATTGTAAAAATATATAAATCGCATATATATTTAATATATTACTCATACATCTCGTTTTCTTCGTTTTAAAATAATAATTATTATTATTATTATTTTTTTAGATAATTAAATATTTAATAGTACCGGTAAATACGTCGCATATCTATAATTAAAAATTATTTTGATATTTTTAACCTTTATACGCAAGCCGTATATCGTTCAAAAAATAACGCGATTGTAAAATTTTAATAACTTTTATTTTAAAATAAATTTACACGAAAATTTATTTATAATATGTGTTTCGCGATTTATTTTTTTATATATAACGACATCGATCTGCTCGTAATATATGAAAGCAATTGCTACAACGACCGGAATGTGTAATACCAACGACGAGCTAATCGAACTAAAATTAAGGCTGACCGCTACACATTTGTTATTTATTCTGGTATTCATATATCAGTACAAAATTCCACGCCAATCCATTATGAACATAAAGTGTAGCTAAACTTCTCTTACTCGCCATTATACGTTATCCTGTCTCTGTTATTAATATTCCTTGCGGAATTTTGTCGGTAGATTCTTATTCTTACCTACCTCGGCGATCAAATACCCTGACAAATAATATTTACGTAACAGATCGACCTATATAAGCATACATTTTTCATACTTTTTTTATGATTACTACGAATATTTAGTTTAAATTATATATTTTAGTCATTACATTTTATTTCCTAATGTACCCCATTCTTACTCTAAACTCTCCATAATGTATATATATAACTTACACGCAAACATATATATATATATATATATATATATATATATATATATATATATATATATATATATATATATATATTATATAATCAATTTTATCGACTAAAAAATTTACCATTACAAATTCGCAATTTTCAGTATATTATATTTAGCTCGAAATTATCCGATGAACTAGACCTAAATGATTTTTCAGATACCTAATTACGGCAAATTTTTTACCGCATACGCTACATTCGAATCGTCGAGGCTTGCCACAAAAATCTCTTATATGTTCATTCAAGCCGTCGACGTATTTGTAGGTTTTACCGCACGTTTTGCAAGCATGTCTCATTAACGTAGCATCGTCCTTGCTACTATTTTCAGCATAACCGGTATTATAACCTAAAAGTAGAACAAGTTAAATCGACATTACTTCGAATTTTTTACATTGATAAACGCCATAAATTAATACACGCATAAATAACGGGTCGACGCGAGCCAAGCGTTTACGAAAAGTGATGAGTTTTGAAATTACCGTATTTTCTTACTAAATCGATTATTTTTTTATTAATAAATACGAATAAAACTTATTTAAGCTATGTTAATGCGAATTTCCCAATAATAAACATCCATTTAATAATCTACTTCGATCACTACATCTGTCTCGTCAGTTCAAGATTTGTATGATAAACAAAAAAAAAAAAAAAAAGGTAATTAAAAAAAATTATAATTTAAAAACTAATAAAATGAATCATCAAGAAAGTACAAGATGACTTCATTTTCAATTACCGGATTACGTGTATATCGCACACGCACGCACAAATACATAACTTCATATATACAATTATATATATATATATATATATATATATATATATATATATATATATATATATATATATATATATATATATATATATATATATATATATATATTATATATATATATATATATATATATATATATATATATATATATATATATATATATATATATATATATATATATATATATTATATATATTATATATATATATATATATATATATATATATATATATATATATATATATATATATATATATATATATATATATATATATATATATATATATATATATATATATATATATATATATATATATATATATATATATATATATATATATATATATATATATATATATATATATATATATATATATATATATATATATATATATATATATATATATATATATATATATATATATATATATATATATATATATATATATATATATATATATATATATATATATATATATATATATATATATATATATATATATATATATATATATATATATATATATATATATATATATATATATATATATATATATATATATATAAATCTCGATATTTTTTCGCTCTTTAAGTTTATATCATGGCGCAGTCAACGGTTTGGCAATATTTTTTTCTCTTATGGAGTAGTCCTGTCCACCTATTATCCTTGTAACAAGAGCCATTTTGGCTTGGCCATCTGCCTGTAACGCACCACAGCATTCGCGCACGTATCCAAGTTTTCCACTTTCTGTTGAACCACATAATATTTAATAATATTAATACTTTCCACGCTGCTCGCTTTTCCTGTTTTTCTGATATTTGTTTTTGTGAAATGTTATTTTTTTTCTAGAAAAACCGACAAATACTTTCCGGTTTACTTTACACACACACACACATATATATATATATATAAAATGTTGCCGTGTATTTTTTTAAAGAAACGTTTAAAATCAATAATTTTTTATATTTACAAAAATTTACATCTATTAAGCCTATAATATTTTGGTTATGTATAGACTATTGCGTATATTGCTAATTGGTTAATTGTATTGTCTACCACATTCACTATCAGATTATTTCATAATCGAATCCGTTATTTCATTTGCTATTTTTTGGAATATTGTACATCCAGGTTAAATATTTTCTTAAATTTATTTGTTTTTTGTTTTTTATATTCTATTTTTATTAATGTCCACAACTGCTTAGTAGTCGAAAAGCTTTGTAGTCTGTTAACACCGAAATTCAGCGATTTTAAGTAATTATATGTAAATAAACGAAGACAAACGCCGGATAATTTAAATAAACCGGCAAAGTAGGATGTATAAAAAAATTGCGAATTAGTTGAAAGTTTATTCGTCAAAACTGAGGGTTATCGTTGAAGACTGAACTATTTAGGGGACGATGACGAGTAAAATAAGCTGGATGATTGTTATTTTCTCAATTTTGTCTGCTCGGTTGAACCAGGACAGAATTTCTTAATTAATAATTCGCAAACAGATACGTACGTTCAATGTATATTTAATACCTAAAATTCATAAAAAACATATCGCAGCACGATGACTATCTTTTAAAAATATTTCTGCGAACTGTTTCTCTATTTAAACCGTCTCGCGTTCGCATTTTCACGATTCATCCAACGTAACACTGTGAGGGACGATTTATATTTTAATCAAAGATGCTGACTTGTTTAGAAATGTTACTATACGGGAAGTATAGATTATCCAGACGGAGAAGGGACGGTGCATTATACGGAAGTGTAATATATGGAGAACGTTGTAAGATAAGGTAAAACTCAGAACGTAACGGTGACACAGCAGAGCATTCAATAAAAAATATGAGATCGAGGATTGCAGACTGCCTGTTCAGAATGGAAGGGACAGACGGGACTTTCTTTAAGTTGTATACGAAAAGACGGTCAGGTAATAAGTGATGTCCAAATCGTTATCTACTGACGAGTATAATTACTTTGCGATTAACCTTCTTAAAGAAATGGAAGTTTAGGGAAAGACGGTTGAAGTTGATAGTAATAGGTGCTCGACTAATCAGTTCCCAATGATTCTAATGCTCCAGCAGAACAAAGTGAGTGATATTCTTGTGAGAGACTAAAGATATACGCCATTAAATGGCGCATGTTTAGCTAATGAGTCAACAAAATTCGTTGTTCGAAATGCCTTTATAACCCGGTACTCGCAAGAAGGACACAAATATTCCCAAACGTTCCAAATTATTAAGCTTTAGCGAAATTAATACAATTAATGTATGCGACACCTTCCATTTATTGTCTATAGCCGTCATCATACTTTTCAAGTCGGTAATAATAAGGTAATTTCCACGAAGATTGAAGTCCATTAAAATTGAGAAAAAGCTTGTATTACCGATGCATACCCAGTAGAAAATACTGAACATTGTTGGCTTAATTCGTACATGTTACTATTATTATTATTATTATTATTATTATTATTATTATTGCGGTTATAATTACCATTACTGTAGTGACGACCAGGAGGTCCTGAGTTATTGCTGCTTTTTCTTCGTTTGAATGAACTGGATTCGCATCGTAATTCGGGGAAGTTTTGGTTATTTGTAATTTCAGCAAAAGAGAAGGCAGGCATTTACTAAGTAATTTTGCTTCGAACAATGATATATTTTGCATTGCCATAATTTGTTGAATATTAATCTGTTCTTGATAAAATGTGATTAAAAGATAATTTTACCTTTACACCTAGTGTAGAACAGAGTGGAGGGCTTTCACCACTTGCTTGACATTCTGAAGACTTGTGGTTTGAAAGGCGCAATTAGGTTTACTACGGCAAATTTTACTGATAATTCCAAAAAACAATTGTCGCGCATTTCCTCATACTAGACTCTGCAAGAATAGTAATCAAAGAACCGAACTGACACGAAATTTGATTGCAATTAATAGAATCGGGGAAAACGAACCATCGTGGTTGCTTATATCATAATTTTAGCGTACAAGAAGCAGTAAGTTCCTCGATTGAGACAATAAGAAAACAACGTAATACTGAACTCTTTACGAGTATTTTCTGATAGTAAAAACATATTCGCCACGATAATCGCGTTAAAGAACTAATCTAACTTGATGTTCTGCAGCAGAACCTTGAAATACGTACACAGACGGTAAAGACATTGAAGATTCTACCGGTGAATTTGTAGACTGACAATTTGCATCGCACAAAACGTCGGAAATAATTCGGAGATTTGGTTAGGTTAGGTTCACCATTATAAGACCGGCTACCATTTTACCAATATCGTTAATATTATTTATTTCGTTATTATATATATATGATTATTATTATTTTCTAACGCTATTACGTGTATCGATACTCTAGTACCTTTACCGTCGCTATTTCTACTGTTAGTATTACAGTTATGTGAATTAGCGCCGCTAATTTTACCTGTGGAGCAGTCGCCCCTGCTCGCAGACGACTGCCACATTTACCGACTATTCCCCTTTTATAGCCGATAAGATAAGGACAAAGGTCTTTCCTCTAGACCTGGAAAATTATCCAACTACAATCAACGAATAAACAATTAACGAACGCGAGAATGCTCTTAAGACAACTTCGCACGATTAGAAATAATAAGAAAAAATAGCAACAAACGATAACGACCGACGTGTATGTTATATAAAATTACCAATAATAAGAAATCTACGCAACCTCGTTGTAATTAATCGATCCTTTCGGTAAAAATATTTATTATTTATTATTATCACTACTACTACGACTAACGTCCGAGTGTTTACAATAGAGGATTATATAATTTTCTCGAGCGTTTATATTGTTAGTTAAAACGAAATAAATTTTAAAATTTTACAATTTATATAAAATCATATTATGAACTAATCCCATGTGGGTTTTGAACGAGCCGGGCTGCACAAATTTCCGACCGCATAATTCACATTCGAACTGAGGAGGCTTGCCGCACTGGTATCTTAAATGTTGATAAAGGCCGCCTTTATATTTATAACATCGTCCGCAATTTCGACAAGTATGTTTCATCGGCACAGAATTAATGTCATCGTTCAACAGTTTAGAATCTACATCTATATAGATATACGTGATGCGGTCCATCGTAAAACAAAGAAAGAAAAAAAAAGAGAGAAAAAAAACAGTTCACAATAAGAATAGGATTCCGACGATCGAAATTTATTATTAGTATTTTTTCTTTTTTTTTTTTAAGGTTTAAAAAATAAAAAGCGAACGCCGTTAAAACCGAAAATAATTAACCGCGAAAGCGTTGCGAATATTATTTATATTAATATTCATTTAATGTTAACATTAATTTAATATTATTATTAATTAATTAATATTAGCGAATTGTGTTAATTTTCTCAAAAACAACAAAACAATCACGCAAATCCATTTTGAAACAGGCGTTAAAAATAATAACAACATTTTTTTTTCAAATATTCCCGCTGGTTTACAGACTAACATATTAATTTTACGCAAATTTATCCTATTCGGTAGTGTTACGTCCGATGATATGTATTGTGTGCGCGGGTGTCTAATCACGCCGCCAATAGATTTTAACTCAATTCGGTAAATAAAAATTAATTCGGAAGAAAAATTATTCAGTTCTCTAGCCTAAAGCGAACCCACGGTCAAAATTTAATCAAATTTATCGTGTAAATTTTGCGTGAATACAAATCTATCGTTCCTTGTCTATATACCGACGACATATCGGCAATAGACCGGCCTAATTTGAGACGAAAAACACTTGATTTACACAAGGACAAATAATAGAAAAAAATATATATTTGTACTAGGTAAAATAATTGTCTTTATATATATATATATATATATATATATATATATATATATATATATATATATATATAAAATGTATAAGATAAATGATTTGTATTTTTTTATTTCGAATATTAAATATTCGCTTTCGAAATTTGATAAAATTTAAATAATAATTACGTACGAATAAATAAATAAATTCGAATAAGAAATATTATGCGAACGAGATAGATAAGATGTCGTAAAAAAGTAAAACGTATATTTATAATAAAACTCTTAATTAAATAATTGCACGTCCGACCCTTTTGTTAATTAAATTTAAATCGTTTAAAATTATTTGTTTTTTTTTTTGGTTCCGCGTTTTTGTTTTTTGGTTTTCTTTTTTAAATATAAAAATAAAGTAATAATCTACTTATTTTTTACACGATCGTTTTAATTATCTATAAAGGACAGCGCAAAATGAGAGACTTATAATAAATAAGAAAAAGATGGTAGTGTGTTCATTTTAATAATAGTCCGTGTAATGTACCCATATGAGCTTTTAAACTACCTTTCTGCGTAAAACAACGAGAGCAGACCGGGCAACTGAATTGCGGTTGTTTACCGCATTCCAATTTTAAATGTTGCACCAAATTGCCTTTATACTTGTAACTTCGATCGCAATTCGGACACAGGAATGATAAACGACCATCGGCCACCGGTACCACCTTAATGCCGGTAAGAACAAACGGTTCTTTGTTTTTCTTCTTCTTCTTCTTCATATGCGCTACAATTCCTGATACATATTATCATATAAGAATATATAGAACGTAGTACACAGACATCGTCCAAGTAATATTTAAATTATATATATTATATATATATATATATATATATATATATATATATATATATATATATATATATATATATATATATATATATATAGTGTCAAATTCACGTTCGTGTGTTTAAAAAGCGTTACGGCGATACGCTTTCGAGTTAATATATCGTAATATATCGTAATATATATATATATATATA
The DNA here is from genome assembly GCA_032883995.1 of Coronaproctus castanopsis. Lineage (NCBI taxonomy): Eukaryota > Metazoa > Arthropoda > Insecta > Hemiptera > Monophlebidae > Coronaproctus > Coronaproctus castanopsis. Next base: position 258,081,882 of record CM065052.1, on the reverse strand, counting down.
TATATATATATATATATATATATATATATATATATATATAATTCGAAACATCTAAAACAATTATTTTAAAGAAAATACTAAAAGAGAAGATTACAATAGATTCTTCATTAACTCCAGTATCGTTTTCACAAAACATTCGCATCCAGTATATTATTAACACACGTCCACTATAAATACTCATCATCATTATACTTCGTGTTCAAAACACTTTCGCATCGAGTGGGTAATTTTAAAGCAAAAACCCGATACTCTTCATTTAACTTTCGATTCAAAACACTATTATGTTAACACACGCTACAAATACGCATCATTATAGTCTGTGTTCAAAACACTTTGACATCGAGTGGGTCATTTTAAAGTAAAAATCGCTCGCTATAAATACTCCTCATTTTACATTCGATTCAAAACACTATGGTGTTGAGTAGGTTATTTATACCTAACACCTACCCGCTATAAATACTCATCATTATACTTCAGCTTCGAGACACTTTCGCATATGAATATTACCTGTTCCGCATTGTAATATTTAGTTAAATTACTTATACATCATTAATACAAAATGAGCATTGCGCAACATTTGCGCTAGGATTTAATTTCAACGACTTATGTTATTGTAAAAAAAAAAAAAAAACACATTTTACAGCCATCTACTACCTTAGAGTAAGATGGCTTTGCAGCGACTAACAATACACATCCGCACTTTTGTTTTTGGCGTCACTGAATTTGTTCCGGCTACATAAGTATACAATCACATTAATTTAAGCACACATTTAGTTCCTTGTATATATATATATATATATATATATATATATATATATATATATATATATATATACATATCATATTTTAAAAATTGTTGTATTTTAAAAAATTTATATATTGAAACGACCTTAAAAGCTCGTTTAGAACTCTCTGAAATGTACGTGCGAAGTTATGCAATCAAGTGCGAGTCCCAATTTTCACTTAAACGAACACATCGGAGACCATTACGTATTGGAGCAATGAAAATCATTACATTATTCGTGAAAAGTCTGACTTATTATTTCGAAAGAAGAGTTTGATGGGCGATGATGACCGGAAATAAGTTATGACGAACTTAGAACAAGAAGTATTTCTGAAAGAATGTTCAGGAACGTTTTAATTTCACGCAATGCAAAGATAATCAGGCGACGATGTCTTTTAGTATAACTTTTTAATACTTTTTTCTATTTTAATTTTCGTACGATACTTAAAATCAGAAGTAAACGAAAATAAATCTCGAAAATTCTAGAAAATGGAGATTCTCCTCATATCGAAGTTGCCACACCGACCGCGTTGAGGATAAAGTTTATGATATGTGATTTAAAAATTTATAATTGTATTAATAACGCAGTACCTCAATCAAACTGTAAAAATAATGTATGTGTATACGAAAAAAAACCTCTAACCTCCTCTTTGCAACGCTGCCACAATCATTCTTGCAACTTTGGACATATGGCAATTTCTACAGCTTATATATATATATATATATATATATATATATATATATATATATATATATATATACATATATATATATACATATATACATGGTGATTTAAATATAACATAAAATATAAGCCAAAATTACTAAAAATTATTTGTTAATCACGAGGAAACTTTTTAATTATTAAACTACTGTCGGAAAGAAAAGATCAAGACTCGTTAAAATATAATTTCAGTTATTTTAGTCAGTATATATAATACGTACATAATATATATTATAAGAATAATACATACACCTGAAATATTAATATCTTTTATAATAAATGCATAACATAGTACAAAACGATAATTAAAAAATTATAATCTAAAGATTTTGATCTGTGAATGAAAAACTCAACGCTGCAAACAAAAACTCGGAACAGAGACAAAGACCGCACCTAATCCGTAAAATTTAATGCAGTAGCAGTTTGGCAACGAACAGATTCCGATGAAAAAAAATTATTTATGGGATGCCAAATGCTTAATTACGATTCCACATATATATATATATATATATATATATATATATATATATATATATATATATATATATATATATAAAATTTATAAATACATATATTAATTATTTATATATATTATGTAAATTTTATATATATATATATATATATTTAAATTATAACATATTTATAAATAACATATATATTATATAAACAATAAATATACAATATATGTATATTGTTTATATATAAATACATACACACATACATATATATATATATATGCTAAATTTATAAATACATATATTAATTATATAAATAATATACGTGTAAATTATAAAATATTTATAAATAACATATATAATGTAAACAATAAATATACAATATATATTGTCCATATATAAATACATACATACATACAATATAACTATAAATGGATGTGTGAGTGTGTGTGTACATGACTTATGTATATATGAATAGTGGACGCACAGTAGCAAAACTAAATGCGTACATAAATGGATAATAAAAAATAAACGAAAAAATTTTTGTAGGATTTGTCTTAAATAAACAGCCGATGAATTAGAAACAAATGTTTTTTCAAAGAGGATTTATGATAAAAACACCGCCTACAAACGTCGCATCGTAATTGAGGTTGTTTTCCGCACTCCAAACGTAAATGTCGATATAAATTACTTTTGTGTTTGTAAACCTTTATGCAAGTTGGGCATGCGAAACCTGTTGCAAAGTAATTTTGTTTTTTTAGATATTATTTTGAAAAGTTGTAATTTAAAAATTTTTCAAAACAAAATAAAATACAACAATAATAATAATAAAATCGTTAGAAATAACCGAAAATACTTGATGGTGTGTGAAACGTTCATGTATAAAAGTTGAAAATAAATAATTTAAAAAATACATATACATTTATTTACAAAAAATATCATATACACACTATACTCTGTGAACACCTTGAATCGTGTTATTTATATAGATAATATAATATATATATATACGAATGTGTCTTGTAAGAGACAAATAGGGGGAAAAAACGTAAAATGATTTTAGTTCGCTTCAGTGATACATGTCCGTTATAAGAACTAAAGATTAAGACATTTCAGGAATTTCACAGGGACCTGTTAGTTTCAGTGAATATGTTGATACTTCCATCAAGTGAAAAAAATTTCAAACATCCTTTACACATCAAAGCGATTCTTGAAAGAAGCAGCATAATCAATTTTTGTGCAATTTTTTTTATTCGATTTTTGTTAGAAGGTGAATATTCTCTCGTTGACGCTGTACGGTATTTTTCGTTACTCGTCCATTCGCTGCCACATTATGATTTCAGCTTAGTTCCGTGAGAATTATTGTAGTGCACCTTGTAGGGCCAGTTTTTTCCCTCGCAAAAGTATTGGAGAATCTTATCTTTTTTACTTGATGTATGCCTAATGTATTCTTGTCTTCATTCTGTGTAAATCAATATTACACATTAATATCAGTGTGCTAATTATTTATTAAATTCTGTATTTTAAGCACTCACTTCGATAACAGATATTAAAAAATTCCCTTATAAAGGAGAACCGGTTATAAAAGACAAATGACTTCCGCCCGATGTGTCTATTAGAAGCGGTTGACTATATTATATATATATATATCGCATTTTGTAAATTAAACAGCCTTATTACAGACATGGCATGTGAATCGGTGTTTATGAGAACATTCCACGCGCCAGATTGAACTACGTTAATCATAATAGAGTAAAAAACGATGATTAGCATATTATGTATAATCTAGTAATTTTAATTCTATATATGAAAAACGGATGCTGGGAAACTAGATCGTAGAACAAAAAACCGCACTTAAGATCGTCGGATCAAATGTTACATCTAATGTCGTAGCAGTTTGATAACGGACAGATTCCAATGAAGTAAAATGATTCATGGGATGATTGGGTTATGATAATCACAACATTATATGAGTTTAAATACAATTCGACACACACACACACACACATATATATATATATATATTCATTCATTTATTTGTAAATAAAAATATATTATATAAATTATATATATATATATATATATATATATATATATATATATATATATATATAAAAAATTATAACATATTTATAAACAGCATATATATTATATGAACACTAAATATGTAGTAAATAATGTATATATATATATATATATATATATATATATATATATATATATATATATATATATATATATATATATATATAAAAATCAGAGGATAGCAAATTAAATAAATTTAAAATAAAAATAAAAAAAAGCTTTTTCCGATTTGTCTTAAATAAACAACCGATGAATTAGAAACAAATGTTTTTTCAAAGAGGATTTATGATAAAAATACCGGCAACAAACGTCGCATCGTAATTGAGGTTGTTTTCCACACTCCAAACGTAAATGCCGATATAAATTACGTTTGTGTTTGTAAACTTTTTCGCAAGTAGGACACGCAAAGCCTAAAAAAATAATAAAGTCGTAAAATCGTAAGATATGAAAATCGAACGGAAAATATTTCAGGACGTTCTAATATAAATGTTGAAAATAAATAATTTAAAAATATATATATATACATTTATTTACAAAAAAATATTATATACATTATACTCGGTGAACACTTGGATTGTGTTTTATATATATATATATATCGCATTTTTAAAATTAAATATGAATTTAAGATGGACGAATTGTTACCGTGTCGCTTATACTAGAATCCATAATTCTATGTGCCCTCGAAAATAATAGAATATACGTACTTATCACATCCATTGAATGAAAAATTCAAAAAAGAAAAAAAAAAGGAAATTGCAAAACTTTTAAATTATTCCATGAAGATTTCCTAAATGAACCTTTAACGAACAACTTCGAGGAAACGTCTTATTACAAACGTGACACGTGAATCGGCGTTGATTCGAACATTCCCATTTTATGTGTCGGTTTAAACTACGTTTATATTTGTAGTGCTTGCCGCAATTCGGACACAGGAAACGATAGGAATAGTCTGTCCGAACTGAAAATGATAAACGGTATTATTATCATTATTATTATTATTATTATTGTTAAGGTGATAAAAGTTAATTACGTTTCGGGAAAGAAACTTAAATGTAAAGAGTAAATAGGGGCAAAAGTAAAAAAATCATCCTTGAGAATCAGCTAGTCTACGGGGCAAGAGACAGCCGTTTTATCGATAAAATTTATTTATTCCGTTTTCTCTGGAACTTAAAAGACTTTTAAAAATTCGATATTCATACACATTAATACAGATTACTGTCGTAACTTTCTCGCAGTTTACTTATTCATTTAAAATAGCTACTTCTACGCCACAAAATGAGAATCGGGCAAAAATATGACACGGTGTACGATAATTTCTCCAAGCTGCCTGTCGCGTAATAAGCGAAGAATAAAATTCCGTATCAACCGGAGAAAGTTGGTGGCGGCGGAATGGATTTTTCTTACATTTTCGAAAACGATTTTAGCATATTCGTACGTAGCCTTAAGTCGTTTAAATTTGCTCGCTTTTTAAACCTTTTCGCGATTAAAAATAAACATCATAACGGAAGAACGAAAAGAATGTGCTGGAGAGGGAGGTGCCGGTTACTCTACAAACTACCTTTATGAATAATATCTTCTAATAAAAGAGGAAAATGCCGGGATTGTCTTGAAATCCATCTTCATGATAGTTAGTCACAACGGGCGCAATCCAAACTTTGAGTACAAACACACACACACGTATGTATGTATGTATGTATGTATGTAATATATATTTGAAACATTTAAATAGATTTCCATTAAAATTTGAAATATGCATATGCACATATATCATGCATTTTTCTCAATTACATTACAGGTTTTGCCGCAGAGTCGTCGGTGCTTGTGAATTTATCACACGGTGAAAGAAAATTATAAAAAATCAATTGAAAAATTAGTTAAATCACTAATATTTATTTTCTTATGGAAAATACAAAGAATTTCGGCATTTACGCCATTATCAAGTGAACAAAAAAATTTTTAAAAAATCATAATTTTTAAAGTATAAATTAAAAATAATTACTTAAAAATATTTGATGGTGAAAATATATTCCATAAAATGTTGTTCTGCTTGTCTGTTCTGTTTATTTTAAATAACGGCGTAAATGCAGAAAAGCTTTGTGTTTTCCATAAGAAAATAAATATTAGTGATTTAACTAATTTTTCAATTGATTTTTTATGAAAAAATCACTACATTCCACATTATAAAAATTAAAAGAAAATTATGTCAAATATATGAAAATGAATAGGGGAAAATTCCTATATTATACATGTATATCCGGAGGAAAGAGTAATAAATGGACAAAACCGAATGGTGGCCATTTCATAAGAGAATAAATATTAACAAACTACAGACTCATTGATATGTGATGCACCACAAGTAGCACGAAAGACTGACTTCTGAATCCTCGGGACCAGAATAAATTGAACAAAGTATAACCTATGTCTGGCAATGGATCTGTATAGTATTTATTTATTTATATATATATATATATATATATATATATATATATATGTGTGTGTACTTGTATGTATGCCCACGCGGTACGTAATCAAAAAATTATAGCTGATTTTGAGGCAAATTTTTGCATTGTTGGTTTTGAGTTTATTAGAACATTAGAAAAAATAGTTAATATCGAACATATTATTACGTATATATATATACATATACGTGTGTGTAATTTTCATAAATATATCGGTGATTTCGCCACATTTACAAATTGATGGTTGTGAATTTATTATAAAATTATACATATCATCGGGATAGTCTATAGAGCACGGACTTTTATATGGAAGATACCGAGCTCGAATATGATCGGTGACGCAAAAAGTATCTTCAGAAAATGGGAAAATATAAATAAACCAAATATTATCCCGTGGAAGGCAATGGCAAACCATCACGCACACAGTACACTACCAAAAACACGCATGCATGCATTGTGCCCCGACAACAAAGCGATTACAATCAGTTCTTCTATGTTTACATCCTCGCCATCACCGTATTATGATCGCCTTGTACGCTACTTACAATTTTTTGTCAATACAAGTGGTTGTGCTAATTTTTCAAAATTTATAAATTTGTTACAAAGTTCAAAAAATATACGTTAGAATCTGTTGTAATTAGAGCTGAAAATTAATACTCGAAATACGATATTAATTTTGCACGCGTATACCGTACAATTTAAACACAAGAGGCGTTTAATAACGTACACATTCTAAATATCAAATATTAAGGAAATACGACAATTACCTTTTTTCTATTCGAGCGAGAAAAAAAAAATTCAATTCGCGTAATATAACGAATTAGGAGTTTGCTAAAAAAACACACACACACGAACTGATGGCTTATAATTATTAATTTATTTATACCATTATTATTATTATTTGCGAATTTTCTTTTGTAACACATAAAACGACTTTTATTTTAAATAGGAAATCGATACAAAATACACACAAACACACACATATATATATATATATATATATATATATATATATATATATATATATATATATAAAGATTATTATCCTTTCTTCGATCCAAACAACAATTATAAATTACTACAAGCATTTTCAATTGTCTCAAAAACAATTACAATTCCTATTGAATTCGTTTTAACAAATAAAAAATCTGGTAGACAATTTTCAACGCAACAATAATCCGTGAACCAATCCTAAATGCGATCGCAATGTCGAATTCCGACGAAATAATTTACGACAAACATGACATTCGAATTGAGGCTGTTTGCCGCACTCCCATTTTACGTGCAATTTTAAACTACATTTATGTTTGTAGCCTCTTCCGCACGTAGGACAGACGAAAGTGCCGCCGCCGGAAGATGAAGAAATACGCGAACAATTTGTATCGAACGAACTAAAACCTATAAGGAAAAATACATCAAATTAAAATTAAAAATTAATATATATATATATACGAAAATATAAGAAAGTAATTTTTTAAAAAGTAAAAGCGCTATACGAAACGACTTTTAACGAAGTTTATACTACATAGTATTCAAATCAAACTAGGGCGTACATGCGCATTAACACGTGTATATATTTTCAATAGGTGCTCGCAAAAAAACTTTCATCTTTCCATACATAAAATCTATATTAATTAATAAATCATATATATATATATATTATATATATACACATAGTGTCAGAAAAGTTAACCTACATTATGATAAACTTGCGCGTATAATTAATGGAAGAAGCAAATCAAATTAAACAGATGCACAGAAAATACAAATATATATTTAAATATTACATTATTAGACTTAATATATTATTAATGCGATGTAAGTAGATACAGGCTAATAACAAACAAGTACATTATGAATCATAACAGTATATAGGACTAGCTAAATTAAATAAAACATGAACTTATTTTCAAACTTAAACTATCGTTTAAAGTAAGTCATTAAATTTATATATATATATATATATATATATATATATATATATATATATATATATATATATATATATATATATATATATATATATATTAAAAGGAACTGGAAGAAAGTGATTAATACACTTCACGTAACCTACTAATTAATAACACCGTTTATTTAAAAAAAAATTATTATTATTATTATTATTACTTCAATTCTTTATTAGTACAATGTATAAACACAGTGTGACAAATGAAAATATCCCTAAATGATAAGTTCTATAACGAATAACAGATATAAAATTAAACTAAATGTATTTTAAAAATAAATTAAAAAAATATATTTCATCCGAAAAGTAACTAACAGATAATCTAAAATTGTATGAACTTCGCGAAGTAAATCACGTAATGGTACAGATTTAGAATTCCATCTATAAATTAAATATATTTTAATACAACGCGAGTATACGCAATCGGTATTTTTTATTTATTCCGGTAAAAATGTAACTAAGAATCGCCGTTTTTCAAAACCGACTAATTTTCAATCGATTCTGGCGAAACTTACTAATATCGATATACATCCAGACTTTCTAGTCGGTTTAACAAAATCTACCGATATAAGATAATCTAGAATCGTTTGAAATTATGTGCAACGAATCGTATAATCGTACAAATTTTAGAAGCCTTTAATAAATTAAATATATTTTAATACAACGTGAATATATATATGTTCGGTGTTTTTAATAATTTATTCCAGTAAACATATAACTATGAATTGCTAAAAAATCCGACTAATTTTCAATCGATTCTAGCGAAACCTACTTAATATCAACACATAAATCAATTCGAATACTTTTCAATCGATTCCGACAAAACCTACTAATGTCGATATTTTATGCGTTCCTATCTTTAAATTACTTAAATCAAATAATAATTATTTACCGTTAACCTCTTATATAAATCAGATGGAAACGTTGACAAATACAGTAAAAACACACACAGTACAATATTTTAGTCGAAATGCGATTAATTCATTTCTATCGAATCGAAATAACCGAATAATAAAACCTACTATAAGTTATTAGTCGAAATGCGACTAAATTCAATCCCGATTTACGTTATTCGATTTAAAAGTAGAGTCGGTTTTTTATTCTAAAGCGCATCACGTACTTTTCTTAGCATATAAATAAAACATTAAATTTACTTATACGGACAAAAATAACATATTTACAAGATTTATAAACATATGTAAACGTCGCGTATATTATATAAAGAAAAAAGAATATTTAATGAATTGCTTAAATTAATAAATAAATTTTTAAAAAATATTTTCTGAAAACGACTGATTTATTCGGTTATTTAAAAAATAATAATAATAATAAGTTGGTTATATCCATATACACGTCATTTATGGTACACTTAATTACTTAACGTACCATAAACATGATCTAGTCAAATCATTAATAGTCCGCTATATAACCATTATACCGTGTTTAATTCCTAAATGTTTTTTTAGCGATACTTTGTGAACTAACGTTTTATGGCAAATGTCGCATTTAAATTGAGGTTCCTTTCCACATTCGAATTTTAAATGCGTGTTTAAACTTCTCTTATGTTTATAAATTCTCACACATTTGTGACATTTAAAACAATGCGTGCTTGAACCGTCTGATCGTAAACTATGTAAAATACCTGCATAAACAAACAATATATATATATATATATATATATATATATATATATATATATATATATATATATATATATATATAGATATATATATATATATATATATAGTAACACGAAATTAGCGTTAAAAGTTTTTATCGACGCAATATTCATCTGAATTTAAAATTTGATGGAGACATTTTAACACGCACTGGCGTAAAATGCTTGTTTGCGTAATACGATATATTTTAAAATAGCGCATGATATGAGAAAGCATTCTTTTAAAATGAATATTATTAGCCAATTTTAAAGCAACGATGTAAAAAAAAAAAATAGATGAAATTAACGAGACAAAAATTCAACAGTGTACGTCCGCTCCAAAAATTAGAAGACCATCGTAATAGTGTAGACTAATCGATTTCAAACTAAAAATACAGTACTACACTATAAAAAAAAAAACCTATTAATTAGTTACGATAAGAAAAAATTGTTAATACTTTTCTCACTTCTACGATATCACCTTCGCAATGTAAAATTTTTTGGAAATATTAATTTTACTTTATCCGTCATACAGACTGAATATCGATTACATATTTCATACGTATCGCGGAATCGCTGTACGAGATAATTCCATGATCATTATCACATTCCGGTTCACAAGTTACGTCTCTATAACGAGAAAGAAAACAACACGTATCAATAAGACGAAGAAGGAAACGATATTGACATCTTTAAAAGTCGAAATTTGACAATACACCAAGTCCGAAGGTAATCTCAGCCCTCTGTTGCACCGTAGGGGTGCACCATAATGTTATTAATAAGCCATAAATTCTACGACGTGTTATATAAAATTTAATAAATTATACTGAATTAAGTGTGTTTTATCATATCGCGCATATCGTCTAACTTCGAAATCATCATCATAATTTCCACTAAGTGCAGTCTCCGTATCGGAAGGTAGGCAACTACTTACCTATCTCCGTATCGGAGGGTAGGCAACTACTTACCTATATATATTTTGTTGTACAGTGATGGAGGTTTCTTTTTTTTACTATTTTAAATGCACATACTCGATATTAGTAGACGGGAAATTTCTGCAATTTCATTTTTAGACCAAATAAAATATCGATAATATGAATTTTATCGGAAATAAATAACTTATTAGTATTATTATTATTATTATTACGAGGCTGATATAGAATATTCGATTAAATCTATTTGATAAATATGAAGGAACAAAAGAAGAGAATTTAAACGTAAGAAATTAAAATTAAAATAGATCATCTGGAATACAACGTACCTTTCCGTGTGAACAAAGATCGCTGGAAAATGATCAAACGTTGTTTCAAATTATCGATGTGTTTTACATGTTTTACAGACGTTCGTCGATAACTACCATCTTGTTGCGTTGATAATGATAATTTAAAAAAAGCAAAAAAAAAACATTAAACTAATATACGTTGAAATGACATCTACAACAGACGAATAATAAATAATAATAGCCATAAATGAAATTAATAAAAACGCAATACTAATAATAAACATTAAAAAAAAAAGAAAACTTACCTCAACCATTCTAATTAAAAATAATATTTGTACCCTTACATTATATTAATATTAAATATTTAAGCCAGTTCCGCATAGGTGAATATAGACATTATCGTTGTAATATAAAAGGAAATACCTGGTGTAGTATTTAACTCGTGTTACTTTGTATCCTTAGGCATATTTTCTTTTTTTTTCATTTAACATTTTGTAAAAAAAAAAAAAGCATACTATATTCAGCATACGATTTACCCTTATTAACATCTGTCCCACCAGTGTATTTACCTGAACTAGGGAGTCAATAAAAAAAAACGTAATTCACAAAATTAAATAAAATAACGCATCGTTTAATAGTCTAATTCTATGAATTATTGTAAAATAAATAAGCACATTTTATAGATTTCCATTTTTTATATTATTATTATTATTATTATTATTATTATTATTATTATTATTATTATTATTATTATTTGTAATATTGAACTGCCCAAAGGCATACACACAATAAATTTAATATAGGAAAATATATAAGCGAAGGTAATTCGTCCAATGCCTTATTACGAACTAAGATTATAATTAGCGTTTTACATAAATCTAAATTTTAGTATGAATATGTAAATAAAAGAATAAGTTATAATAAATCGTGCGGTTTAATCCGCCTTAATCTACCAGTGTCTTCTTCTGTATTGAGGAGTTCGGCAACAATTGTATTCGGATGTCCATAAAGTTTTGCCGCGTGCTTCCTGACGTGAAGGCTAACAGCTGCGTCGACGTCCAAAATTTTTAAATCGCGATGTAGCAAAGCATTGGGGACATACCAAGGGGCTTTAGCTATCGAGCGAAGTACTTTATTTTGAAATCTCCGAATAATTAGCCTGTTCGATCTCTTCGTGGTGGCCCAGAGTTGGATGCCATAACACCAAGTGGCCATTAGAATAGATAAATAAGTCGTTTGTTTTTGCTAAACAGGTAAATGGTATCCAAGCAGCCAACAGAGCTTACGTAATTTAAGGCGAAAGTTCCCGGCTCTTGGTTTTGACATGATGATTCCAGTTCAAGCGGCGATCGAGATGCATCCCCAAGTACTGGAAGGAGATTTCCAATAAATACCTATTTTATTTGTCTTTCCTAGGATATTTGTAAACGAACGTGTTTTATTTAAGTTAAAAGTACAACGAATAAACATTAAACGAACTTTTACGTCATCGAACATTCAAGAAATAAATGTAAGCTTCGCAGTTCGATGTTATTTATTTATAGCAACTTTACGGATTAAAATATCGTTATAAGATTTTTTAAATGTATGTATTAAATATATTTTATTTTTAATTAAATACTTATCCGTCGTGATATAATAATTAGAATTTAGAGCGAAATTTTCAAAAAGTTTTGGCAACGATATTTAATTTTTTTTTTTAAAATTACAATAATGTACGTGATAAAAATAGACAGTTTACCGAATTACGTATAAATGAAATGATTTTATGATTATTATTAATACGTTAGAAAATATGTTCAGCGAGAAGTCGTCATTTAAATGTAAACGTATAACTAAGAAAAGCAGATAATAAATCAATAAATATATATATATATCACGTATACAAACATTCATATATATGTTTTGGTGTGTATGTGTGTGTGTCGCGCGTAAGATTTAACACATGTTTTAGTTTTTAATCCAAACCGGACAAATAATTTAACACACGAAATAACATTATCACGAGTATAAAATTCATCGAGATACGTAATTAACAAAATATAATCTAAAAAAAAATAAAGATAATAATAAAAAAAAAATAATCTAAGATAGATATTGTAAGCGGTTTAATAATGCTACTATTTAACCATCAACTAATGCTACACAATGTAAAGCTATTAATTTAACTAACAATTAAATATATATATATATATATATATATATACACCACAAATATATCTATAATAAATTCACGATGGATGGATACATACATACGAACAATCAATTAGTTTCATTGCAACATACCATGTACCAAACCTAAATGCGTTTTTAAGGACCTTTTATGAGCAAAAGCTTTAACGCATAATTGACATTTAAATTGCGGCTCCATACCGCATTCGTATTTTAAGTGTTGCGACAAATTATATTTGTATTTGTACGTTCTACCGCATTTCCGGCATAAAAACGGTCCGATATTTCTCGGAAACGAACCACGACGACCAATAACGCCAAACGGTTCCGAAGGTAATTCCATGAAAATTCCTGCGGTCAAACAATAAATTGGTTTTGGTACTTTCCATCTTTTTGTAATTCACCGAATGAAAAAAAAAAAAAAAACTTTATTCCAACGTTTTATTATTGTCGTCCTTATTATTATTATTATTATTATCATATATTGGTTCGTAAACGTATAAAACAAAAATAATAAAAGCGAAATTAAAGTAAATTAAACGAAAAATGATATGCAAACGACGTAAACAAACATTTATATTATATATATATATATATATATATATATATATATATATATATATATATATATATATATATATATATATTATATATATATATATAACATATGACGAAAAAGGAAGTAGGGAAGGTCTATGAAGCAGTGGTTCGATGATATAGAAAAGGTAGCTAGCAAAAACTGGTAAAGGAAAATGCAAAACAGATTAGTAAAAAGTTTATCCAAGAGTAGATAGAAATATATATGTATGATATACACGTTAAAGAAAAATGCAAACAACTTAAAAATAACGTGACGGTATATCGTCGTCATAGGTAAGGAAAACTCATGACCAGACGAAGAAAACAGCTTAAATAAATTGGATTGGCGTTATACATGATAGGTAACTTTCGAAATATTTGAGAAACGCCTATACCCAGCAGCGGGTTGAAATAGTCACATCTCGCCATATATTAATATATATATATAAATCAAAATTTATGTAGTATATACAACTAGATTTAATTCATGAAATAAACATATAAAATGTACAAAAGTTTTCAACTATAATTAACATTACATTTATTTTTTTTCTTTCGTCATATAGGAACAAAAAACGATTATATATATGACGGAGTTAAAAAAAATTATAGTTTTTAAGTACAAGCTAAATCTCAATGACAAACAACCGAGTAACATAAAACATGCACGCATATATACACATGCATACATATGTACATACATACATACATACATACATAAATGTGTATACATATAAAATGTATTTTATATATATATATATATATATATATATATATAAAATATGGATATGTGGGAGAGTGTGCACTAGTAGTTATGCACATAAATCCCGTATGTAACTTCATAAATTATAAAATAGTTTTCAACGTCGAACGTCCAAATGATTTTTTGCTATTTTTACTTCTGAGAATTATAATACGCCAAAGAAGAAAAAAAAAGTGTTCGCTAAATTTTTAGAGTTTTTCAAGTGACGACTATTTCGGTGGTTATATTGTTAAAAATGAATTCGTGTTATACGGGTTAAATTTTATTAGGCATACGTTAGCGGTAGAAAAAATTCGCGAAATTAATTAGTAGTAAACGGTCGATCAGACAAATCGACACCAACCGTTCGCTTATAGAGTACCGAGGATAACATAACGAATAAGTTCCGGATGATTTAGAAATTAACTAAAACCCGACAGAAATTATAATTGGAATTGACGAATCGATCGAGTAAAGAATATCGGAGCATATTTGAACGCTCGGGGAACAAGAGGAAAATATTAATCGCAAGTGACTCTCTTAAAAGCGCTGAAGAAACTTAGACTATAACCATAGAGACTATAACCATTGTAGAAAATTTATTTTATGATTTATACGATAACAACGTCTTTGCATCTTTGTTCCATCACATGAAGATATGCGAGGAAAAAAATCGGTCTGCAAAAATGGGGCATCAGAATTTCGAGGATTCCTTCTTCCTGTTTAGTTGCACCCTCTCGTTCAGGCCTTCTTTATCGATGGAAGTCTATGTTCCATAAAAGACGACTTAACTTTTATAGATCTATCCAACCTAATCTCCCTACTACATCCATCCTCGCACCTACGCCTCCTTAAAACTTCTCAGCTCGGCTTTTCTTTTCCATCCTAGTCAGACTTCGTTCCAATCACAATTGCCTTCCTAGCCATTTGTACTCCATCAATCGTGTGCATATTATAGCCGACGCTAATCGTGTGATTTTTGCTTGCAATTTATATTGCAGAGGTAATGCCTTTATTGAAATATTTTACATTTAAATGTTTACCCCTTCTCGATTTCGTACTTATTAGCCCAGAATAACAACAATATCCTTACACCAGTTATGTATATATATATATATATATATATATATATATATATATATATATATATATATATATATATATATATATAAAATTAATCTCTAAGTGTTTTTTTTCTTTGCTCTTTTGTTATGTTATGTATGATATGTTGACAATGGGTAATTTTGGATTTCATATACAAGTTCAATTGTTATAAAAATAAACGGGTTGTAAAAACAAGATCACCGCGTAGAGAGGAGTTTCAAGAGATTTATATAGGCTGGCAAACCACGAAGGCAACGAAGAGAACCGTATTTCCGTTCCTCGTTTAAAACAACTTAAAATGAGAATCGTATAGCGAAATAGCGACTATAAACAAATAGTTAACTCTTTCGCCATGCATGTAAAATGATACAATTCTATCAAACACACTCGTCACAACGTAATGCAGTTTCTTGGATAACTTTTGACAGTGCGTTTATAAAAATATTTCGAAAATCGACATATTTTCCTATCAATCGGAAAGTATATACAATTTTGTGAAGATTTTAAATTTCCGTACCATATAGAGGACATCGCGACTGGCTGAAAGAGTTAATTGAAGAAGAAAATCCATATGCTTTAAGAATAAATTATGATCGTTGTTATACTAAAATTTAAAAGAATTTCTAAACGAGTTGCAACATTTAGGGACATATATATACACACACACGCCACTATTAATCGATATATAAACATAAAACCAGGATTAAAAATTTCTAAAATTTACGTCTTCTATTCTATACCTTAGACAAGTCATCCTTACGAATTTACCTTGCATTCAAAACGATATACTTATATATATATATATATATATATATATATATATATATATATATATATATATATCAATATCAAACCTCACTTTACCCGGCTACAAAATGCTTTCGAAAATACGATTTTGATTACATTCCGACAAATTGTATGATCATTATCATTATTATTGTTGTTATTATTACTTTTCGTAACAATTTGTATACTCGGGTTTTTAAAAATTGTATAATTACATTTGAATCACTTTAGGGGGAAAAAACAGCCCCGGTTACCTTAAGAGCAAGAGCACGGATGACAGAAGCCACGAATCGGGGAAATTAATTTCGGAAATTTCAATATATTTTAACATTAACCAGAATTTTCCATAAGAATAATGATTTACAAAAATCCCTTGTATTATAGTCACGTTAGCTTACACATTTTCATCTTTACACGATTAGGCCTGCTTTCCAATTCGTAGTTCGTCAATATTAAATTAGCGTATAATTTATCAGCTACTACACAGAAAATATGGACGTACATATGTATATACACGTGTATATCATAACATACATCTCATTTGAATTTATATGTTCGTATTCAAAATTGTGGTAAAGCATTTCCGTCTTTATTGTATTTTACAAGTTTTTAATAACGAGATTAAAATTAATTATATATAAATATATATATATATATATGTATGTATGTGTGTGTGCATAAATGTGTGTAAAAAAATAAATAATATATATAGTAAACTAAACGATAGAATTACACAGATTGTATGAAGGATGGAACATCAAATTTTTTCGACATATTGTAGGAGGAGAAAAAATAGAAAAAATATTACTGCTTTGTAAAGAACCTGGTGCAAAAAGGAAAAGTAGATTGTCTTGATGACTTGCCGAATTAACCTGATACGGTAGCAAAAGCAGTCACTACAGCTCATAACTGGAATCCATTGCAGGTCATAACGATCAAAATTGACTGGATACAATATATATACTAGAAGTTACCCACGGCTTCGCCTGTGTAATTATTTTTGTAATACAATATCGCTGTCTCTTTCTTTTAACAGGTTTATATATCAGTATAGTATACGTATATATATATATATATATATATATATATATATATATATATATATATATATATATATATATATATATAATGACGATCTAAGACGATGGGGGTACTGATGGAAAAAATAAATAAAAATTAAATTTCAATAATAGTTAACGTAATATAATATATCGGTCCAGTAAGAGTTTTAGATCGTCAAAACTGATAAGTTACATCATAGAGCCATGATAAATAGGATGATGATAGTAATAACCTGGGAAATAATAAGTACTATTTAATTAAATACGAATTGCCAGGTTAAAACCGGGGTATAACGGCGGGTAGAGCCAGCAACCGGTGATCGCGTGTTGGTATATGTGTGTATAGAGATATCGATATTTTTATATTTTGTCTTTAACCGTTAAGCCTCGTGTCGAGTTAGTCGCATATTATTTTTTGGTCCGAAAAGATCGTACTTTCTAGTCAATCCGTACCAACGAAATAGGTTCGTTCAATTTTATCGCGTGTTTTGCCTTTTTGGATAAGACGTCACGCAGACGTTACGCGGTAGAATATGTATACAGAACTATTAAAATTATTATGTAAAAAGAAAATTTTTCTCTAGTCAGTCGAATACGTAGTCATAAATAAATAATCGCGAACTGAATAAGACTGTATTTGAATAAAAATTAAAATAATATTTAATTAATTACGCTTTAATTTACGGAAACCGTACAATCGTTAAAAACATACGGAGTACGATCTGGAAACATCAGCCCTTCCGGAAGCAGCAGCAGCAGCAGCGGAGACCACCACAGGTCGTACGTTTTGTTTTATTAATTGTTATTTCATGTTGTTTATTGTACTTATTATATGTCCGTGAATAATTTGTGTGGCTTAGCAATTGTATAATATAAGTAATTGTTTTCTTTTATTTTAAAAATCATATTCGTCGATATTTAAAATGTGTAATAATATATAAATTAAAATCATTTGTAATAGAAATTAAATTTTAATCGATGTATTAGTGTGTCACCGGCTGCGAGTTCTACAAGCAGTCCAGGTTAGGCACTGTCGACCGCGATCCTATAATTCTTTTATCAAATTACGAAATAAACCCCTCCATTTCATAATAAATTAGCCACACCTATTTCATAATAAATTGGCAACCGACGTCGGGATTAAGGTCTATTTCATAATAAATTGGCGATCACCACGACGGGATTAAGGGCTATTTCGTATTAAATTGGCGATCACGACATCGGAATAAGGGCTATTTCGTAATAATATATATATATATATATATATATATATATATATATATATATATGTATCCATTATTTCGGCCATGCCCCTTACGCAACAAAACGTGGTTTGTATTACGTGTGTTGGTAGTGAAGGTACATTCGAACAGGAAAACGTGTTAAACGATTTGACAGAGATATAGCTGTTTATTACTTTTTAAAACTTTTAAATTATTGTCATTTCTGTTCTATTTGTGATATTAATGTGAAATAAAGTTAAGAACGAATCCGATAATATAGGCTATAAGCTGTTCGAATTTAATCATTATTGCTTTAATAGATTTTGAGTTAAATCAGACAGACAGACAGGCAGACAAACGAAAATCTTAAAAATAGATTTTCTGTTTATGTGGGATAAAAATAGTCCAATTTAGTAAATTGTAATGAAACTGTTCGCAAATCATAGACAGACACTACAGTTTTATATATTAATATCGATATAGATAGTGTACAGATATTTTCACGTGTGTATATGTACTGTTGTCGTAGGGAACAACAACAATATGTATCTCTCATTAGGAGGTATTGTAGGCGATTAATTTTATCGTAATTTACTACGAATTAAACCGTAATTTGAAAAATATCCAATTCGAATTATTAATTAATATCATTAAAAGGATTTTAAGGTGTTTACGAAAAATTCAAAAATACATCGTCATACGTTCTGTTCTTCTACGTAATCAGGATGGAATGCACCGATACCGAATGCGATTTTAAATTGCCTTTATAGGTGAACTGTTTACCGCAAAGCGCGCATTTAAATTGCGGCTCTTTGCCGCATCCCAATTTAACGTGTTGCGTCAAATTGTATTTATACTTGTAAGTTCGTCCGCATCGCGAACACGGAAATAATTCGCCGCTTTTCGATGATCGATGAGAAGTTTGCGAATAACTAATGACGCAGTTTCCTGTTTAATCGATGATAAAACAAAAAAAAAATGTACCAAAATTAATTATTACACGCATATTATATAACATCAGTCTAAATAACAAAATGTGTGCGAGAAAATAATTACCAACAACTGTAATTAAAGAAAATGATAGCAACAATACCACGTCAAACTACGATCATTATAAAATTTATAGATTCGAAAAATTTTAAAAACTGACAGCAATTTTAAAGCTTCATCTTTGATTTTGAACTATCGAAAATTTAAATACTTTTCATACAAATTAAGTTTGTACTATGCTTTGAACGACGTTTAATTTGTAAAAATTTATATTAATATGTATTATATATATTGCAAAAAACTGAATGGCTCGAAGCAGAAAACGCAAGCTAAGCAACATATCGGTACACATTGAAAAAATAAAGTTAAACGAAATTGCAATCTTACAAATTATAATCTGCGTACAGCCAACAAACTATTAATTTACTAAAGACAATATTCGCTTTATCTACACTCTATCGATTAAGGCTTCGGCTAGGATTGAAGCTGCGAGCGCTAATCGGTATAGCGGTGAAAGTTAAAGCGTCACCGCTAATTTATATATTCTGCGTTACATTCGGTATCTACGCCATGAGCGTTAAAAGTCTGTAAATGAATGTTAGTATAGTGCATATAGTGGTTTGTAAAAGGAAATTAAGAGATGTAGAAATCGATGTGTTGTGATATGAAAAGTTCAAATTCAATTTTAAGACATCAGTAGACGACGCCATAATAACAAAAGATTGACGCTTAACAACTTACCGCTTTTATCGTAGCTGAGGCCTAAAGGTCGAATCTAAAAGGAGTAACTATAGGAAATATTATTCATATAATAAATGCATATATATATATATATATATATGTGTGTGTATGTGTAAGATACACGCTTGGATTTAATAATGTATAGTTTATTGCAACTTTACAGAAGAAATCGAAAAAACATGATATTACAAGTGCGAGTCGACGAACGAAAACGAAATAATCATATCTCTGACGGGGAGATTACCGAAACTAACCTAACTATTCATACGACCGATAACATATAAACGACGCTGTTATCTAAAGAACAATCTACTCGTACTTTACGTCCCCACCCACGGGGGAAATCAAGTGGAAGTATCAAAGGAAGCTGGATAAAGTTTGGATACATGAAAATAATAATCTGATTCAGTTTTTCGGAATCCTGAGTTAACTTTGTAAATTGAATTTGAGATTTTTTCTAGAATATCAAAGGGACCAGTTCTGATTTCATCAAGTTTATTCCGATTTAGACTGTTTTCACGAGACACATATACCCGATCACCTATTTCAAAAGTTGGAATTTTTCGGTTTTTGTCGAATCTCTTTTAAGTAATTTCATGTATTTGTTTTGAGTTTTCAAAGTCGTTGTTTTATCAGCAGCACTGCTGGCTTCTGCCACAATAAAAAACTGATTCACCGACATATGTACAGCTTTTATTGTATTTTTGATTTGTAAGATACACGCTTGGATTTAATAATGTATTTTATTGCAACTTTACAGAAGAAATCGAAAAAACATGATATTACAAGCGCGAGTCTACGAACGAAAACGAAATAATCATATCTCTGACGGGGAGATTACAGAAACTAACCTAACTATTCACGTACGACCGATAACATATAAACGACGCTGTACGATCTAGTACTTTACATATATATATATATATATATATATATATATATATATATATATATATATATATATATATATATATATAAAAATTCCATTATATTCACATATATACACTTAATTATTCATTTATTTATGATTTATACTATCATTAATAAGGATAGCCGAATTATATACCTACCCTAGAATAAATAAAATTACCCAGATATTTGAATGAACTTTCATATTACTGTGAGATAGCAGGGGTCGACTGCTAAGAGGTGATGTAGACCCGGAGACATTAACCCTGTTCACAGTGTCGAACGCCGGCGCGGGAGGGGGAAGCTAATAAGACCTGATCAAGTCTATTATTGAACGTCCGCTAATCGAACAATGATGACATGTGGAACAGAATACAAAAACCAAGTAGTCTATGAAGATGAATAAACAAATACACTTAGCACACGTATATATATATATATATATATATATATATGCGTGTTTGTCTTAATCATACTTGCTCATGTATAGATCGTGTATGCCATGTGCGAATGCGAATTTTTTTAAATTGTGATTTTTTAAAATTTCACTTCTCAAAATAATAATAATAAACCTATAATCTTATAAAATAAACAATCAAAAAAGTAGTTAGAGTAGCTAAATTTGTATTAAAAACAAAAAACCTTTCTATATCAATTCAAATTATAATTTGATACATATACGCGAGCGGCAACGACGTCTTACTCCGTCAATTATCGTTCAGAAATAATCGTAAAAGATGAAAAAATAAAAACAAGAACGTTAAAATTTAAAAAAAAAATCCATCGAATCGTAACGATATAGTAATTGTTAATTCGCGTTTTTTATTCGTGCAGTAGATTTATCTATCAATCGATGAAGGTAGCGTGCACTAATCCTAAATGAGATCGTAATAATTTTCGATATTTAAAAGCTTTCGGACAAAGATGACATTTAAATTGCGGTTCTATACCGCATTCGAACTTTAAATGTTGCTGTAAACTTTGTTTATATTTGTACGTTCGTCCACATTTCGAACACGGAAATGGTCCGACGTTTTTCCAAGAATTATAATCGACTTTCGTTCCGGATGCGTTGTTACATAACAAATACTCCAACATCCTACCTACCGACGATAAAAGTAAACAAAACAGAAATGTACATTATTAAATAAAACAGAAATCTACATTATTATAGGAAACAGATATCTACATTATTATAGGAAACAGATATATCTACATTATAGAAAACGAAATAACACTGGTACGACCAGACGCGTCGAATTCGATTTACACAACGTAACCAATAATTTTCCATACTAAATCGGCTCCTAGTTAAAAACTCAGCTGTTGCAATTACACCTTACCCCCTCTCCAACATACAAAAAAAAAAAAAAAAAATGTTTCGCGTCACACAACATCGCTAAATAACATTAATAATATCAAAGTCAACGCGAAGCAAGTTTGAAACCATAATTAGAAAAGCTAAAAATTATTTAGTTAAATTTTTATCAATCGCAACCGAAATATATTAAAAACTTATTTCCGCGTGAATAAGTACAAAATGTATTCGATTAGAAAAGTATAAAAAAATTTAAAATACTAATAATACGGAACAATTCGGTAAACTACGTACGATCGTTAAGTATTCTTACTTTTTCACAATTTACACAAAACAATCCTCTAATGATCAATTATTGCCGTGTAAATAATAACGCTTCAGTAAGGAGAAAATTCTACGTATATTAACATCACACATTCATCAGTGATAACATGAACAACGTAAACAGGAAAGAGAGGCGATGAAACAATTCTACGCGGTAAATGAAAGAAACAATTCCAAGAAGAAAAACAAATCTTGAAAAAAGATGCAAGTCAACACAACGAGAAAAAATTATTCTGCCGCGTGAAGATACTTCGAGGATTCTGGTTGCAAAACTATTGCAACGAACGACTATTAGATATGTAAACTCTTTGACATAATTCAAACGGTCAAATACACGTATAAATATCAATATATTTATTTCAATAGAAAATTCTATAAATCATAAAGAATTTATATGTGCATAAATATGTGCCAAGTATCCTTAAAGTTACACCTTGGCAGTTAAATAGAACCAAATCACTTTACAAAACTAAATAAATAATAAAGAAAATAATAGGAAAATAACAACGGAAAAAATTAAAAAAAAAAAATCTATTAGCTGGTATATTAAATTTTAAATAAATAAAAATAAAAAATCGTAATATCTGATCGTATACATTAGAAATCGGTGCTTAATACGACGATATCTAGTATAACGCATTCTGAGATCAAGCATAATCCCCGATTAACCTGAACTAAGTTATTGTGTCATGATACATTTATCACATAAAATTTCTTTGATATTTTATAAACATGATTGTAAATTTGAGGAATATTTAGCGTGGAATGCGTGTACCGTATTTCAGTCCATCGAGGAGCATTTAATGATATATTCTGCAACAGTGATTTTGCATTACCTGGAGTTTTTTGTAAGTACTAACGGACACTGAACACGAGACAAGCGGTAAACTAGGTCTTATAATGGTAGTGTAAATTAATTTCTCGTTTACTGAAGAAAGATGACAACGGTAACTAAAAATTGATGCGAGTATATGGCTTTTTCCTGATCGCCGATAGATTTATTAATGTGCGCGTTAAATGAGAGACGAGAGTCTACAGTAACTCCTAGATCTGATGCATATTAATAGTAATATCATCAGGCAGAGAAGAAGGAAATCTTTTAGTAAACACAGTATAGAGTGCGATTTCTCGGTATTTAATATTATCCTCCAGCGTTTATAGTACTTGTAAACAATATTTGCCGCTTTTTGTAGTAGATCGTATCAGTTCTGAACGATGTGCAAAACAGCGACAGATCGTCAGCGTAAAAATCTACATGGACGAAGGGTATATTAGGAAAATCGTTTAGTAATATTAAAAATAGGTTACTCTCTTGCAGAACGCGTGCAAAAAGAGTTTTAAATGTTGATTGTAAATGAACGTGATGAATTTTAGGCGATAATATAGATAGGTACGAATTATTTTTCCAAAAATTCAATATTAAACGATATCTTAGGCATATTTTCTTTCAAATGTATAAATACATTTTATTTATATATATATGAAAACTTTTTACACACTCACACATACAACACACATACATATATATATGTATATAGATATATATACGAAAATGATAAAAAAAAAAAAACGATAAAATTACGATAAATCGTCGTAAAAAACTCCGTGCTTGTTTCTGAGATGGAACTTGAGCGGTGCCTTATGTTTAAACGCTCTGTGACAACAAGTGCATTTAAATTGAGGTTCTTTGCCGCATTCCAACTTTAAATGCTGCGTCAAATTATATTTATACTTATAAGTTCGGCCACATTTTCCGCACCGGAAGGATCCGATAAATTTCGAATAAGAACAGCCGGTAGTAGTAATTTTATCGCCGGACATCATCGACGATACGGTGCTGCTCCCTATTAATTAAAAATCGTATTAGTTTAAATACTTTCCTAACGGAATAAACGATTATCGACGTTTAAAAATCTTAAACATACAAGCGTGTTTGGAGCGTAACGTAAAAATAACCGTTCGTTATCAACTTTTTATTTTTTATTATCGAAATAATTATCGAAAATAATTCGAGGGCGGTGTGAAATTTTTACGTAACTAATGTTTAACGTGTACACAATAGTGTTAAGCACGGCTGATTGCTGTACGTTAACAAAATTTTTCCGATGAAAATCGCGTAAATTTTTCTTGTCACATTTAACATCTTTACAGACAATATGCGGACATTATCGTCATCATCATTATTATTATACTAGAACCGTGATCGTTTTCGAATGTCGGTTAACATACAGAAAATGTTCTATCAATCTAAAATCGTTCTGAACAAATTGATAACCCCCGGTAATCTTAACTCAGTCTGACGACAGATTTATAACTTTACTTGCACTACGTTTAAATCTTTACGCCCATTCGTTCTCGAAACGAATGTTAAAGATATGTTCGAAAGTAGTCTCAGTTGACCCTAAGATTGACTGTGAATCTGAATATAATAAGAGCGGTACGCAATATAAAGTCTACCAGCGGACTCCATTAGCCTCTCCTCTTCTACCTATCAACAAGCAGAGGCGCATGCAGAATAACCTAGAGGAGTATTGAGTAACCAACCCCAGTGGAAATATAAATCTGCAAACGATCAGATATCATGAGAATTGGTAGCCTCTAGATGGATGGGAATTGAAATAGATTTACTAAGGTACGGCAATGGAAGATCTCAAAAGACACGACGACGTAGTACCCAGCTCGAATCAGTACAGTTACTATCGAAACCTTCCCAATATGAATTGCGTTATAATGGGAAGGTAAGACCCAACACTTCTCAAATATGGAAAGTACAAAGAATAAAAGTCCTCAGTACCGTGCATAGAATGACCAGATAGTACTCTAGATTGCAATTGGGGCGCAAATCTCGACAAGCGACTTCAAATAATAAAAAAGATAATGGTATAGCAGAGATAATGATAACAATAAAACTACATTAATGATAGTTACCTACAATGTTTACTCACTAACAACTGATAGATTAGAATACTCGAAGTATGAATTGGATAAAATGAAATGACATATATCGGAATTGAGCGAAGTAAGACGACCTGGAAAAGAAGAAATTTTATTAAATGATAGCAATATAATATACCGCAGAAGCAACAACTTACAGCATCGTAGTGTAGTCGATCAAAAATAATATTACAAAATATGTTGGGATATTGAATATGCTGGCATACCTTATAATAAGAATTAACCAGAATACAACAATACGAGTAATACAAGTGTGCAACTATTGAACAGCTCTAGCAAGGACATCGAAGTAGAAGAATTATATGTGCAAACACTGAAAAAATAATGTAAATAGAGAAAACGAATTATACGATCATTATGGGCGACATTAACGCTAGGTTTGGCGTAAAGGAATCAGAAAATAAAGTAATGGCATAAAACATAACGAACTGGGTAATAGAAACGAGCGACACGATATGCTAGCGGATTTTATCAACTACAATGAACTATATACAGTCAACACATATTTAAAACAAAAAACACAATGAAAATGTACACGGATAGGACCAAATGATAAAATAAAAGCTGAAATTGAATATATATCGTCCTCAAACATCGGATTTATTAAAAACATTGAGGGGTGTTAAATCGAATAGGAATAGCAAGCGACGATCGATTAATAAGGTGCAAGATGATCGTCAACACTCACATATACTTCGAAACGGCAAATCAACACTTACAGATATTGACGAAATGATGCTGCAGACAGATAAGTAAATGAACTGGGTATAAAAACGGGAAACCGTGACTCATTACTAGCATCTCAATAAAGATTCAAATTGTCGTTTATCATTACACGCTTTCGGACAATCAATAAATACACATTTGGTCTATTATCACATTTCCTACGTAACATGTTTCTGCACTCGTTCCAATCGGTTATTACCTACTTGTACGCTTATCTTTTTATTTAGTGTGCCTTTACCGATCTTCATTATCTTTATTTTCTTTCTAATAATACTTACATTCCATATTCACGTGTATTACAGTCCAAACATCAATCGGTTATAATAATCGAGAGGCTGCTCTCCGTTCTAATCATATATTTCGAAGATAAATTATATCAAGTAAATAAACTGAATTTAATTTAGATTTGCAGAATATCAAACGACTCGAGAAGAAATGAAAACAAACAAATAAATCCTAGAAGGAATACATGAAAAAAGAAGTAATAAATCATAAAGAAACCCGTAAAATAAAACTGTTACGATATGTAATAAGACGAAATGACAATTCAAAAAAATAGTATAATAGGGGACAAAGTTATAGGCGAACGATCAAGAGGAAGTAAGAACACATCTATAATGAATAGTGTTGTGTACGTTCGTTTGAATTTCACCATTTTCTTTCATTAAAAAAAAAAAAATTGTCAAATCATTGTTAAATCGATCAAAAATATTATTCTGTTTATTTTTCACCCTAGAGATAAAACGCCGACAAAGTAGTGGAGATTGAGACGAATTTGCCCAGATTTGTTCAGTGATATACAAATAACAACTTATTCTTAGTAAATGAAACTATTCGGCAAAGCACACTGCAATCGATCAATTGAAGCTAATTTCGATTTTGTCCATTTTACTATAACTCGATTTTTTCCCGTTTCTATCAATTAAATTCGCATTTTATTTTCAAATTTACACACACACACACAACATTTTCTAAACAGTATATTTTACATACATATATATATAATAAATATATTTACAAATTATAATAAAACACGTGTAAACAAACAAATTAAAAATAAATCGATAATTAATATCAATATCGAATTAATAATAACAAATTGTTGGTTTTTTCTTTCTTTCTAAATTTTTATTTACTTAAAAATTTTACCTCTATTCGGTAAAATCGCCCCAATTCATAAAAACAAACAACAACAAAATTTCCAGATTAAATGCAAACATTAATTTAATAATACGATCGACAACCATTATTCTTTTATCCGAACATCTTATAAACGTAAAATAATTTTTTTCTTATTTTATTTATATATATATATATATATATATGTATGTATGTGTGTTGTTCATTCACTACTATTTCAAACACAGGATTAAACGGATTTTCACGATCATTCCAGTTTCATCTTCTAGTTTTACTCTTTATATAGTGTGTTGCACGTTAAAGATAAATTGGATTGCAATAAGCGTAAAGTTATCGATATGACACAACAGGCAAACGCAGTCATCTATTTTTTTTCTGTTTTTTACACAGATCTTTAAACGAATATATAACATTAATTTATTTTTTCTATAATATGAAATCCAACAATGATCTACATCACGTTTGACATGCCCGGCACGGGATTCTATTTAAATGAACACAGACTCTTACTATTTACAAAATAAATAATAACAATAAATAAAATTCTTAAACGACAGAAAAAAATAATAGAACATTCCTAAATGATTAATCTGTGTTTTTATATTCTGCTTATTAACTGACCGAAATTATTAAATCATTTCTTAAAGAGAAACATTCATACCAAAAATTTCATTCCACATCAGTAATTCAAACAATGAAAAAAATAAAATAAAAATGATTTTCGTTCGTAATTTAATTAATGAAATAAGCGAGAACACGTCGCTACGATAACATTACAATTTCTATATAATTACGAAAAATATAAAAAATTAAATGCAACCGAGAATCTTAATAAAATTTTAAACGTAATATGACGTCGATATATATATATATATAATATTAAATGTTTTAAAATTTTCGTGGTTATTTTACATACGTATACGTGAATATAATTATAAATTATTGATTTGTGACATGTGTATAATATATTATAGCGAATAAATATTAATACGATTAGAAACTTCCAAATTAATAATATAAATAACATAATGAAGTATAGCTTAAAATTATACAGTTCTAAACAATCGAATACATTTTAGGTGTGTTTCTATTTTTACCGACTATTACTATAATTTGCGGGTGCTTATTATAATTTAAGAACTTTTCACTAACGGTGTAAAATTCATTACTTTTAAAGATATGTATTTAAAAATTACAATATCGTAAGTATAAATAAACAAAAAGTTAAAATACAGATGTTGTAATGTATTGAAATTTTCTTTCAATATAAGTCGATATCATTAAATTATGGCTTTGACGCGCGTGTAATCTATTACGATGAATATTTATTAATTCGAAAGTATTGAAATAAATAACATAATGGAATATAGTTCAAAATAATACAGTTTTAAACGAGTACTCGAATAAATTTTCAAATAAATTTAATTTTTGAAAATTAAATTGTTTGCGTTGATAAAGAACTGAGAATTTCTTAATTTTGCACGAATAAATGTAAAGTAGATATATAATTATATATATAACGTTAAAAACATCACCTTAAAGTGAATGAGTTCATTTTATTCAAACAATCTATCACATTGAAAAAGCACAAATATCAACCGCATATAAAACATATCTATAGAGTCGTGGTAAATTTGTTCACATTATATTTATGCACTTTAATTCTTATATTTCGTTTAACATTTTCTTAATAAATGAAAAAACATAAACTATTTCCAATTATTTCATCTACACACACACACATATATATATGTTCGTATGTATAAGTACACATATATATATATATATATATATATATATATATATATAGAACACGTAAATAAATAAACAAATATTAGTTGATACAAACAGCAGCACTCATTTGAGGAATCATTTCAATCCGTGTGAAATTATATTCATTCTATGCACAGTGAACATGCGTATTTTCAAGTGATACGCTTAGACAAACCGGACATTTAAATTGAGGTATTTTACCGCATGTAAATTTTAAATGTTGCATCAAATTTTCTTTACATTCGTAATTTTCGGAACAATTCCGACACGATCGGCCGGTTCTTCTAGGAAATTTAAAAAAAAAAAAAAAAAAAAAAACACGAAAAACAAAAATAACGAATATATTTTAATAGTAGGTTTTTTGATTTATTTAATTTTTTAATTTATTTATTTTTAAAAGACGGATTACAAACAAATACGCTTACATTATAAATAAAAAAGAGTAAATCAAATTGGACTTTTTTAAATAATCTACTAAACTCTGTTCAACTTTCTGATCGTCTAACTCCTTCGTAATTTATTCTTTTTAACTTTTAACTATAATTACGATTTATTCCAGTCAATAATACTGTTTGTTGGTTACTTCCGGAACATTATTTGTGTATCCTGTTAGTAATCAGCGCTTGAAGATTTCGATATTTACTTATATTTAAACGTAAAATGAAAATAAGTATACAAATTTTTTATTTAATCATATAATATACACGGTACCAGTCCGTTAAAGAACGTCGACCATTATTTTTCAAATTCTTTCTCTATCCGACGCATTCCGAAACAGTTCAACTGCACTTCCATTATACCACTGCGCAAAGTTCTGCACCCATGTTGATCTTCTTCTTCCAGGCGGTCTCTTTCACGCGCCATCACCCCTTGTACTAGAATAGGCATTGTATTATACCGTTTCAGGTGGATTCGGGTGTGTCCAAAATATTTCCGTTTTCGATGTTTAACTTCTTTTACTATTTCACTACTTTTATTTAATATTTCACAGTTTCTTATCTTGTCAGTTCATTTTACTTTAAAGATTCTGCCATATATATAGTCACATTTCAAAAGTACTTAGTAGTTGTTTCTCTAACGTCGTCACTTTCGACTACATACAACAGTAACGAGTCTACTTTATATTTTATCAGTCGTAGCTTTAATTCTATATTTATATTTTCACTACATAATATATAGACCTAAGCTAGAAAACTGCATTAATTCGGATTTTTATTTCTTCACGCCTATCCCATTGTTCATTTAAATTGCTACGTAGGTACTCGATATTCCATATTGCATCGGCATCGGCTGTTAACGGTGTCGTTATCGTGTTTTTGTTTTTTCTTTTTTCTATTTATTACGGTGTACTTCGTTTTGGAAATATTTAAATGCAATCCGTAAAAAAATTAACGGCACCATCCCAAAAATTACGTAGAGAAACTTTCGTATAAAAAATTTCATTCGATATCTAAAAAAAAAGTTTTCAAATATTACCTATTAAAAAATGAATAAAAAAGATTTTCCTTCGTATTTCGTTTAATGAAATAAGCGAACACACGACACGATACTAATGTAGCACGCGTAGTATGCGTGTCGAAAGAATTACAATTTCTATACACTTACGAAAAATATAAAAAACCAAAAATGCAATCGAAAATCATAACAAAACGTCAATTAAAGGTAGTAGTCAGTACACAAGTCGATACTATATATACATATATACATAATATAATTTTAAAAATAATTCGCGATTATTAATGATTCAATGATTTTTAAAACATTATACACAAATAAGTAAAATATGCAAGTAGGTGCCCATATTTTATATATAGGTATATACATTTATTTATTTCTAACATTGTATATCATGCATACGAATATGAAATATTGTATGTGCAAACATATTTGTATGAACACAAACGCACGCGCGCGCACACACACACATATATATATATTTTGGATGTGCAAAGGTATGCATTTATGGACACACACAACACGTGCGCGGGTATATATATATATATAAATATATAAAACATCCAAAGAATCGATGCGTTTGAAATGTTGAATATCCACCTGGTGCTAACAGAAAATGTTGAACGTATTACGGTTATATGGTGCGAAAATCTGCGGATAACCTCCTGAAATATACTAATTGGAGAAATAACATCATCGAGACTCACATGGCAGACTGGACTAACTACAGTCCGAGCAATATATAACACCAAGGTTGTGAATAGAATAGATGGAGAGGGAGAAAATCACATCGACTACTATAAATGTCACGATATTTAAGAATTGAGTTACCACCGACTACTGTACGGAAGTCAGGCTGTCATTAAATTTTCATCTGCACACCGGTAAAACCGAGTAGAAATTACATATTGCAATGAGTGGAATTGTATATATATATATATATATATATATATATATATATATATATATATATATAATAAGAGAAAGTATGTGTATGAATAACGTTATGAACTGACAATAAAAATAAAACCAATTTTGTCTTAAAGTTCGGAGTGCAGTCGAAATAATGATTTTTTTTTTAAATGAAAATAAACAAAATCTCAAAGTAACGAATTACTGGCGTAAGAGTTCGTCGAAAGTTAACGTTAACTCGTTACTGAAGTTCAGCGTAAATTGTTTGATGCATGTTTACTAAATGTGTTTTCAAGCTACTTTTTTGAGTGAAAGCTTTAAAACAGAAAATACATTTGAACTGCGGATTCTTACCGCACGCGTACTTTAAATGTTGCATCAGACCTTGTTTGTATTTATACACTCGACCGCAGCGGCAACAGGAAAACGATCCGTTCAATTTAGACGGAGACGTAATCGTACCAACCGATAACGACGTTGTTGCTTCTGTTACAGCGTCCGATGAACAACCGGACGAGGAAGGACCTTGAATATAAAGGAAACGAAAAAAAAATTAAAATATTTAATAAATTAAAATATTACATATATATATATATATATTGTTCTTGGTCATACGACATAACAGAAGATAAGCACTGACTCCCGTCCTAGACCGTAGTGAATGATTTTTCAACGTTCAGCTTTTACGATACCGACCAAATTAGACGGATAACTAAGTTGAGGTTAGACACTGTAAATCGAATCTAAATCGTGTCCAAATAGAAAGTGAACTGCATTCGTATACACGAGCCTCTAGAAGGTGCCCAGATTAGAAACCTACTCGATTCGAGTTACACGAAACGAGGCCACTGAATAAGTCTAAAGATTAAGAGCAGTAAATCCGATAGCAGAATATCCAACATGTATAATTTGCTGATTCGATATTATCTATAAACTGATAAATATTTCATACGAATATAACATAATTTAAAGTCAAATATTCTTAAATACAAGCAACACCTGCAGAATTTGGCAAACACCGTTTCTGATAAATATATAAACAATCGTTTATTGTAAATATATATATACACATATATATATATATATATATATATATATATATATATATATATATATATATATATATATATATATGATCGGGTAACTTTATTTTATCTTAATTAATAACGTAATAATATATCGTCGAGAAGGAACAACGGAATGAATTACAAAAAAAAATGACAAACTAAATTAGAATGTATATAATAAATTTTGAAAATTTCATCTTTATGAATAACATCACAAAACAAATAGCACGATTATATAAGCACATACACACGTATATTTCGTTAGTCGTGTGATAAACTGTATTGTGCTTAATTAATAAATGAGCTTTCAATTGTTGTTTACGTTTAAACGCCGATACACATAAGGTACATTTCAACTAAGGTACTACTCCGCATTCAAACGTCACACGTGTACCCTCTTGATTCCGATATTTTCTTCCAAGGGCGACTATATATATATATATATATATATATATATATATATATATATATATATATATATATATATAAAATGACGATCTAAGACGATGGGGGTACTGATGGTAAAAATGAAAATAAAATAAAAATTAAAATAACATTTCGACAATAATTAACGTAATATAATATCGGTCAATAACCGAGGTATTTCCATCAGGATAGTTTTAGATCGTCAAAACTGATAAGTTACAACATAGAGCCATAATGAATAGGATGATGATAGC
Source organism: Coronaproctus castanopsis (assembly GCA_032883995.1). Classification (NCBI taxonomy): domain Eukaryota; kingdom Metazoa; phylum Arthropoda; class Insecta; order Hemiptera; family Monophlebidae; genus Coronaproctus; species Coronaproctus castanopsis. The sequence continues at coordinate 258,047,870 of CM065052.1, read as the reverse complement.
AATAACCTGGGAAATAATAAGTACTATTTAATTAAATACAGATTGCCAGGTTATGAAGGAAAAACCGGGGAATAGAGCCAGCAACCGGTGATCGCGTGTTGTATATGTGTGAATAGAGATATAGATATATATATTTTGTCTTTAACCGTTAAGCCTCGTATCGATTTAGTCGCATATTATTTTTTGGTCCGAAAAGATCGTAACTTCTAGTCAATCCGTAACAACGAAATATATTCATTCAATTTTTATCGCGTGTTTTGCCTTTTTGGAGAAGACGTCACGTAGACGTTACGGTAGAATTTTTATACAGGACTATCAAAATTATTATGTAAAAGGAAAATATTTTTCTAGTCAGTCGAATACGTAGTCATAAATAAATAACCGCGAACAGAATAAGACTGTATTTGAATAAAAATTAAAATAATATTTAATTAATTACGCTTTAATTTACGGAAACCGTACAATCGTTAAAAACATACGGAGTACGATCTGGAGACATCAGCCCTTCCGGAAGCAGCAGCAGCGGAGACCACCACAGGTCGTACGTTTTGTTTTATTATTTGTTATTTCATGTTGCTTATTGTACTTATTATATGTCCGTGAATAATTTGTGTGGCTTAACAATTGTATAATAATAAGTAATTGTTTTCTTTTATTTTAAAAATCATATTCGTCGATATTTACAATGTATAATAATATATAAATTAAAATCACGTTTAATAGAAATTAAATTTTAATCGATGTATTAGTGTGTTACCGGCTGCGAGTTCTATTAGGCACTGGCGACCGCGATCCTATAATTCTTTTATCATATTAGGAAATAAAGCCCTCCATTTCATAATAAATTATCCGCCACCTATTTCGTAATAAATTGGCGATCAGCACGAGGGGGTTTAGCCCCCATTTGTATTAAATTGGCCGATCACGACGTAGGGATTAAGGATATTTCGTAATAACTTGGATCAGCACGACGTGATTAAGCTACATTTCGCAATAACTTGGCAGACCACGACGAGTTAAGAGGGCCATTTCGTAATTATAATAATATATATATATATAAAATTATATATATATTATAAAATTATATATATATATATATAATATATATAATTAGGAATATAACAAAGAGGTCAGATATAAATCAATTAAAAACGTTATTATTAATGATGAAAACAACGCGTAAATTAATCAGGCAGTTTTTTTTTTTACAAAATTAATAATGATGTTCTGTATTCGATCGATGATCGTATGGAGGAAAATTTTAGCGGCAAAGATTAAAAATTACTATTAAGCTCGTTTTTATTTAATACGCTACAAATCGTTATAGAGTTTAAAATAAATTTATTAATTTAGAATTCAACAATTCACTTTAGAATTTAAAATAAATCTATTAAATAATTTTCGTAATTTGCATAGAATATATCGAACGTGTCGAGTCTAATAATTTTGACGATTTCACAACACAATATAATAATTTCCGCAATAAATCGAGATGAACTTATAATAATAATAATTCGTTTAATAATTAACGAGCGACAAGATTATTAAAATATCAATCAATGTTTCACTAATTTCATTCATTCAAAAAAAAAAAAATAATTTAAAAATACTAATATATATATATATATATATATATATATATATATATATATATATATATATATATATATATATATATATCGATGACATAAAGAGCGGTTCTACATGCTCCAACTTGCAACTTAATATTAATAAGGGAACTTGTTTTATGAGAGGTCGTGGTTTTTTTGCTGCTGACATTTCTGAGAAATTGTCGACAAACATTTGGTCAGATAACTTTGTAGGAAATTTATATGATCGGCGAATGACGATCCCGATTGATTAATCAGTCACACATTTTAATCGTGTCGATATTATCCTGATACCATATACGTTTCACCACATATCCACACCAACACCATTCATACTACTCTGAATACTTACTACTTACTGCAACTACTATTATTACTATTATTACTATTATTTATTATTATTATTATTATTATTATTATTATTATTATTAATATAATTTAAAATTTTGAAAAACTATGCAGACTGGAAAGGTAGAATATTAATATGTTAATCACATAAATTGGAGTTGCCTAGAATCGTAATTACCTATGGTAGAAATTAAATGATCACCGTGGATTAAGCAGTCACCGCAGAACTTAATTTAGTATATGATCCTTAATATAAGAGGCACGTTTAAGGTAGTATTCGTGTCAACGATTTTGTAGTATCTAGGGGCATTTAGTACACATCGGATGTTTTGAAATACTTGTAATTTGTTAAAATTTGTATTTGAAATAAAACTCCAAGCTGTACAACAGTACGTCATTACGAATAAGGTTATATACAGATTTAATTTATTATTAACATTAAGAAATGATTTTCTATTTATTAGTGATGGCAGACGTACTCCATATAAACGTAGGAGGCTCGAACATAACCTGTTGTAACGTTTCACGGCGCTTATTTTAAAAATTATTATTTCTTCTATATTTACTTAATGTCTAACGTTTTTTCCTTTTATCATTATTATCATAACTTTTTAATTTTTTTTTCTGTACAGTTTTTTTGTAAATTATTTTTTGCTGTCATATAAGTATAAATGCTTCTTTTATTCGTTACGGGTCTTTGTATTATTTCTGTTGTACGGCGAGCCATGCTGGGCGTTACCTAATTATTATTTAAAATTTTTGTTTTTGACTATTCTCTATAAATTATGTTGAAATATATACGTTGTTGTTGTTAATCACAAGCAACAATAGTAGATGTTGATGAATATAAACTAGAAATTAAAATATAGAATGAGGCAAAGATGTCCTCGTAAATAGAACGTAAATACACTGCGCATATTATTAGAAATAGAATAGGAATGTAATTAAATGAATGAAAAATAAATATTAACAAAAATAAAACAAAGATGACTAAATAAAAAGAGATAAACATAAAAACAGGCCCGGCAGCAGAAACACGTTAGCTCGGAAGAATGATAACAGAAGTGTAAAAGATATTAAAAGACGAGTAGGGTAAGCCGAATATACATTTAATAACAAAAAGAAAAAAACAATATCAACGGGTGAGAACATCAGTTCTGGGGACCCGAAAAAATTGCAAAATCGTATTGGCGTATGCTCAAGTACATTGAGATGCCTAACAGCGCAGGAAATAAATAAATTAAATTCAACGGAGATATGTTGGATGTAGCGCGAAATAATGAAAACGTGTTGGAAAGGAAAACAAACAAAGAAATCCTAGAAGAAATACACGAGAAAAGAAGTTTTACAGAAAATCGGGAACTGTTAGTTCGTGTAATAAGACATAATTTTATTATATAATAGAGGGTGGTAAAGTTACAGACAACGGAACAATAAGAAACCCAAAAGCATCTATAATGAATAAACGATCGTTTGAACATTATCAAGAACTTCGGACGCTGATTACCAACAGGATGCACAATAGCTGCAGCGACATTGTCATCGGTGAATAAATAAATAAATAAAATAATAATAAAAGAAAAAAAACTTAATATGAGAAACTGACGTAAAATCTAAATAATAATCCGTTTTATTACGGTGTCGTCTGAATTATCTTCTATTAAATCGCGTGAAAAACGATACGTTTTCAAACTGTGGAATTTCCTATTCTTGAGTTTTTCTATCTTTACGTCGTTACATCATTCCGACCGGTGTACAAAATATTATCGAAAACACAGAATTAAAAATCTAAGGCGATACTTTCTGTGTCTCCTAAAACTTTTAAAAAACGGAAAACAATTGTCTATTGTTCCTTCTTCCGAATAGTGAGATAGGTTATAGATCAAATTATTCGATCGTCCTATCCAGATAGACTTTGAATGCGTCAGTACGACGTTGTTAACCAACTACGCCAACAAATTAGTAAAACAATATCACGAATTTATATCGTCGTTAAAGCTCGTTAATTCGACAAGTTGATTAACAGAGGTGATTTATTTGGAACAATCATTTTGTAGCATTGTTCGATGATTTAAAAGTCGCAATTTATTTTTTCTTCACGGAGGAGCTAAATATAATTAACCGCCGCTGTATCGTTCGTAATATACACTCGTTGTTCGGGGTTATATTTGGAATTCCACAAATGCAGCAAAGCCGATCGGGAAAAACTAAGACGAATTAAAAAGAAGTAACCGTAAAAACCGCGCACAGCTTCGTTAAATAATACGACGTGTAAGAATACCAGAATATATTAATTCCGCGTAAACAAAAATATGATAAAGTACAAAAATAAAAAATTAATACTTAAAATAAAAATAACAAATAGGACATCGTTTCACGCTGCTAGAACTAAATTAATAGTCAAGACGGAATAACGTGATGTCGCATTATCATGTGATTGTTCAGACTAAATCTATATTTGCCGATGAAATTGCACAGCGAACATTTAAATTTCGGCATCTTGCCGCATTCCGAACGTTGATGTCTCAATAAATTATCGCGTCTCGTATAAGATTTGCTACATCGCGAACAAGGGAACATCTTTCTTTTCGGATCGCTTTTACCGCCAAACTCGATGATATTACTGAAAAATAAACCACCTAACAAATAATAAAACAATTAACTGCAGCAAATTCGACCGACATTTATTATTGTTACTTTTTAAAAAAATAAATATATATATTATATATATATTTTATATATATATATATATATATATATATATATATCAACGAACTACTACTACTACTACCACGTAATTATCTAAAAACAAAGGGTAAAAAACAATCTAGCCTACGTAGAATTTATATTTAAAAAATTAAAAGCGCATTTTCGGAAGAAAAATTTTTAACAATAAACTATAATTACTACGTTTTAGAATTAGGCGCGTTATATAGTAGTTCTAAGATATTATATCGTGAAATCGAATGAATTATTTTCAACGATACTTTACGAAAAATTAATAAAGAATTAAAAAAATTTACGAATCAGTTTTCTTGGTGTTTTTTTTATTTAAACATATCGTATACGATGATATATTTTAAAAAAAAATATATATATATATATTTATTTATTGTAACAGAGACTACACAACTACTAAAAAGACACATCGTAGGGACGGATAATTATGAAATAGTACGATGGATAATTTAAAAACTACAAAGAACCAAAAATATAGGTGTGTATATATATGTATGTAAACACGATTTTCTACGATAATTTGTGTAGAAAATCATCACTTTAAGATGGCTTTACATAGAAAATAAGTTTTAAAAATATTTTCTAAAACCTACGAAATATTTATAAAAAAAAAAAACAACGATATTTCTAAATTAAGGCATAAAATTCGATTTTCATCTGTACGATAATAATTCGCGTGAAAAAATCACTATTCCATAAACAAAAAAATAACTAGGCATCAGCACGCGAGCCGACAAAGCTGCCAAGTTATCGTGCTTCATGGGTCCAGTTCCAAAAATTCCAGCACCTGCCAGTGATGTTCAAACATTCCTCATATCCGGTATTCAACAGCAGTGGATCCAGAGATGGACCGACATATCAACGGAATCAAATTCGCTTCGTCTTCTCAAAACAGTTCCAAAACCATCTGTGACTACTATACCTGGAAGACGAAATGAAGTGGTTTTGTCTCGCCTACGTATGGGTCACACCATGTTAACACACGCTTATTTGCTGCAACAAGTGAGCCCTCCTCTCTGTCACTTTTGTAACACTCAATTAACTATCCTACATATATTCATCATCTGTCCTTTATATGCAAATATTCGCTCCTCTCTAAGCATGCCTAGATCTCTTCCACTAATCCTTCAAAACGTACCTTCCTCTGAAAAAAGACTCCTGTTTTTCCTTAAATCATGCAATCTATATAATCTAATCTAAAGTCTCCTTTCTCCGTGCGTCTGGCCCTTGTTGCAGTACATAGCACGGTTAAAAGAAGAAAAAAAAATAAAATATTTTTTTTTATTAAGTATATCGTATACAACAAAATATACGCTTAAAATTCGTAACCGTACTTTTACAGGGTGCATCTTTGTTAAGTTAGCACGGATTCCTGGTCACGTTAGCATTAGAGGGAATTATCATTATGCTAAATGTACAACATACCTCGGTTCATTTTTTACTTACACACCCTGCATACTGATCTATCTATTATTTAAGGAATACTGAAAAGCTACTCGATAGTCTAACACAATTGAACCTGCTTCAGCCTGATCTTCTTCGTCGGTTCAATAATATCGAAGTACATATTGTCGCTTTATGTAGACTACGCTTTGGAAAAAAATTTTCAAATGCATCTCTATCCGCTTCTCCGTTCTATTCATATCCTTCAGATATCCGCTGTATCGCAAAATCACATTTTCTTGGAATGTTCACACTACCTCTCCTCTCACGACGACACCTATAATCTATAAAATCACCTCATATCTCTACACGTTCCTTTTCTTCTCAATATACCCTTCTTACTCTATTATGAGCATATATACACGTTTATTTATATAAGTTTATTGTTAATTCATACTCGTATAGTTAAAATTACGAAAAAAAAAAATTATTTTTTTGTTAAAATTATATCATAATGGTTTAACCGCGGGGAAAGCTTTCAAAAAATATTTTAAAAAATTAATATATTTCTAAAGACAAAAAAAAATGTAATAATTATTAAAAAAATAATTTACTTCCTAAACGTGTATATTACATAAAATAACAACGAGCGATTATATTGCACAACTTGTTAGATAAATAATTGACACGCAACGAAAAAATATATTAAAACGTTTTCTTTATGAAAAATTACAAAGCTTTTCGTCTGTTAGAATAAGACGAAGAAAAATTAATTGATAATTTTATTGTTTCGAAAATTATGAATTTCACAACCACTTAATCATAATCTAAATATTATATGCGAACTGTAAAAATAATTAAATTTTAGCTGTTATTTCGCAGAAGAAATTCCACAAAAAATAAGCCATTTATAGAAAACGTATAAAAATATATACAAGTTTATATGTAAATATGAAATGTAAAAAATATTACTTAAATATACAATTTACGAAAATTGTCATAAAACCGTATTTATAAATAAAGCGAATGCGCAAACAACACAATCAGCTTATATAAAATTGATTATTACGTAAACGAGGATAGCCAGTCAACGCTATCGCATTATCGTTTACGTATAAATTTTATATCGCTGACCGTTTCAGTCGTGTTTACCACATTCGCTATCGGATTATTTTGAAAATACTGTTTCGCGACTTCGATAATTTTTTTGTAAATTGTCGATATTTTTTACATTTTATATAAATTTGTATATATTTTAATTTTTTTATATTCACTCGATGATGGCTTAACTGACGAAAAGCTTTGTGATTAAAAAAATGTAACGATTTTAACTGGTTCGATGTTTATTTTATTTATTTTTTTTTTTAAATCACTACACTCCGAACTTTTCAAGTTTTTCATATTTATTTCATTAATAACAAACAAAAAAAGAATTAGGGCATACCGTTAAAATGCGAAGGATATAATACGACGGAGTACGTTAAAAATGTAAATATACAGATTTTTTAAAATTAATATATATATATATAAATATCGCGCGATGCCTATACCCTGGACTCTTCTGTATGCAGACGATGTTGTTTTAATTGAAAACTCAAAGGATGCTCTCCAAAATGGTGTTCAAATATGGGTTGATCTTTTGGAAAAGTTCGGCCTCAAAGTAAATATGAAGAAAACAGAATATATGACTACTGATAATAATACAATTGGGTCTATACAATTATCTGGTGAACAACTACCTCGGACAAACAGCTTTAAATATCTCGGTTCTTGTGTGCAGAGTGATAGTGGCTCATCCGGAGCAGTGCGTAATCGAATAAGCACGACATGGCTGAAATGGAAATCTGTGACCGGTGTATTATGCGACAAACGTCCATTCGATTGAAATCAAAAATTTACAGAACAGTTATTAGACCAGTCGCATTGTATGGCGGTGAGTGCTGGCCGGTAACAAGGCATGAAGAAAAATCGCTGCATGCTATGGAGATGCGTATGTTAAGATGGTCAATGGGTATTAGTCTATCAGATAGAATCAGAAATGAACGGATCCGCGCAGCAATGGGAGTCGCGCCTATCGTAGGTAAACTACGTGAAATGGCCACGTAGTACGAGCCCAGAACGTGGGGGATGGCGCACTGATATCGGCAGCGCGTACGCTTCAAGTTCCTGGAAAAAGGCCAGTTGGAAGACCAAAGCAAAGATGGCACGATGAGCAAGAGATCTCAAAGATGCGGATATATCAGCAGAACTAGCGTACAACCGAATTGAGTGGAAACGGTCTATTTATATGGCAGACCCCGCACCAGCGGGAAAATGCCGTTGAAGAAGAAGAAGAAGAAGATATAAATGTGCGTGTGTATGTGTATAATTTTAGTATAATGTTTTCTAAATATTAAAAAAAAAAAAAAAAAAAAAAACAGTCCATTTACCCAACAATAAACCCGCAAACGGAAACAGCTCTCTATCTTCATAAATTAACGATCGATTTCATTTTAAAATCGTCCGATTGAACGTATAATAATGATAATATTATATACGTAATGTACGTATATAAGAATAGAAGATCGTGTAAGCCCCACGCCTCTATGTATATAGATCCATAAATGTATAAATAATGCAATCTTGTTTTATTAAATCGATTTCGTTCAACTGAAAATTTACCTTTTACTGCGACGTACGTATTATAATTTATATCGAATTATAATTATGCCACGTTTGACGTTCGAGCAAAGTTACGAGCATAGCCGTATATGTTCTTGGCGGTGTTAATTATATTTAGATTATTCGTAATTTCATAACGAAATAAATATTCGATTTGATTTAATTCGATTACTATTACGATCGTCATTAACATTACCGTTATTAACGACGCTGTTGATGATAATAATAATAATAATTATTATTATTATTATGATTTAATAATTGATCGAGATTATTGGTATTATATTATAGAGGGTTTTTTTTAGAATGAACTTTATGCAGTAATATTAAATGCCGGTTTAATCCATCCTTCCGTTTGAATTTTTTCCTACAAACATAACACTGGAAATTCGGTACAGAATCTACACATTCGAAGTTAATATGTCTTTGCAAGGCCTGTTTTCTGGAATAGGATCGACCGCATTCCGAACAGATAAATTTCTTCTTAACTTGCACGATATCGAATGATCCATTTCGAGTATTTCTATCGTTGTCGCTCACATTTCTCTTATAGTTATTACTATTATTACCATCGATAGTCCGGCTATTATTATCGATATTGATATTATTAACAGCGGCAACGATAGTATTAGTAGTATCGCTGTTTTTATCGTTATTAACGTCAATTCGATTATCGCTGGCCTCCGCGGTACCGTTTTTATCGTTAAAATTATCCATAAAAACTACACCAGCGCCACCTGTCGTACAAAAACGATTCTCCTCTAAATGATGCGTCGCCGAAGAATAATTCAACCAGCTAAACGCTGACATATCATCTCCGATAGAAATAGAAATATCTTCGCCGTAAGTGTACACATCTGAACATGTAATGAAAAAGAAGACCACAAAAACACCTCAGATGTAATGTAAGCAATACTAATTATATATATATATATATATATATATATATATGTATGTATGTGTGTATGTGTAAAAAACACGTGATTCACACATACGAAAGTCAATTTATTAAATAAAACAGTTAATTATCGATAATGGACGATTAATAAATAGATGATCGAAATAGACGATTAAATAATTACTTTTATTAATTAACGATAAATAAGGACGCGCTTCATTTTAAATATCCGGTCGATATTGTAAATTTCGATCATATCGAAAACTGGTATAAGCCATCTCGATCCTTAATTGTGCTCATTTTTTAAAATACAAATGCAATACCGGCCAAAACGACGACGTATCAAAACACAGAGCTGCTCGACATCGCCTTGTCACAGGCGTCTATACTTTTCCTAACAGGCTGTGTAACTCGTTTACACAATCGTAGCAATAATGGATAGCCGAGTTGGGGAGCTAGAGGTATTAGTTTTCGTCGTAGATGGAATTCCAACTCGAATTGTGCGAGCTGAATTTAAAAACATGACTATAACGCTAACGATAGACTGATTTAACGGAAATTTCTTTTTATTAATCCAACCGAAAATAAAGTAATTACATGATCGGTTTTTTTTTTTATTATTTAAATAATAATGATAAATAAACAGATGAAAATATAAAAATAATCAAATCTACAACACGCCGTAGCAATTATTGATTCTTATTTATATATAATTGCATATTATCGATAATAATTAACGTTGTACTTGTGCCGGTAACGAAGTTGAAAATGTTTTACATATTTTGTAAGGCTCGTAGGAAGTAAAATCATTAAAAATAAAAAAATAAAAAATATTAAAAGCAGTATCAACGGTTGACTTCTACTGATCGAAATACTTTTATTGGAACAATTTCTTTTATTTTTGTCGGAATTGGTTAAAAATAATAAAATATAAATCATCACGATGGACAGTAAACCAATATAAAAATTTTTCTTTTTTTTTTATACGGTTATCATAATTTTAACTAAAATAATGTATAATATATATATAATATACATACATATACGGTGCGAAAAAGTTACAAGTAAAAAATATTTGTGTTAATAATTATAATAAAACTTTTGGGTAGTTACGCGGTTTTCAAGTTATGAATTAACCAATAATAACAAGTTTGTTTGTTTTTTTTTTAATACAGCGAAAATACAAAATAATTATTATTATTATTGCTGCTGGTGGTGAGGAGACGACTAGGTTGCGGAATGTAAAAAATTTACAATATCCGGAATAAATTTATAATTTTCTACGTTCATAAGAGGTTGGTTGCAGGAGAGGAGCGAAGCGATCACGAGTAGAATCCGTTGATATATTTGATTGTGTGCTCTTATATAGATGATCGCTAAACTGTTATTAAAGTGATTATTATTTGAATAACGCTTTTATTATTAAAGTGATTATTATTTGAATAACGCTTTTATTATTAAAGTGATTATTATTATTAACGCACGACCACGATGAATATTTATTATTCGGAATACCCAAAATAATACGGCGATTAACATCGGTTATAACAGAAATGAGGAAACATTATTCAACATTTATCAACAGAAAACAGGAAAAAGTTATAAATTGCTTATTTTAAAATAATATTAATCAAATTGTTCATATAAATACATAATTATTAAATCATTCATTAACCAAAATAATATAACTAAATAGTTACATACATGTATAATATATAGTTATATTTTAAAACTGTTACAGCGTTACAAAGTTTGATAGGAAGAAAAAATGACTATATAAACAAAACAAAAAAGTACAAAATTGAAAATTGAAAATCAATTTCCGTTAAATATAGAAGAAACGAAAAAAGTAGAAAACATCTTCATTCCGTACGATATTCGATGCAGGATGTAAAAATTATTCAGTCAGGAAAACGTTGTGCTTACAACTCAAATGTATTCTTAACGTACGTTTGCGGGTAAAATACTTGGAACAATACGAACAACTAAATTGAGGTCCGACTCCGCATTCCAGTTTCAGATGATTTTGTAAAGTACGTTTGTGTTTATATCGACGACCGCAATTATTCGGACAACTAAAAATTCGACCCGTTTTACCGGATGCCGATCCGACAACCAGATCGATATCGTCTCCGTCATCGTCTTGAGCCAAACAAGCATGCGTTAAATCGACCAAGGAATTTACATCGATTATCACTTCTACATTCAGAAAGTGAAACGAACGAAACAGAAAACATAGAAAAAACAAAAACAAACATGAAACAAAGTATTAGTAACGAGAGCAATTTACCGGTCGATATAAATAAATAAATAAATAAATAAATATATATATATATATATATATATATATGTGTGTGTGTGTGTGTGTGTGTGAAAATTTCCATCAACTCGAAAGTTGATAGGGGTCTCGTCTAAACTATCTTCGACAACCAAAAGATTGAGACCGATCTAACGATATATTTTCCTAATTCAATATCCATTCCTGTATATTATATATATATATTACAATATAACTATATGCCTATATCAACCCACTGCAGGGTGTAGGCAGTCCCCCAAACTTTTCCAACGACTCCTATCTTGTACGGCTCGAATCCAATTTATTGATGTTAGTTTAACAATGTTATCTCGTCACCTAGCCATAGGCCTCCCTCGCGGACGTTGATTGCCAATTGGCCACCACTGTAACATCCGCTTAGTCCATCTGTCATCCTCTTGTCTTGCTAAATGCCAATTTCCACTAATCTATGCAACCGTTTTGCGATTTTTGAGCGCGACTCCAAGGATAATCTTCTCGTGAGCCGTTTGAGTTTTCCTAATATTTCTAGATGTTCCTTTAGTAAAGCTCCATGTTTCAGCGCTGTATGTCAAGACTGGCATCACACACTAATTATACAACTTACTTTTAAGGCTATTCGGTATTTCTCTATTTTTAAAAACGTTTCCAAATTTACCAAATGCCGCTTAAGCGAGCGATAATCTAATTTATATTATTCTAATCCATAGTAATTTCCCGTCCCAGGTATACATATCGACTTACGCGTTCAATTTTTTCGCGGTTTACAGTTACTGCCGTATCGTCTACGGTATTCGTCATTATTTTCGTTTTTTGTATATTTATTTAAAGTCCTATTTTCACAGAATGCGCCTCAAGTTCGTTTATTATTAATTGTACTTCATCAGCACTATTACCTATTCGGACTAGATCATCTGCAGAACATAAGTGATTCAATCTTCCCCCATTTATTCTAAGTATTGTGCATTGTCACCACATACGGAGAGATATTGAGATGTATGTAATCGAATTACCCTACTAACAGCGTTAATGTAAAAGTTAATACAATAGTACAAAGCAAAAATAAAGTTATTTAGAATACAGAAAAAAGTCCTAAAAAGAAAAAAAAATGGGTTTTTAACTTTTTTTTAATATATATATAAATAAAATACAATAAACATTTATTTAGCTTGCCGGTCTACGAAGCAACGTACGCGAACAAATTAAATTATTCGTCAGCGTAAAATATATTTCAGGCGTAAGATTTATTCCTAAATGTCAATTACACGTGTAATATGTCTTACAAGTGTACATAAAAATATACATTTAGCGCATATGTGTATATGGTGAGATATATATGTGTATGTATATATATGTGTATGTATATATATGTGTGTGTGTCTATGTAATAGTGAGAGTAAGAAAAGAAGAAGACTCGAAGATATTTATCAGCGCTGACTATATGACGCTTATACTATTCATCGGCTTACAGATTCGTTTTAACGGATTATTATAAAATACAACGAAATTCTAGATAACCCATTTATATATATATATATATTTATTAATAAATATATTTCAGTTCTTTTTATGAGAAATCATGTACATCAGTTCGTGGGAACATTTTACTAACCTGGATCTGGTCGAATTAATTAATTCACACAACCACTAAGGCAATTGAAGACGAAACGTTTTAAAGTTTACTGCGCTATCTAGTGTATGAAACGTGCATAAATGTTTCGTTGTTCATAACGTGTAATGTTCGTTGAACGCTGAACATTACAAGGAAAAAAGAACACAATTACCATTATATATATATATATATATATATATATATAAAAGAAATGAAAGAAAGGTATGTACATCTAATAAATATATGGAAATTTTTTAAATTTTTCGATTGGGGAAAAACATTTGAGGGCTACTAAAAACACCATCATCTTCTTCAACCGCTAGAAGGCCAAAACACAATCGGTACAACGTGTCCTCTAACTTTCTTTCATCCTGTGATTTAACATTTCTTAACTCATACCTGTGGCCTAGATCGCAAGTACACGACCTATTTTTAAATAGATAAAAGAAGCTTCTTATTCGTGGTCCAGATTAACACAAATCAAATTAGGGAGAATCAAACCGCGAATAGAACAGTGTACGACGTCATACCGAGCGAACAGTCACGAAGAGATGATATTAGCCCGATTACGAATCGGCCACACTAGGTTAACGTACGGGTGTCAAGGTTCAGCGCTTACCGTAAAACAATGTCACTACAGAATGTCCGAAATTCGAACGACCTAATCAGTCGTCAATAATTGTATTAGATTGAAATGAAGCACTGCAGCAAAATGAAGATGTAATGCAGCGAGTAATGTACTTTCTAATAATACCGATTTAAAAAAATTATAAACTAAACAGTGTTATAAGTAGTAAATAAATTTTTTGTAATTATTGTATCTAATTTCCGTGGACGCGAATAACCTTTGTAGTCGAGCGTCCTAAAATAAAAATATAATAAATATAAAAAAAGACACGATAATTTTCTTTTTAACCAGCTTGAAGTTCGTTTATTAATTAATTAGTACATACGTCAAACTACGATAATTGCAGAGCTAGGTACGCGTTTCTTAGAAATATGTATAACGGCCAATTCAAATTTAAACTTGCTCGCTGTCTCAGTAATTAATGTTTTTTTTCTTCGTTTTTTTATTTTACGTTTTTACTCCTAATTTATTGTTAGTCGGCGTGTTAGTTAAATAGTAAATCGTTATTTCCGTGTTCAGTTCAAGCTAAACGTATTTCTAAAATGTATCGAAGCACGAGAATTAATTTTTAGCTAGTGAAATTACGCAAAATAAAACTTACGCTAACGAGTTGCGATTTATAAAATTACGCGAAATTAAATTTTTGAATTTTAAAAAATCGACATCTCAGACTTTTTATTAAAAAAAAAAAAGGTATGAAATTTTATTAAAAATTTAAAATACAATGTTATTTTCAAATTTCACGAGAGGCGATAATCCACGTATGTAGCCGTGTCGAGAGTAAAATTCGTATAGAAAAAAATGAATAATTGCGTTAAAAAAAAACTCTTAGATTAATAATTATAATATTAGAATTATATTACATTCTAAGAAAAGGAAACGATCCGATACAAAAAATATAATAAATAAAATTAAAATTAAATAAATATTAACAACCTGCGCATCGAGGAAATCGTTTTAAACGAACTTTATTAATAAGGTAGAAAGAAATAATAATAATAAATAACATTAACGCAACAAACACCGAGAAAAAGAAAAAGGAATGAATATTTTCGTTATCACAGCCTTACACGATAAATACTACTACACATATACAAATTCATATATATATATATATATATATGAATACATTGACGAATGCCTAATACACATATTTATTTTTACATAAATTATTAGGAAATAGATTTAACGTCGACGAAATATATATATATATATGATTCGATTTTTCCTTTACGAAAAATTAGAATGGCCATGGATAACACAATTCGTCTCCGTTTAAACGAGGAAATAGATAATAGAAATAAACACGTGTGAAAATTAAGAGCTCAGGAACAAAAATGTACCAGGTTAAAAGTGAAACTAATTTCGAACGAGCCTAACTTATGATTATGTTTAAAAAATGGGAATAATTATTCGTACGAATAAACTTTAAAAACATATTTTATCCTTAATAATTAAACCGATTGCACTACTTTACATTATTGCACGTTATTTACATATTATACACGACGAATATATGTATATATATATATATATATATTTAAAAAAAAAAAAAAACGAAACTTACGAGGGAAGGGGTAACATTTTATAAACAATTATCTTCGTAAAAAATAAAAATTTAAATAATTTTTAAAATTTATAAAATTTTTAACATCTAAACAATTTTTAAACACTATAAAATTTTTAAAACCTGTAAAATTTATAAAATTTTTAAAATCTGTAAAATTTATAAAATTTTTAAAAATCTAAAAAAATTTTAAATTTAAATAACAAATTTTAAACATTTAAAAGCGACCGAAAAACGTATAATTAAAATAAATTCTCATATTAAAACGATGATAATGACGATGATAATATTTTTTAAACGTGTTCGTTTGAAAATATTTACATTATATACAAAACCGATTATAATTATCGTTTAACCGCGTTTACCAATTACAAAATAAAAGTATACCCGAATATTTTATTATTTTCGATCATTTAAATAAATAATTTATATGCCGATTTTAAATACGTTTTCAACAAAACGTATTTACCTCGCGCATATATTATGAAAAAATTAAACAAAAAAAATATCGTTGCGTATAAAGCAATATAAATGCTGTAAAAAATATATTAATATTAATACAAAGGCATGACCGAAATATACTACGATATATCGATTATTCGATAATACTCATATATTTTATTTTTATATATATATAAATATTCCTTCCAAGTGACACACATATATATATATACATAAAGATTTATAATTTCGTTTTAGTGTCGGATTTTAAACTCATTAAAAATGAAGCGTGTTTGTAATTAATGTGAGTTTTGAGGTTATCTCGTCGATAAAAATCTTTTAAACATATACCGCAACGATACTGCTTCTTACGATCGCATTCGTATCTAATATGTCGATATAGATGATTCTTATTGCGATAACTACGAGGACATTTCGGACAAAAGAATCTGCATTCGTTAACGACGGCATTACTAACGGAATTAGCCTGATTATTATTATCGTTATTTATATTTTCGTTAATACCGCAATTATAATTATTATTATTATTATTATTTTTGGCATAATCACTATTGTTGCTATTATTATTATTAGTAGTAGTAGTAGTAGTAGTAGTATTGAACGAGACGGAAGATCCGAATGAGATTTGATCGAATCTAGTCCAATATTGAAGACGATCCTTCGTCGTCGATAACGAATCTACAGAGGCAGTTGTTTTCTTAACGACGGAAAGGAACGGCTCCGGAATGTCTATCAATCCTACTATACGCGCCATGTATGTAAATCGACAAGAAAAAACAGAAAAATAAAAGAATTAAACTGTAAACGAAAACGTTATTTATATACACACACACACGTACATACATACACACATATATATATATACGTAATAACGATAATTATAACGTAATATGTTCTATACACCTACCCCAACTTCACCGGAAGCGTTAGAATTTCCAATCCCCCAGAAAAAAGCTAGTGTAAAAAATTGGGAATTGAAAATTTTTTTCCAAATTTTATGGAACAGTCGTTTAGGGCAGAAAATAATTCTGCAAACGATAAATATCGAAAAACGTCCGAAAGATCTGCTAATTTGAAATAGTGAAAATAGTAAATGTTTTCTTCAATGATTCTGAATAGGTAGTAAAAATTTTGACTCGCGATAAGATTGAAACGATTTAAAGGCTCCTCTAGAAATTTTGAAAAGTTTAGAAGCGTTGATTTAGAAAATTAACTGAAAAGAACGAATTTAAAAAGAAAACTAATTTCAATTTAATTTTTAAATTTAAAATTCCAATAATATTAAATATAATTTTTTATTTACATATATATATATATATATCACTGGAATAAAAGTACCCAGTCTAAATTTTAAAATAGACGCGACTGATCGCATATGTTAAGTCACCATCATAAAGGATGTAATCATAACGACGTAAAGTCAGGCGGTTAGTTCTTAATAAATAAAATAATCGTGTATAATACGTGTGTGTATATATATGTATGTACGTATGTATGAATAAATATAAAGTGCTTGGACTTACCCTGTGCCGATTAAGAGCCATATCTCCAGTTCCAAAAAGCTTATCGGTTAGTAAGCGAGGGAACAAGCAAATTATAAAAGGAACTGGTTAGTAAAGTGTGATTAATTAATTACGATGACACTTATTCCGACAAACATGTAAAAATAATATACACATATAAAACGGCAAAAAAAAATTAAGTATTCCAACATAGTCGAATAAAATTTTGATAATTGTCAACAATCCGTACACACGCATATATACGCATATGTGTGAGAGAGGAAAATATATTACGTAAAAAACATTTAAACAAATAAAATGTAACAAAATTAGCTTTCAATTTTGATTAGCGTAAAAAACTTTTCAAATTTATTTTTACTTATTAATTTATGTAATGGTAATATAATAAATTCTCAAATTTGTGCGACAACCATCAAAATACGGTTGAATAAATAACGATAAGTTGCTAGTTAAATATTCGTTCTTCCAAAAAGTAAAAATCTGAAAAAAAAAAAATAATCCAACTTTGGGATCCAAATAGCTTCGTCGTTATAAATTTGTGTTAAAAGTTGGAATATATATATATGTATGTGTGTGTGTGTAAACTCATTATTCACAACATCCATGCCGATTTAATAATAAATTCATCTCCTAAAATATAACAAAACTAAACTAAAACTACGGTCAAAATAAAGTCCTTTCAATTTTAGTTCGGTGGGTGACGTCGACTAAACGATTTTTATCAGTCTTTACATCGATAAAAGAAAAAAACCTTCCTCAACATCGATACTGGCGCAGCAAGCTGGTACTAATTTACCAATCAACTGAATGACTGAGTTTGCTAGTAGGTCTTCTTCGTTTGCGATAGGTTTGGAACTCTGGTATTGCCAAAACAAAGATCACGGTATACATTTCTTTAAACCATTTTCGATTTACTCTTTAAATATTTACGCGGTTTATCGATGATTCAAGACGTCGCTAATTTTCGTACAAAGTTCCGGATACGATAATCGCTATTCGTCAATCGAGTTAAGTCTTATATTTCTGCAGAAGCGGAAGACATCATACTCAAAAAGTAATATTACATATATATATACACTTATATATGCACATACATTTATATATATATATATATATACACTTCATATATATACTTATATTTTAATGACGCAAGCTGGGCAAAAAAAATTATAAACACTTATACATTTAATATATACATATACGTGTATATATTTATGTGTATATACTCGTATATATACTTACGTACGTATATACTTATGTACCGTGTATATACTTATACAGATAATATATACTTATGTACGTGGTACGTGTATATACTTATATATACGTATATACTAATACGCGTGTATATACTTATATAGGTATATATACTTTATATATATATATATATATATATATATATATATATATATATATATTAAAAAATTAATGAAATCATAATGAATTTATCCAGCATCCGGAATAAAATTTTTGAACGCGAAATAGTAAACAATTTTCAATAATATTAATTATTAAGCGGCAATTTGCATTATTGGAAAATATCTTCGTGTAACGTTTACCGTCTATTGTATAATATAGGTTGTAGATTTTAAATTTTAATTTGTTTCACACTGTGTTCATCGAATCATCGACTGATCTTCAAGTTTACTTACCAAGCGTAAATGTCGCTTTTAAGCGGATGTTCCCAATAATGGGTGACCAATTCGGTATCTTTCTACACTGTAAACAGAACAATGTTCCGATTAGACGATAACAATTTAAAAAAAAAAAACATAAAAATAAATAAATAATAATCTTTATTAAAAAACAGAAAATATTGAAGCTTGAAATTCGAAGCGAGCATTCAAATGACAACGTAATACAAGTTAAAAATAAAATTTCAAATTAAAAAAAAAAAAAAAATCCACGCTTTACTAATGCTTTAAAAAAAATTAACTAATTAGTAACACTTACTCAGGTTGAACGCAATGAACAAAGCGTATGTATGCATACATTTATTTTATTATCATATATGTATACACGTGTGTGTGCGCGCGCATATTATAAATGACAAACAAGATAACAATATAACTGGGATCATTTAAATGTGGGGGAAAATTTCTAAAATTAACGTATTTTCACATTTTTAATTTCAACTTTTTTTTTCTGTGACAGCTCCGGTCCATTCCTCCGACGTTTTAATAAATTTGAGTTATTATAATCCTATAATTTTATCCCACCATTTTCGAGATTTTTTTAGGAATACTTTTGGAGTTTGTTATCTGGAAT